>JAVJIX010000074.1:3645000-4232500 GCA_036785185.1 Paratrypauchen microcephalus
TGTGCGGACGCTGTAACATAAATTTAGATTCGTTTTTGCTTTGCATTTCGTCTTGCTCTTCTAATCAGAGCGAAAAGGCGAGGACCAGCGTGGTTTCCGCATGTTCCAGACGAGCGCACGGGCTGCACTGCGAAAAACACGGTAAAAGTTTATTGCTAAAGGCAGGCAGGCATGAAATATGATCACAATCATCTCGAGACCAAGACCGGACACCGATCGGTACTTTTGTTTCTGAATCCGGGACGATTCTGTTTTTCAAGGGACGGTTGGCAACCCTACACAGAAGCGCTGTGACCAGTGGCTAGAGTTTCATTGAATTGCTTAACAAAATTTCAGCGTGAGAAATACCATGTGTGAACTCATTGAAATGCCTATGTCACACTCTCAAAGAAAGAAGGAAAGAAAGCTATGCCTTTATTAGTCCCACAGTGGGGAAATTCCAGTTCTGCATTTAACCCATCCTGTTATTAGGAGCAGTGGGCAGCCCATTACTGCGCCCGGAGACCATCTCCATGATCTTCTTGCTTCGGTTTGGTCAGGACCTCAGCTGGAGGATTTACCTATGGTGCATTTTCAAAGCGTGAGACTTGAGAGCTGTGCTAATATCCTACAGTACCGTTAACCAATGTTCCCCCTAATTTTTCATGTGTCTGAGCAAACACACGAACTCCCTGAGCGTTCCTTGGACTCCTGTGAGCAACATCCGACATGCACACTGTGGCCACACCAGTATCACACCTGAGATCATGGCAAGTTACAGCTTATGAATCAAATCACTGCAGTTATTTCTGTTAGATTACTTTTAATATAACTGATTTTTTTTGGTCCACTTCTCAAAAATCTGTTCATGAACTTTGTACATGTTGTATGTCAGTGTGAGGGTCCTGCTGTGGTCAGTGAAACATTGAACATTACAATATTTTGAAAAATAACCTGTGTATAAACCTGTGTATAAACCTGTAAAACCACATGAAGAGAGATTTTTTCAGCTTGATAAATATAGTCTACATGTAGCTGCAGATTTTTTAGGGATGATTGTAGGACCTATAGGACACTATAAGATGGGTCTTTCTCAAAATAATGATCTCCAAAATAAGTATACATTTTTATCAGTTTATATCTTGCTTTTTAATCATTACCCAGTTTAAGTAATTCTGTGAGAGTGACAGAGCTCTGTGGTTTAACGCTCTGGGGAGAGGATTCACACTTCACACAGAAAGTCCCGTCTTTTTGCTCACAAAAACCTATGGCTTGGACAGAAACAAAGAAAACAGCCGAGGATTACATTATGGCTCTACCTGTCTCCTCTTCTGTTCTTCCCTACGTGGAGTGTGTGCGGGCGGCGCTCCCGTCGGCTGGTGCGGACCTGCCGCTCTGACCCACGGCGATGCGCACGACAACTATGGTCTTACTGAAGGAAGCGAGCGAAATGCGATCGAAATGAATGTGTTTGTAGTTGGCTTGTCCCTAAAGCATGTGCACATTCACATGTGCAAACTGAATCTATCAGACTGGATTCCGTGTGTCAAACCAGCGCTGAGTTCAGGTTAGATTTTATTTTATGCGCTGAAAAGGATTTGATGTGCGCGCTGAACGTCTGGGGAGTGCGCGATTGCGCACGCGCGCACCTTAGAGGGAACAGTGCCGTTAACATACATAGGTAAACTTGCAACAACCTAGCTAGCTCCTTAACAAACAAAGCAGATCAACAGAAATCGCGGAACAAATTTACCCAATGAAATATCAGACACAGCGCTGTGCTCAGTGCTTTCCGAGTGTGGTCGTAAAACGTCCTGTAGCTGTTGTCAGATATGCTACACCGCACAGTATTAGAGTCGGTCTTGCGAAAGTATAACCACGCTTTCGACTTCGGCAAAGGGTTTGTAGGGTTTGACGACTCCGCAGCCAAGCTAATTGATTAGCTAACTTATTAGCACCCTACAAATTAGGCGAATCTCGCCTTGCCCGTGAACGAGGGGCGTGACCACGCTGTGTTTTTCATACACGTGGATGTTTGAGCCAATCTCAGGCGGCATTATCAGGCCATAGGCACGTATCTGAGCCACACGTGATTAACCTCTGGGTATCGAAACATGGAACCGAAAGACGAGGCATATTTCGATACCCATAAGAACCTAAGCATTTCGGTCGGTGCCATGGAGGAACCGAATTTCGATGCCCAGCCCTAAATATACTATGCTAATACTTTATTTTGATTAAATTTGACCTGTTTCAGCATTTTTGTAACTTTTTTTGACTTGGCGCTTATTTAGCCGTGAGGTTTTGAATGGAAGTTCTCATGGGATATATATATATATATATATATGTGTGTATATATATATATATATATATATATGTGTATATTATATATGTGTATATTATATATGTATATGTGTATATTATATATGTATATATTATATATGTATATTTGAGTGTCATGAAAAGCGCTATATAAATCAAATTTATTATTATTATTTATATATATATATGTATATATATATGTATGTATATATATGTGTATATATATATATGTATGTATATATATGTGTATATATATATATGTATGTATATATATATGTGTATATATATATGTATGTATATATATGTGTATATATATATATGTATATATATATATATGTGTATATATGTATGTATATGTATAAAAGTGCCGAAACGGGTCAAATTGAATCAAAATAAAGTATTACTCTATCTATTATTACTCTATAGCCTATGGCAAAACATTCGGCTTTTATATAAACAAAAATAGAGTGGAAATTAACCTAACGAATTAACCTGTTCGTGATCGCGCTCACCGCATTGTTTCAATGCTAGCGTTGGCATTAGCTTAGCTGCATTGTGAATGAGGATCCGTGGAGCCACAATATGCAGTGAGCAGCCGCGGTCCCGCACAGAGCACAGCACAATATGATCGCCACACGAAAGCTGAATTCGTATTTAAACATGTCCTAAAGTCTATAAAGTCCATTTGATGCAGAAATATGATCATAATTATGACTCACCCCATGGTGCAGTGTTTTCGGCATATCTCCACATGTAAACACGTATTGTGTGTTTCGGAGCTCTGTACACGAGCTCCGGAGAAACGGACGTGTCCCGAACCTGTCCCGAAGGTCTCCCGAACGTGTCATGTGTCCAAGTAGAAGTTAAGATAAGCCTTTATTAGTCCCACAGTGGGGAAATTCCAGTGTTGCAACGCACAGATCAAGAACGGCAGGAAAATGTAGCATGCAATAAAACAAGATAATAATGGCTTAAAATAATTTTAAAATAGACCTAAAAATAGACTCTCGTGTATAGCAGTGTAGATAAAGTTGAATGACATGTTAACAGTGTTCATTGTACAGTCTGACAGCAGCAGGAAGGAAAGACCTGCGAAACCTCTCCTTCACACAGCGAGAGTGAATCAGTCTGTCACTGAAATTAAAAGTCCATTTTCATGTCCTTTGTTGTCCTGCAGTGCCGCTTACATATTCAGGAGCTCTTCACAGCTGACGAGCGAACAGGGGAAACTCCTACAGCTCTCCTCGTAACGGGATTAGCAGGCGCGCGAGCATGGAAAAATTATATTGATTTATACACTCCCCGTTTCTTTCCTCAAAAACAAGCCCATTTGAAATTAAAAATGTATGTTTTTAACGTCACTAATGCTGTTATCTGAAACATGGAGAGGCTTCTTCATGGTCTCAACTAGCACATTCTGCAAAAAAACGAAAATCACAAATTTTGAAAAAAGAAATACAAAAATCGCATTTTCTCGGAATCTGTAATGCCGACATGAGGGCTCAAAGTCCGTGATGCGTCACAAATGTGAATGAATGCCATTTAACCTACAATTATTAATATCATCATAGAACTTATATCAGTTGGGCCTAACATCACTGTCACTTGACGACACTGACACTTTATATTTTATGTGACGTCTCTATCAAAGAATACAGTTAAAGGTAAACCTTTACTTTTAATATAAAATGTAGCCATATAACAGGCACACTCCATGATGCAACATTTCAATAATTCAACAAATTCGCTTCAGAGATGCTGTGCAAGCCTCTTTAGTGAAATCCTATTTATCAATTTCCATCAATAGGCATAAAACAATAAAAGACATTAGGTATGACATTCTGGTGTGAGGCCACTGCTGGAGGACTGCTGAGGGTCAGGCAAGGCACTGCTGGAGGACTGCTGAGGGTCAGGCAAGGCACTGCTGGAGGACTGCTGAGGAGGGTCCAAGTGTACGCCATCTTCTGTAACTAGAACACAAGCATACTATTAAAATACACAAATGCTTGGATCACAGCTGAGGCAAGCAGTAGCCTAGAGAATACCTTGAATATTGTCAGTTTCACAAAATGGGTCAGAAGGAGGTCTGAAGGAAGGCATTAGTCGAAATTGAGGTTATTCAGCATTTTAATATAAAAATAGCAGAATACAAACAAAATGGTGACATCAGACATCTTCAGCATTCATGTCAGCAATAGCAGACCCTCAGAGAAGAGACATCGGCCGTGAAGAGGGACATGGAAAAGAACCCCCCAGTGGGGGTCAGGTCACACACACACACATATGACCACAAGGTGTCTTTAAATACAGTACAGACTGTTGAATATTTATGACATCAGCTAACCTATAGGAGAATAGTTTAGCTATGCAGACCATGTAAAGAACTCCCCAGCTTGAGCTAAGAAGACCAGTTTTCCCAATAGTCAGCCAAAATATTGATGGATAGGGAGCAGGTGATGTCAACACAGCCCAGGATAGTCTATGTATGTATTGAATTACACTTAGCTGTTCACAGGACACTGGGTTAAAACACAGAAGAACCAGTAGTAGGCAGAGATTACAGTTTTCATATGTAAGTACACATGTAAATTAAATATGAGATCCCACAATATACTCCTCACAAGAACTCGCAGGAAGGATCTTGAGGTCCTTCCTTCAATTACCTCCACCAGTGGGCGACCCCGGTTTAGAGCCAGAGAGCCAGTGCCAGCTCCTCTGCAGGTGAAAGATTTTGAGAGGGGCTCCAACCTCCTGTGGTTCGCTCATTTTAAATTAAATTAAGGTACCATTTTAACAGTATTACTAATTTCACTGAATAATAATATTAATATTGGCCTACTTAGCACTCTGCAAAATGTTTTTATGCTTTGTCTTTACCTGCAAAACAGTCCTCTTCACATTATTCCTGCTCAAAGACAACACATTTTAACATTAGTTGGTGCAAATACTTTTACAAGGTAAAAAGAAATTATAACTGACAAGACTGCTCTACAAATATGAATATAAATATTTTATGACATCAACTGCTGTCCTTGAGTATCGAACTCACGTCTCCCACGTGTCAAACCGTAGCATATCCTCTCCCCAACGGACTTGATACCGATGGTGAAAAGATACTCAACATTCAGCACTGTTATAGAACTTAACTTTTAAGCGGTCGGCGATTTTCTGCCACACCATGTCTCTCGCCTTGGTTATTGCAAGTGCGTTGTAGAGCAACTTCTGTTCTGATGCACTGAAATAATCTGCCCGAATCTTCGACATGATCACGTTTTCGACAGTTGCTTGTTCTGGGCTTCTTACGTTCCCCGTGCACGCGCCTAGTCCAAGACTGGATAGGCCTGGCTGAAGTTAGCGCCGCTGAGGCGCAGCTAAACTGCGTTAGTGGAACGACTTCAGGCTTAAGTCTAAGGTGACGCTTCTTCAGGCGAGGCTTAAAGGGATATGCCACCCCCAGGTCAAATTTGGGCATCTCCCCACAGTCCAGAGACTAAAATAAGTGGTGGAAAGCGTTTTCCTGCTCACCCAGCCATTGTCCGAGTCTGTCGCCACTGACCGCCGCGGTATCTGCAGCTCCTCCGCCTTAGACTGGAGTCTAACGTCGCCAGAGAAAGATTTCGGCCAAAAGGAATTAATTTGCTCGATGCGTTTCCCAATTACTTTGTGTGTAGTGCGCATTCATATCGAGTGCAAATAAATGTGCAAATCAACACGGAGAGCTTGCCTTGGTCATTTTGGGTGGGAACTATTTTCCAGTGCGTAAGAATACAGCCGTATCACGCAGTACGCTGCCAGGGGAATCCCAGTTACGCACCGGGAAGGGAGTTCCCCTGTTGCACTACGTGGTGCGTGATACGGCTGTATTCTTACGCACTGGAAAATAGTTCCCACCCAAAATGACCAAGGCAAGCTCTCCGTGTTGATTTGCACATTTATTTGCACTCGATATGAATGCGCACTACACATAAAGTAATTGGGAAACGCATCGAGCAAATTAATTCCTTTTGGCCGAAATCTTTCTCTGGCGACGTTAGACTCCAGTCTAAGGCGGAGGAGCACCAGATACCGCGGCGGTCAGTGGCGACAGACTCGGACAATGGCTGGGTGAGCAGGAAAACGCTTTCCACCACTTATTTTAGTCTCTGGACTGTGGGGAGATGCCCAAATTTGACCTGGGGGTGGCATATCCCTTTAACCACTTAAGCGCCGCTATGTTTAACAAAGTTGATGGAATACCCCCCTGAACTTTTTTGTTTGGTGAGTTTATGTTCTGTTTTGGGATTGAAAAGTGGAACTTGGATCTTTGGTTATTTTACTAAAAATATGAATTATTATTATCAATTAGTTATTTTAGTCTATGAAAATCTATCTAATATGAATACTAAATTTATTATCATTGTGGTATCAGGAATATACTGAGCCCGTAAGGGCTCACAGAAAATCTTTTTTGGGGGTGTCAATAAAGTGTGCGCTCACTTTGCAAAGCATGTCCTCGTTTGGTGAAATTGCGTCCTCATTTTATTAAGTCGCCCGTCTGTGTAAATAGAGCGTGCGCTCGTTTACCTAAATCGTGGAGTCGACTTACTAAAACTGTGTGCTCGCTAAAATTGAGTCGTGCCCACGTTATATACCTCGTGAGCACAATTTACTAAAGGCCGTGATTTCGGAAACGTTTTAAAACGTGCACTCAATTTACAGATTTGCATAATGAGTGAATAAAAACGAGCACACATTACATCTTGTGTACACATTTTGAACAAATTTAAACAAGAGCATGTTTTAGATAGACGAGGGCACGACTTCATACAGCGAGCACACGATTTAGTAAACCAGGGTGCACGTTTTAGGTAAAGGAGCGCATGTTGTATTTAAACGAGTGCGCGATTTAGTAAACTGAGAGCACGAACTTACACGAACTTATACTTACACGAACGCACAACTTAATAAACACAAACGCGCGACTTAATAAAAGGAGGGCACGCTTTGCAAAGTGAGCGCACGCTTTCTTGCCACCCCTCAAAAAAGCCCTCCCGGGCTTCGTAGGAATAGACTGGATACTCAAAACCAATTCTTAGTATCGAAATTGTTTGACATTTTTGTACCCTGACAACACTACTGTTCTCTCCCAAAGCCTCATCAAAGCAGGCTGTGCGCAGACAGCAGCTGAGGAACTGGAAACTGAAACAACAGCGAGAACAAGAGGAGAAAAGACGACAAGAAGAGGAAGAGAGGAGGAAAAGAGAGGAGGAGATACGGAGGATAAGAGACCTTTCCAACCAGGACGAACAGTACAACCGGTTTATGAAGCTGGTGGGAGGGAAGACTTTTACACCCAACAAGGTAACAGGGACTGGGGGGTTAAGGAAGCCGTCTATCAGTTTTAACATTCCTTTAACAAAATAAAGTTATTATCATTTACTTTTATTAGTCAAATCATAATTACTGTGAAATTTGGCCTTTGTAAACATTGTTTGTTGAGTTACAGTTATGGTTTTACCTCTACATGTCAAATCTGCTGCTCATATCCAACCAGGAAGTAAAATTATAAACTACACTAACATTTTTGGTCAAATGTTAAAGGGCCAGTAAAATGTGCCTCAGTTAGGCCTGTAACGATACACGTATCAAAACCCAAATCGCGATACGCAGAGCCACGAACCTGTTTCGCGGTGTAAGAAGGCAGAATTGCGACACGCTCTTTCATACTCCAAGTCCCAGTTCTCTTTCAGTACAGATCCAGCCACATGATATGAACTGATACTGCTACCAAACCTTTGAAAATACTATCATTTTTATTCGTCTATTTTAAAATACATGGGCCTAAACCACAAAAGTTTTTTTTTTTGCCAACCTGCAAGCGTCCTCTTAACTGCGTGTCATGTGACGCAATAAGTTAAGCTTGCGCATGCGCAGTGCACTGATGTGGATGAGATGCCCAGACAGTAAACAATGGCTATTTCAGGTAGTCCTGAAATTGCACACCCTCCGAGCTCATTTAGGTCAGCAGTATGGCAGCATTTCGGATACCCTGTTGAAAATAAGGATGGTAACCGTGTTATCGACCAGAGCCGTACCATTTGCCGTGTTTTAAAACGCTTCCTCAAGTGGCAGGCAACACTTCCAACATGCAAATGCACATCGCACGCCGCCATCCCGAAATTAAGTTAGGTGGAGCCAAGACAGACATGCAACGGCGGCCTACATTGACGAATATATTACAAACAAAGCTGCCAATTAATTCTAACTGCACAAAAATTGCAATATTTATGGCAATAGATTAGAGCGGGGCGATATGGCCTAAAAATAAAATGTCAGATTAAAAAAAAAAATCTGATTTCCGATTTTAATCGATTTTTCTCTGCCCTACTCAAAAACAAATAACAGATGACAGACAAATGGCTCAAAATAATGCAATGTTCTTTTATAAAACAAATACATTACACCTAACATCAATTAAACTGTTATTGTTTTTAAAAAAATATATCACAGTTATATAAATATCTTTGTGGTGGGTTTCCAAAAATCCACGGAGGCCGAGTTACGCAATTAAACAATGTTTATTCAAAAATGATATATGCAATTACAAATTACAAAATATTATTTTATATTCAGCCTATATGAAAACTTTGGAAGAAAAGACGTAGAGACAAATGACAAGGTCTGACTTCTTCTGACCTAGGATGGAAGACGAATCAGCCCCGAAGCATCCTCTCTCTCTCTCGTTTTACTGAGATGCATAAAGTCATCTCAAGACCATAAAAGGAATGCTACTGGCTACAATCTACTGGTTCTGTAACTGGTTTTGTAACTAAGTAAACAGTTCCAACAGATCAGGTCAGCCTGACATCTTGGCTACTGAACCTGTTATTGTCCCCGAAAATGTTCCTCAGTGAGGTCAGAAGATCAGACATTAGACATCCTGTCTCCACAATGCTTAAAACACATCTGGATAAACAAAATTCCACTACATCTTTCTTTTATAAAGAAGCATTTTATGGAGCTAAATTATTCCCTGATTGTGGGAAAGATGGACTGGAGTGGGTAGTGTTGCGTTTTAGTTTTTGTGTGTGTGTGTCTGTGTTCATGTGTGTTAGCTTGTGCAGTCTGTATACAGCTGTGGCAACTTCAGAAAAATATTTGTGTCTTGGTAGCACATACTTCAGGTCCAAAACTTTCATAATGAATCCGGGCTTTTCCACAGTATATATGGGCACCATGTCTTTTACAACGTACATCATGTTTTTGGTAAAACATACAACAGCGTGTGTGACTGCCTTCCGTCATGGGCCGTGCTTATCATACTGCAAACATTTCGAAAATGTTTTAGGGACTGGACGGTGGTTATTTTAATTCCGTTCGGACCTGCAATTCTCCCATTCCGCTGCGTACAATAGCTTTTGAACAGACCTTACAGCGAGCACTCGTTTTGGCTTTGTTTGGTGTTTTTTTTTTTTTTACAGAAACTAGTAAAATGTTTATTTATTGATTTGTTAATTTTTTTGCTATACTTTATATTATTCAATTGCACTTCAATTGTTAAATAAAATGGCCTTTCAGTTTAAAAAAATTGTGGGGTGGGGTGGTATCGAACCATGTGTCAAAAATCATGATACAAACCGAATCATGAGTTGGGTGTATCGTCACAGCCCTAGCCTCAGTACTAGGGATGTCAACAATTAATCGATTAACGATTAATTGTCGATTAAGACGTTAGTCGAACAAAATGCATTAATTGTAATTAATCGCTAATCGCGGACACGCGCACCCGCGTGGTCACGAAACAAGGCAACCGCGCACCGCGCTGCGCTCGACTCACAGCCGGCCGCAGGCACCAACGGCACTGCTCAGCAGCCCCGGGTGTACGCGCGAGGCGAGATCGAACCGCAACGTGCCGCTGCTGGGCCCCGAGCTTCGCGCGGCCGGCCCGCGGCTCGGGGCCCGAGTCCCGCGCGACTGGCCCGCGGCCCGGGCCCCGAGCCACAAACCAACCGCACGAAACCAGCACGAAACCAGCAGCGGCACGCAGCGGTCCAGTCCAGGTCCAGACCTGGTTTAGTTCTGGTCTAGACCTGGTCCAGTCCACGTTTAGTCCTGGTCTAGTCTCTTAGCCAATCAGGACAGAACACAATGTTACACTATAAAAAAATGTTACACTATAAAAAAAATAAAAAAATAAAATAAAATCCGCGAACCGCGATAGAGCGAGGGATTACTGTATTTTGTTATTCAGCATCAATACATTTGTCTGCTTTTTACTAAGGAATAATTAATTGAGGAATATACAATATAATAATACTATGATATATTTTTGACTCAGTGTTACATATACTATAGCTTATATTCTTAAAGAGCCTATTAAAACACTAAAATTCAGGTGAAAAACGCCGCTTATCAGTTAATCGTTAATCGATCGATAAGGTCAATCAACTATAGATTAATGAATTAATCGATAATTTGCATCCCTACTCAGTACAGATATATTGTACAAGCAGCTCTTTGTCAAAATAAGTCCACTTTGTATTGTCTCCATCTAATTATAAAATGTTTTATTGTTTGATAATTAGGATGTGCGCATCAGCTTGCTTGTTGTCATTTGCTTTACCACTGTCGCAAAACTCTGCTCTGTTTTGCTACAGCGGTAGCAAAAAGTGCTTATAAATTCATTGCGGTGAATAATTAGGATGCTAATTAGAATGCATAAGATGACTGAGGAATAACTTTGTATGTAGCACCGCAAACCATTTAAAATGAACTAGTTCTGTTTTTCATGTTTTTAATATACATCTGTACTGGGTCAACTTATAGTTAAGTCACCAAATGCAATGAATGAATAACATTTTAATCAGTTATATTTTATTTTTTCAGTCCAAAGATCGTGAACACAGAAAGTCGACAGGTAAATCTGGTTTAGACACTTCAGGAAATCTTTACCAATATGATAACTACGATGAGGTCGCCATGGATACTGACAGCGAGACCAGCTCCCCAGGTACAGGCAGAAATTCAACGTTTTTAATTCATATTTTACACATTTTTTACTTATAATTCTTGTGTTTTCTGTAGTTCCTTCTCCGACCCATAACCCTTTTGTTGGAGGTGACTCTGGAGGATTCCCTCAGTCCTTATGCTTGGCAGACACTCATTTTGGGATGGTATGAAAACTTAGACATTTACAGCTTTTCAATGGACTCAAATATACAGTATGTGGCGGGATTCTTGAAGAACTCAGGCTAGTCGGGATAAGCATTTCAAGGTGATTTATTGTGTTCTCCCACAGTGCAAAAAAAGGTGCCAAATGTGCGTGAAATTTTTTTTTTTACAGTGGTGGAGTGATATAAAAAAAAAGTTTTTGCAGACTTCCCCTTTAAGTCTTTTAGTCGTTAGCTTGCTCGCTCTCTCTGCGCACGTTACCTTCACTGTAACTGTGACAAGACTGATGGCAGCGCTGCAGAGCGCACCTTTATACCCCCATTTGCCCCTCCCACATTACATAACATTACTAGGAAAGCTGATTTACGCCATTCCACTATTAAATGGCCAACATTTCTGGTGCCAACAGGTGAGCTTTCATGCCACATCAATGAATCATATATACAGGGATGAAAGAGTTCCGTTTTTTAGCGGATCTCCGCTTTTTTTTCAGCCGTGGGGTAAAAATTTTTTTTTTAATATCTGTGCAAATTGGTTGGGAAAGATTTTGTGTGTATATATATGTATAGTTGTGTTTAGGGTCGCCAACAGTCCCTTGAAAAACAGAATCATTTCAGAACAAAAGTATGTGTATCTCGTATTAAACTTCGTATTAAACTGCGGGCCGCGCGAGCCCGTGTGAGCCCGTGTGAGCCCGTGTGAGCCCGTGTGAGCCCGTGTGAGCCCGTGTGAGCCCGTGTGAGCCCGTGTGAGCCCGTGTGAGCCCGTGTCTGGAGCCGCGGACCGAGCGAGTGAGCGCAGCTCTTTCGTAACAGCCTGTACCATTGTGTGTACACAGGTTAAACTTTATAAAACATCCTATACCTCATCCTACCTGCCTGTGCCTCACTTAACGCGTCGCTCCTCGCTTTTTCACCTGCGCCTTTTAGCGTGCATAAGCTCCTCCTCAATATATACTACTAGTAGGCCTACCTGTTAATAAAATGTGTTTTTTTTTTTGTACTTTTATGTACAGTTTTACTTTATTGCTAACATATAGCATATAGAAATCAATAATAGGGGGGGGGGCGTGACTTTCCGCTTTTTTCACGATTGGCCACTTTCATCCCTGTATATAACACTTCAAATATACAGCATATACGAATAATTGCCCAGGCCAATTACTCCTGGCTCACATGACCACTGGAACCCGCGAAACGGGCGGAATTAAACTCCTGGTGTGAATGTGTCCGGTTTTGCCAGAACACACCATGGGAAGAGGGAGAAGGCGGCAGCACGTGGGTAAGTAAACGATCGGGTTTGGCGCGATTTGGATGGCAAAAGTGGTGCTTCTAAGTGTGCACACTTAGATGCGGCAGAGCACGCTGGATAGGTTATGGGAATTAGTTTATGGTGGATAATGGTAAAGGGTTTGGCGCGTGGAGTGCAACAGATAAGGAAACAGGCGCGCTCGTCTTCCCATGCTGTAAGGGACAACGCCCTTAGGGACGGGACTGCTCCGTCACATAGTAGTGCAAGGAAAATATGTCTGTAGCTGAGTAACAAAATTTTTAGTTGACTAAAGACATGTCCTGTCAATCGATTAGTCGAATAAAAAGGGGTCATTGCAAAAACGATAAACGGTTATGATCTTTCATATAACTGACCCAAACTGCATTTTTTTTTTGTATTTGTATGTAAAAAGGTAGATTAAATCCCAAAGTATTAGTTAACTGACTCCATTCATTCTATTGTTGGTCGATGTAAAGACTCCATTAGCCAATTAAGTAAATGACTAAAGGCCTGCAGATTTTTTAAATTTTTTTTTTACAGCAGGACTTTCTTTTTTTCTATAATAATAATCTAAGCTGTGAAAACTGTACAAAAAAGCAGCAAAATTATACTGCTGCTGTTATAAAATATGCAAAAGAATATTCATGCAGTTATCCTGATAAATTGGCACACCACTTTGGCACACCCCTAACACATGCACTGTATTTCTCTTTTAGGGCTTTGGTCAGTCGTTTGCCTCGCCCGGTCCTCCCCCTCCTCCTCCCCTCCCTCCCCCTGACGAGTTGGAGCCTCCCCCCAAACCGCCTTTCGCCGATGAGGAAGAGGAGGAGGAAATGCTGCTCAGAGAGACCTGCCTCATGTCTATGGCCAACAAGAGGGTGACCGTGGTCGGGGTGAGAAAAACAACTGATTTATACACACAATAGGAAGAAAGGTTACATTCAGTATTACTATGACATTTCAACATCCAGTAATTAGTTTGTAAAAAATCAGGTACAGCGCCTTTAAAAAAAACGTAAACTTAAAATCATGACGCACAACGGTTTGCAGTGGTCCAAAGTTATTCCTCATTTACCTTATGCATTTCAAACATCCTACTTATTCATCACGATGAGTTTATACCAGACAACAATTACTAGCATACTTAAACGCACTTCCTGATCATCTGACATCAAAATGCTTTATAACTGAATGCAGAAAGTACACAGCAGACTTACTTTGACCTTGGGTGCTTAAACTGTATCAAAGTGTATTTTGTGTGTGTAGGAGAAGACGTTCAGTGGCCCCTCCTCTCCTCAGTCCTCGACTCAGGCTCATCTCAGAGGAAACCTGAGCACAGTCAACCTCAACACAACCCCCCCATCCCGAAACAACAAGTTCAACAGGGCACACCACCTCCCCAAAGCGCCTCTAGTGGTGAGTAGGACTAAGCACTGTAGTGTACCGGTATATACTAGTATACTTCGTAGTGATGCACGAGACGACCCATAACCCGAGTTTGGGTAGGTCGGATAACTCAATTAGAAGTGAAAAGTGAAGTGGGCCAGATCCAAATACTCCTCTGCTTTAAATTGATGCATGTTTTTACCTCCACAAAGAGAACAACTTTATTCCTTACACAATTAATTCCAAATGCAAAATCCATAGAAGAGAAAAAAAAGCACATGGTGCAGCCTAATGGCCTAATCACTACAGTTTTATACACAGATGAGAATATGGCTAAATGAAAACACTGCCGTTAATAAAAAGCCTATTGCAGCGTTCCTGTTTGAAACGTGGCGGTTAGAAGAATGTTAATTTCTAGTCTTTGGTTGTTCCCTGATTTTGGTTTAAACCCTGGTCTCTTGCTCTCTTCTCTCAGCTGCCCAGGCACAAGACTGTGGTGGTTTCTCTGAATGATTCTGACGACAGTGACAGTGATGCAGATGGCTCCTCGGGTCAGTCTGTGTTTGGAGGACTGGAGTTCATGATCAGAGAAGCACGACGCACTGTGGAGGTCAGACAGTTTAATGTACCTACCATTTAAACGTCATTAGGGCTTCCAGCTGGATTCTTTCACATACATATATAACAGATGCAAATGTTTTGTGTACAGTGGTCCCTCGCTCTATCGCGGTTCACTGTTCGCGGCCTCGCTGTTTCACAGATTTTTTTTTTTTTCAATTTTTTTTTATAGTGTAACATTGTCTTCTGCGTCCTGATTGGCTAAGAGACTAGACCAGGACTAAACGTGGACTAAACCAGGTCTAGACCAGAACTAAACCAGGTCTAAACCAGGTCTAAACCTGGACTGGACCTGGACTAAACCAGGACTGGACCAGGTCTAAACCAGGATTAAACTACCACGTGCCGCTCTTTACTGATTTTGTGCGGCTGGTTTGTGGTTTGGGCTGAGAGGACGCGGTCCGGGCGCCGCGGTTCAATCTCGTGCTTGCAGCCCCTTGCGCCGGTCACGCTGCTCTGTCACGGATTTGACCACAATAAGGGGTGCACGTGTCGCGCACTTCTCCAAGGAGTTGGTGCACGTCGCGTCCTGGGACGTGGCAGCAAGAAAAGCGTATAATCTGTGTAGTGAGGCATTTACAGCCTTAAAACATGTAGAATAATTGTAAAATATAAAGTTGTCCTAGTTCGCGGATTTCTCTTATTGCGGGTTATTTCTGGAACCTAACCCCCGCGATAAATGAGGGATTACTGTATATTTAAAAAAGGACATACGGGAAGTCAAGGAATCTTATTTGTATTAAATCCTCATTTTTGCAGTGTTTTGTTTTGACATTCTGTTTCCAGGCAGCGAAGCCCAAAGGAACGTCTGAGAAGGAGAATAACCCCATGAGGACCCCAGAGGCTCTGCCAGAAGCAAAGAAAGCGGAGTACAGACTGTTAAAGGAGGAGATTGCCAGGTAAGAAACAAGATGCTATGGCATTTAAGTGAATATTTGCTATTTTAAATGAATTACAACTAATATTGTCTGAATCACGCCATCGCCATCACTGCCAAAAGTATAGATATGTAGATGTAAATGATTTCAGTATTTCTCTATTACAACACCTCATCAGATGTACATGCTTTCATTTGTTAACAACTTCTGTCATTGCCTTTCTGTAACAATGCAAAACGCAAGAGCTGTCTTCTGTAATTCCGATGCATGTGTCCGATGCCATTCTGTTGCAGTCGAGAGAAGCAGAGGATGTTGACTTCGTGGAGCGCTGCATCTCCGGTTTACTTACACTCTGTGATGGAGTCTTTGACCAAACCTTCGGCAGAACAACAGCTGAGAGAGGCCGAGCACAAACTCCATAAACACAGGTCAGATCAGGTTTATTTAGGGAAATTTTCACTGTGAAGGTTATGGACAATGAAAAGGAATTATAAACATGTCCAAGAGTATTAACATTTGAGAGAAGACTGAAAAATAAATGACTAAAATTTATGCCTGGATTTGACTACAATTCTTGGTCCAAGACAGGTCCTGCCGATTGATTAGTTGACTAAAAAGGGAGCGTGGCAAAAGCTCTCAGAACTATTCCATATCTCTATGTATCTGACCCAAACTGTATTCACAAGACTACACTTGCACGGGTGTGGAAAAAATGCAGATTAAACTTATGATTCACTGCCAAATCTTCAAGTTATCCACTAGAAACCCTGCTGTTGCTGCTTTATATAAATGCTCATATTCTAAATCAAATAATTAGTCAACTAATACGCATTTTGGTCAACTAAAGGCCTACAGCCCTATAATCAAGACAGATCAGTGATAATATTGACAACCAATTTTAATTTCATTTTCGTTTTTTTTGACTCATATATAAACTTGTATAAACTTCTTTAGTTTTCTTTAATTTTAGCAATTTCTCCTCTCACTGCAGACACAGGGAGGGCATCTGACACAAGAACATTAGTTCTCAAAGAGGGTAGGAGAGAGCCTACGATTGCTGATTGTGTCCATTGAAATCTTGCAGCACTTGTGTTGTCTGGAGCAGCTCAGCCAGGTCCTCGTTGCTGGTGTTTTGAACAGAAGAATCCAGAGGTCGTTCTGACATAGATAAGAGAAAGGGAGGACAAGAGGAATGTTGGTTTCTATGGGAAAGAGAATATGGAGGCCCCTCGATAGTCTTAAAACAAGCTGAAGAAAAAAATGCATGTAATTGTACTTTTCAGATCAGCAGGAACAATAAGTGACATTTATACTCAAAAATGTGCAGTGTGAACACAACTCAAATGACAGTGGTTATGATTTGAATCTTAAATCATTTGCTTATTGTTTAGTTTAGCTGACTAGTTAGTGTTCACCCACCAAGCCAAAGGTTGCCAGTTTGAACCCCACCCACAGACAAAAGTTCTGTTGTTGTGTCGTATTCTGCTTAGTATGAAGTCTCCATAATAACAAAGATTTCCCCACTTGTACAAAGGAAAACTGCTCACAATGAACATTGACCCTGAAAAGTGATTATTCCATCTATCATTTTTTGAATGAAAAGTCTATTTATAGTGACCTTCCTGAGTGAGTGATTGTGGTGAGAGGGGCTTTTACTTTTCTTAGTTTAGTGTGAATTATGCACAAAATTGTAAACTTTGACTTTGAACTTCTTGAAAAGCACTATATAATACATTATAATGATTACTCCCCTTTCCCCCTATGCCGGTTCACAGGGAGCTGTTAAAGAAAGACGAGGCAGTGCTCAGACATCTGCTGCAACAGGAGCTGAAGAAAAGAGAAAGTCTGCGAGTGGCCGAGGCTAAAGTCTCTAAACTTAGAGAGCAGCTCCAGGCCTCTGAGAAGATTGCTAATGCTAACAGGACGCTGCTCAGGAAACTACAGGAACAGGTGTGTATGTGTTGCTTAAATGCCTTGTTTTGTCAGAGCAACAGCTAAAATCACATAGGGAACTACTACATAGACCAGGATTCTTTGAATCCACATGAAGAAATAACTAATTAAGAAATAACTAATTATTTCTTCACGTGGTCTGAATTCATGTTTTTTTAAATGAACTTTTAACAGGATTCATATGTGTGTTTGTTTTGTCAGGTTCACCGTGTGGAGCACAGAGTGTCCCTGAAGAAGACTGTGGAGGTAAAGCTGGAGCAGGAGCTGTCTCAGGCTCAGAGTGCAGCAGCCAGAGGAAACAAGAGGAAACACGAATCCAACCAAGCAATGGTCAGAATATATTGGTTATACTGTACTGTCTGTATAATGGACTTTCTGATATACTACTCTAATCAGGCCTCAATGTACTGTATAATGTCCATATAATGATTTTTTAAGGCTTTTAAGGCTCTAATTATACCTGACACTTTAAGTTATAATAAAACTTTTTTAATTTAATAATATTATAATATTTAATTTAATAATATTATAATATTATTAAATAATAATCTTAAAGCTCTACCACATGACTTTTTAATCAAAAAACAGAACCATGTTTTTTTTTTTTTTCATTACATTTATGTTTTCATTACGTGGAAAATTGTACTGCATCCACAAAACTTGTATATCTCCATAGAGAAATTTCTTTTTCCATGGAATCACTCCGGTGCCGTGCCAACTCTGAAATTACATAGTGTTGCTTTAACACTGGCATTAATCCTAAACTTTGAAAAAGAGACAATTTGAGCACAATTTGCAGCCCAAGTCTAATCATTGAGATTACATTAAGTTACAAACATTTACTGAGATAGTACTTCTAAATAATTGTTTATAGATTGGTATATGGCTAAATCTATCTTTTTTTTATTTTCGCCCCAGCCCAATAAGGTGCAGCGTCTAGACGGAAAGGAGCGTCACTTTGCCGAACTCATCGCCCAGAAACAGCGCCTCCAACAGCTTGAGTCAGAATACGCGCTTAAAATAAAAAAACTGAAGGAAGCTCAGGCATTACGCAACAAGACCACCTCCATCGAAGCTCCATCTGAATCCCCCATCCAAGCATCTACTCCACGAGACCCACAAAACCAACCACAACAGGAAGCAGCAGTAGCGCCCCCTAGTCCCTTTCCTGTATCGCAGCCTTCACTACACGATTTAACACAAGACAAACTAACGCTGGACACAGAGGATGAAGCTGAGGAATCTGAAAATGCACCAGCATCTGTGACTACAGGCCAGAGACGACATTCATTTCGCCAGTCCACCTCATTTACAAAGCCCCATTTAGAGCAGCTAATGTCTACGCCAGCTAAAGACAATACTGCGGCTACTAGTGCTAGCACGGTTAAGCTAGCCAAAAGTACTTCTAATTGTGGTGAAAAGGCAGAGGTTTTTGCAGGATTAGATGTGGATTCTCTGAAGAAGAGATACCAGCAGCAGCCTCAGCTCGGAGAGCTGCTGCAGACAGAGCTTGAGAAAACAGGGCAGGATCTACAAACTTCACCTGTGTCAAAGGTAAATATAATAAAGTGGTTTATTCTTATGTGAATAGAAGTGCTGCAGCATGCCAAGGATTTTAATAATGATAATAATAATGCTACAGTCTGGCATGTTCATGATATCTTATGTGTGTTTGTTACCTACCATTAAAATTAATAATTCTATTGTCTTTCTGCTTCAGGTGGCTGCGTTTGAGCTAGATGTCAATTCTGTCCAATCAGGAGCATCTGTTTTGAGGCCTGTTCCGTATGGACACTATCACAGCCCCCTACTGGTCTTCAAATCATACAGGTGAGTTTATTAAAGTATGACCTCCATCTATGAACAAGAATGATTCAAAATCTCTCTGACAGCTGCGAAAGTACCGCTAATAATACCATTCATAATAATGTAAGAATAGTAATGATGTTAAATCACTTCCCCTGCAGGTTCAGTCCTTACTACAGAACAAAGGAGAAACTGTCTTTGAGCTCAGTCACCTACAGTAACGCCATCGACCCCAAAAAGCAGTTCTGCCGCTTCGATTTAACAGGAACCTGCAATGACGATGGCTGCAGATGGTGAGTAATATAAATGTCTGTTACTTAATTAAATTACTCTTTTGGTTTGTTTTTGGTTGGTTATTTTGTATATCAAATGGTTCTAAATGTGTATATTTTGTGTGTTTTCAGGCAGCACATGAGGAACGTGACCCTCAGTGGGAGTCAGGTCTTTCAGGATGTCCTGTCTTATGACCTGTCTCTGATCGGCTGCTCTGAAAAGAGCTCAGACAAAGACATCAGTGCTGCTACAGGTAAGAGTCAGGGCTGGACCAGGCCTAGATGCTGTCAATCAAACCTTTTGCTAAAGCTACCGATAGCAACCTTGCTGAAAGAACGTACCTAATTAGTCTGTTATTAATGTTCATATCTTGGTTTACGGATAAAATATTGAAATAAATACCCGAGGATCATGTAGAGCGGGTTAATACGAACATGTTGAACATGACGAGCTTGACAGCAGCAGTTGCGGGGAGAGGTGCCACCATTTTTCAATAGAAAATGGAAATCAGAGTTCGGAGCTATTTGTGACACAGCTAGCCTCTATATATTACAGTATATAAGATAAGATAAGACTTTATTGATCTCACACAGGAGAAATTCACTTGCCACATTAGCTCCAGGTTCCTTTGTCATACTGGTGTTTAGGCTCAGGTGGTTGCGCCCACACCAGTCCACAAAGTCTCTGATGACAGAGCGGTACTCCAGCTCGTTCCCCTCAGACACACAGCCCACAATGGCCGAGTCGTCAGAGAACTTCTGGAGATGGCAGCTGTCCGTGTTGTAAGTGAAGTCTGAGGTGTAGATGGTGAAGAGGAAGGGTGAAAGGACAGTTCCCTGGGGACCCCAGTGCTGCTGTCAGTGAGGTAGTCGATGGTTCAGACAGCGAAATGTCCATCAACTCAAGCTTCCCCCGCATAATCGCCGGCCTGATGGTGTTGAAGGCGCTGGAGAAGTCAAAGATCATGTCTCTCACAGCACTCCCGGCGGTCTCCAGCTGGGTGAGCGCCCGCTGCAGCAAGTAGATGACGGCATCCTCTACTCCTACATTTGGCTTGTAGGCAAACTGCAGCGGGTCCCAGGTGGAGCTCACCACAGAGCGGAGAGAGGTGTGAACATGAAACACACTGAAGGATTGGTCAAATGCAGAGGACAAATTTGCCTGCCTTGAACCAGGGCTGGACCAGGACTGAGCAGTGACTAATGGGGAAATCTTTGCAAATGAAGGCTTAATTTTTTCTGTTTGTTCTGGCAGAAAAATACATAAAGAAGCTTTTTGGTCCCAATAATCGAATGGGCATTGATCAGAAGGCCGTCCTCCTGGTGAGCAAAGTCAACGAGAGCAAACGTCACAGTAAGTTTATAAACTAAACTGCTTAAAGGAATAGTAACATTTTTACAATCTGAACCTTATTTCGGTAATAAAACAACGTGATTTACTCACCCATTGTACTTTGGTGTCATTTGGAGCATTTTCGTTGATTTTGTAGTTTAGCGATATCCGTAACATTGAGCTTTTGTCATCTGCAAAGTGTTAAAGTTTGTGTCATTTGGTGACTGCAACACTGTGCCCCGAGCACTCACGTTACGAATATCGATAACTACAAAATCTCCGGAAATGCTCCAAAATGACACCAAAGTACAATAGGTGTGTAAATCACATTGTTTTATTACCGAAATAAGGTTCAGATTGTAAAAACTTTACTATTCCTTTAAACTAAAGAAAAAACAAAGATTAATGGGTGCAGTGTAGAGCCTTCTAAGTTTTTTCTCATAGTTTTGACAAGTTTTTGTTTGTGATTTTCAGCTCCTCCATTCACCACGTTCAAAGACCTGAGGCAATGGAAACCAAAGGCTCTCCTTCTGTCTGCAGTTGACTCAGAGGAGAGCAGCGACAGCGAGGAGCCAGATGCCACTCAGGGCAGATACGGTACTGCTACTCATTTAGTGTTTAAAAAAGTGGTAAATGGAAACTATAAGACAGTATGCAAGATTTTGATTTTAAATTCCACAAATATGGCCTGTCTGTGTTCTCAGATACGAAGTAAACATGTTCAAGTCATATTTTAGGTAGTTGGGTAATTTATTGACCTTGTAAGGAAATGTGTCCAGAAACCACAAGTAAAAGTTTAGTTTAGTTTATTTGATTTATTTGACAGGGACAATGTACAGGAGCATTAATCACAAAAATTGAAAACATGCTTTGTACCAAACTTTAGCTCTCGGAGCCAATTTCCATCCGCAGTCCCTGAGACATCACAAACAATGAAAATAAAGCATAAAAACAATGCAATTCATAATATTTACAGTGGCGGTGATACATTTCATCAATTAGTAAAAAATAATTTAAAACTCTTTTCCTGATACCTGCACCCCCTTCTCATGTCGAGTCTTTAATGCTGACACGTCTGCACTCTTGGAAACTGTTGTTTGATTTCCAGGCTAAATTTTTTTAAGCATTTGCATAATTTTAGCTCAGTTGGAAGTTTGTTCCGTTCTGAGATTGTTTTAAATGAAAATGCTGATTGTCCTAATGATGTTTTCCTTTTTGGTATTGCACATTGGCCACTGACCGTTGACCTGGTTGTTGTGACCATCTGATCAGATGTTAAATAGATAAACTTTTTCAGTGGTGGTAGTGCCACATTATTGAGAATCTTGAATAATAACCTTAGATTGGCCAGTTTAATTGTATTATCAAAGTTGAGCATTTTATGTTTAGTTCATATCTGACAGTGATGGTTTTTCTGGTTTTTAGAATCTTAAGTGCTTGCTTATAAAGAGATTCTAAAGGTTTTATTGTGGTTTTTGGGTTGTGATCAGCATGAAACACCAAAGATTAAGTGAGGTAGTATCATTGCATTTAGATTTTTGCTCCTTGTTTTGTCAGGGAATTTCGTATGGATCTAAAAGTAGACAGATTATATTTTATTTTATGGCAAACCTTTTTAATGTGTTTTTTAAAACTTAGTCTATTATCTAAAATGATGCCAAGGTATCTGTATCCATCAAAATTTTTAATACTTTCGCCGTTTACTGTGATTAAGGGATATGTTCTTTTGTTTTGTGGAGAAAAACATTGTGGCAAGAGTCCTTCAACCATGTTGCAGTTTTTTCCATTGCCATTGATAGTTTGGTTTTCACGTGTTCATGATGCTTTCCGTCCGTGTAGTGACGCATACATCTGGATTTCAACTTCATCACACACGGATGGGAGGTTATTAATATATAGGCTGAACAATAGTGGCCCAAGAATCGATCCCTGTGAGACTTAGTACATTCTCATTCCAGACACTTGCCCATTTACACGGACACACTGCGAGCGCCCACCTAAGTAGGATTTTAACCAGCTAAGGGTATCCACAGACAGTTATATTGATTCAGTTTTGATAGCAATGTCCTGAACTCTGTCTTGTCTATATACATTATACCCTGTGATATTAAGCACCCCTGCACCCCTGCGGGTGATGTTGGGGTCTCTGATAGGCCTAAAAAAAAATCTATATTAGAATTTGTCAACAACTGTTCCATTTGCTCTGATTTAGATGCCAATCTTATTATATTCATATGATCTCCAAAGAGACCTTTAGGCTTTGTTTTTTGTTCCCACAAAACTTTAGCATGATTTACTGTTTGATACAGTTTTGTAACTTGTTTCTCCACAACATTACATACAGTAGAAGTATCTCTTATATTATGCTTCTTTGTCTTACTAGCAGCAGGTCCTTTAGTTTTAGAGCTGGCTCCAGGCACTGGCTGGATGGTTGCAGGGCCAGCAGCAGGGCCAGCAGCAGGGCCAGCAGCAGGGCCAGCAGCAGGGCCAGCAGCAGGGCCAGCAGCAGGGCTGGCCCCAGGAGCAGGCCAGACGGCAGCAGGGTTGGCTCCAGGAGCAGGCCAGATGGTAGCAGCGCTAGCAGCAGAGCTAATTCCAAAGAAACAGGAACCATGATATCAATGCCACCATTAGTAGTTCTGGGTGGTGGAGCATGCCATGCTAGTGGTTGCTAGGCTAATATTAGCAGAGTGAGTAACCAAATCACTGAGCTGTTGCACATTATCTGATGGTCCGGGATTCAGTTGAACATCTCCACATAAGAGCAACAGAATCAGGATATAGTAATATGTGTACCATTTACACCTTTTAGGGTGACTTGAAGGTTGATTTAAAAAGTTTATTTAGTTACACATTTACTTCTTGATTACAAAAATATTGGTCATGATGGCCAAGTTATTTGTTTTAATTTGGTGCTTTGGTTTTCAGGACAGTTGTCTAATCAGAAAGATAAGATAAGACTTTATTGATCTCACACAGGAGAAATTTACTTGCAACAGTAGCTCCAGGCAGGGACAGTTTGAACAAGAAAGAAAAAGTGCATGCAGGCAAGAATGGAATAAAGTAAGTAATAATAAAAATAAGTAATAATAATACAATAATAATAATAAAAAACATTAACAAAGCAGAATAGACCTCACATGAGTCTCTTGCCAGTTGCCAGTAACATGGAAAAAATAAATAAATAAATAAATAAAAACAGATATACCCCCTTTAATACTATTTCTATTAACTCAAATTGGTTATCTTTAGAACGGCATGGTATTTTACAACTTTAAATTTAAACTAAAAATATTCTTCCAATCAATCATCCCAGTCTTCTGTCTTCCCCTCTCTCCAGCAGACGGCAGCACTGACCTGAACCCGTCGGATGTGTGCGTGACTTCAGAGGATCGACGTTACTTCTTCAGTGAAACAGACGACATTTCAAATCTGGAGGCGAGCGTTTTGGAAAGTCCCTGTGACACTCAGCTGTGGATCAAACTGGCCTTCAAGTACCTCAACCAGACAGACGTGTAAGAGACAAAGCTAACATAACACTCGAACCCTTCTAGCAGCTAATGAAGACCAATCTATATGTAATATGCCTACACCTGTGGCCATACCTGCTTGTCAAAGCCTGATCCCGTCAGATCTCAGAAGCTAAGCAAGGCAGGGCCCGGTTAGTACTTGGCTGGGAGACCGCTGGGAATTCCAGGTGCCACAGGGGGGCGCCAGTCGCAAAAACTGTCGTTGTGTCCTTAAGCAAGACACTTCACCCACATTGCCTAATATGAAAGTGGAGTGTTGGTCAGAGGGGGTTGATGGCGCAGATTGGCAGCCTCCCTTCCGTCAGTCTGTCCCAGGGCAGCTGTGGCTACAAAAGTAGCTTACCACCACCAAGTGTGGAGTGAATGAACAATGAACTGTAAAGCGCTTTGGGTGTCATGAAAGGCGCTATATAAATGCTATGAATTATTAGTAGTAGTAGTAGTAGTAGTAGTAGTAGTAGTAGTAGTAGTAGTAGTAGTAGTAGTAGTAGTAGTAGTCGTAGTAGTAGTAGTAGTAGTAGTAGTAGTAGTAGTAGTAGTAGTAGTAGTAGTAGTAGTAGTAGTAGTAGTAGTAGTAGTAGTAGTAGTAGTAGTAGTAGTAGTAGTAGTAGTAGTAGTAGTAGTAGTAGTAGTAGTAGTAGTACACGACACAAAGAAACAGTACACGACACAAAGAAACAGTACACGACACAAAGAAACAATACACGACACAAAGAAACAATACACGACACAAAGAAACAATACACGACACAAAGAAACAATTATGGCATGTGGCCATGACCGTATTGCCCAATATTGAACCATGAGTAATGAACATGTTTCACAATCCACTGTTTTTGTCACCCCTTTTTTCGCTCTAATGTTGATCCATAACAGAGAAACGACCATCTGGGATAGTCTCGGGTAGTTGATCCTCATTCACCAGTGAATCTGATTGGTAAACTTGTCTCTGGCCATTACATCAATACAGTGTGTTGCATCATGGTAATTTTGAAACAAAATGTCAAAATCTGAACTATTTCATTTTTAAAAGGTCTGCAGTGGTCCAATGTAGTTCTTCACTTACCTTACGCATTCCAAGCATAATTATTCACCACAATGAGTTTATAAGTGCTTTTTACATCTTTCAGCTCAAATGCTATCAGCAACTAGCATGTTAAGACCAAACCAGATTAATAAATGCTTTATAATTATCAGATTCGATTGGATGGATGCAGACGGCACACGGTGGTGTCATTTTGACCCTTAGAGCTTTATCAATGTATCTGTTCTCGGGCTACATGAACGAAATCTGCTGTTTAATATCTAGAAACCTATGTATTGTGAATACCCCTGTGACATTGTCCGTTTCTGTCCTCAGTCCCCCTGCTGAGTGTCTAGAGGGAGCTCTGAACACACTCTCTCGCGCTCTGGAGAATAACTGTGATAACCCTGAGGTGTGGAGCCAGTACCTCTCCCTGTTCTCCAGAAGGGGCAGCCGTGCCGAGGTGCAGGAGATGTGTGAGATGGCTGTGGAGCATGCCCCTGACCACTGTGTCTGGTGGACTGTAAGTACGGCACAGACAATATGGAAAATGTCAATATTTCTTTGGTTTACACTCATTCAGGTAATACAATGTGTAACTTGGCTGCATTTATTAGACATCTGACAAGATTTTTACAATATTTTAACCAATTTAAAGGGGAGATATAATGCAAGATCTACTTTTAAGAACTTTTAGCCATTCACGTGTGTTTGAGTATTTTTTTTTTCTCCTGTATTCAAGATGTCAGTGCTCTGACCTACCCCCCATTTTCATTTGCTCTCTACTTACTTCCTTTTCCAATTTTATTATCTTAATTGATGATACATGTAGAATTCATCAGCGTTGCATAGTCATTTTGGTACAAATATACTACTTATTAGTTTAATCTGCAGCTATCCACGGCGGGGGGCGACAGCATGCGGTGCTTTGTTGTGATGACATAATTTTCCAACCCAGAAAGTCACCGGATTTGTTTCTTTTATTTACTCATTTTAGATCAATATTGTGATTTAAAATGTCAAAATTTTAACATAACTATATAGCAGTCACAAGCACAATATGTCTTCTTTAACCTAAAATGATGTTACTGGAAGGCATCTTAACAAGAGTATACATGACTGCAAATTATAACAAACAACTTGGGCATCAGGCCCAATGATTTTGTAATTAAGAATAAATCAGTAAAGCTATATTTGATTTGAACATGTTTACCTTTGATTTGAACATGTTTACCTTGTATCTTGGGACACAGATGGGTCAGGGAACTTAAAGTGATACTCCGGGATTTTTGACATAGGGTCCAATTTTCTAGTTAGCCAGCGTGTAGGATATGTGTAGAGAAAGTTATTTTGCGATTTCATGCAGTCTTTGTAAAATCTGAGTTGGCTGTTGCTAAGCTAGCGAAAGTGAACGTCCTGCAGCTAGCCAGCCACTAAAATAGACATACCCAGTACAAAACAAACACCCAAACAAATCAGTTATTATGCCAGGGTATCGATTTAAATATCTGTGTTGATATAATAAGATTTTGAACGAAACGGACCTTGCTTCAAACGACTTAATTGACGCATATTGGGGGACTAGTTTCTAAGCAGCGGCGGAATTTTACTTCTCCCTCGTCAATTGTGATTGTGATGCGAACAGGTCACTTCATCAGGGACTCACCAGAGCAAAAGCCGAAATCAATCGACTAGTAGCGGATAAAAATCACAACGTGTCAACATGGTGCAGCAGTGTTCATATACCACTGGCCAAACGCTCCTACATTCAACATTTTTTTCTGGCACACCACTTACCGCATTGATAACTGGCCATTAGGTCCAGCAGGTCTAGGTCGTTTCTTCCAATTTATCTTTTCGACGCAGAAGAATGTCTCCAGTACGCCACGATTGAGATGGGGCAAGAAGTCCTGGTGCTCTGTTATGCAGACATCATTGGAAGTGCTATGGCCACCAGACACATCTAGACTTCGAAACGAAGTATCTAGCTCCAGCTCTTGCATTTGTGGGATAACTAAGTCCCACTCCCTGCAGCAAAAACATTCATCCTCGTTCTCCATAACTTCGCAATTTCGGCACTGACACCACCAATCCCCGGTTCTTCTGTCCCGGCTTTCTGCTGCAGCTTCGGCGGCGGCTGCATTTGCAGACGCGCTCTCTTGTTCTCTTGCTCTTTGTAAATCCATCTCTTTCAATTCTTCGTCCGTATACTCCGGCTCATACAAGTATGGTTCACTGGAAAAATGCAACTGCTCTTCCTCCTCATCAAAATAATCGGGCTCGCCAAACATTGCCATACTTTGAACAGGCTCCGTGTGCTCACTTTTACAGTTGCGAGGTTGCTAGTAAACAAACTATTAGAGCCGGTCGGATTGGGACATGCGGGTGATATCAATCCGCGGCTGTCAAGCTTTCAATGAGGAAGTACGAATTGCTGATGATGATCAAAGGAATACATGCTTGGTTTACTTCCTTAATCATTCTATCAACACGGATATGTACATCGATACCCTGGCATAATAACTGATTTGTTTGGGTGTTTGTTTTGTACTGGGTATGTCTATTTTAGTGGCTGGCTAGCTGCAGGACGTTCACTTTCGCTAGCTTAGCAACAGCCAACTCAGATTTTACAAAGACTGCATGAAATCGCAAAATAACTTTCTCTACATATATCCTACACGCTGGCTAACTAGAAAATTGGACCCTATGTCAAAAATCCCGGAGTATCACTTTAAAATCTATATCTTCTGTTCAAAGCTTTTTTAAATCTCTTGTCTCTCTCTCTTCAGTACTTGTCTCTGGAGCGATCTTTCGAGGGGAAAGACTCGGTGTCAGAGCGTTTGCTGCAGTTTCTGGTCTCGGAGGCACCCTCTTGTGGACTGTCAGAAAAACTGTCCTTTCAGATCCTGGAGGCTCTGCTCTATAGAGTTCAGCTCAGCTCCTTCAGCGGCAGGACGGAGAACGCTCTCAGCATACTACAGGTCTGAACTGGAACTGAACCAGGGCCAGAACTGGATTAGAACAAGCCTGGGACTAAATTAGGACAAATGGGGCAGAAATCTGAAGCAGGCTAGATGTACCAGTGTATCCAGCTAGAACTGAACCATGATAGACTAGAATTAAATCAGGACTAAACCATGACTAGTTTAACCAGCACTGATAAACTAATACAACATGTTTTTGCAGATCTAAATGGCATTTAATGTAGTATAAGAAATTATGGTATTTTAAATATTGCAGACTTTATTATTTGTTAATTCGATACAAATTGCAGTCTAGTTTTACAAAAATTGAATCATACCCGTCTCTCCTTTAGGTCTCACTGAAATCAGATTGTGTGGTGGACCTGTTGGTGCCTGGAGACCGCGCTCTGCTTTGGCTCTGCTTCATTCACCTGTCTGAGTTCCAGAGACTGCCTTCTTCTCTCTACGATGCGTCTGATTCTGGGCCCTCTCGCCTGGTCAGTACAGAGAGCTTTCTCCTGCCCTGGAGAGGAGCTCAGGACATCTGCAACCCCCTGGACAGACTGATCTCCATGTTTCAAGGTATAGGAATTAGGGATGTCAACAATTATTCGACTTACAATTAATTGTCGATCAAGACGTTGGCCGAACAAAATGCATTAATTGTAACTAATCGCTAATCGCGGACACGCGCATCCATGGTCACGAAACAAGGCAAAGAGCCGCAATTCTGGTTTAGACCTGGTCTAGTCCTGGGCAGGGCGCACCGCGCTCATTGAATGGCGGCATGTGGTGGTTTAATCCCGGTTTAGTCCAGGTCTAGACCTGGTCCAGTCCTGGTTTAGTCCAGGTCCACTCCAGGTTTAGACCTGGTTTAGACCTAGGTCTAGACCTGGTTTAGTTCTGGTCTAGACCTGGACCTGCAATTGTAGCAGATAAGCATTCATTTTCTGTTGTGATTTATATTTAAAGGTCCTACATCACACGAATAGTGTTTAAAGGTCCCATGGCATGAAATTTTCACTTTCTGAGGTTTTTGAACGTTAATGTGAGCTCCCCTACCCTGTTTAGCCCCTCCTTTCTTCCTCCGCTCTTAAAACGCGGAAGTGGGAGACAGCGCACAGCGCACTGCTAAAACAAGGAACCAGCGGCACATTTGCCCCCCCCCCCCACCCGCTCCTTTAACCTATCTCTGTCCTTCTCATTTGCATTCAAGCAACAAGGCCCAGAATGAGTTGTTCAGAGAGATATTTTCTAACTGACTGTGTACATGTGTCTTTCTCTTGAGTCTTGATTTTGGAGCAGGATTCATTTACAGTATTAGGGAGCCATATAAAAGCATCAAGAAGTACCATGTCATGGGACCTTTAACAGAATAAAACAGCTGCTGTAGTTTCAGATAAATCAGTCTTTTCTGATCAGATTGTGATAAAACAAAGCTCATATTAAAGTCTAACAAAGCCTTAGACAGAGTAGTGCATAGAGTTAGCATCACACCCCCAGGGAATGTCGATGCTATGAGCTATCAATAGAAGCTACACAGATCACACTGACGGCTTTAAATTCAAGACTTTCATCAGGAAATGTTTTAAAATTAACACTTTTTAATGGCGCTGGCCAAACGTGTGGATAATATTTTTCATTTGCGGCAGCTCTTAAAGAAGAATTAACATAACATATCATAGACGCTCGATGTCTTAGTCTACACTTTCGTTTGAGTCAAAAGTGGCCTGTAATCCGAGATTTATCCATAGTTTCGAGTAGATGAGGAGGCCAGTGCGCATGTGCGGAGTCACAGTTTATTTCACTCTCAGCTCCCGGGACCCAAACATGAAACGCAAAACTGTAAATTATGGATAAATCTCGGATTATAGGCCACTTTTGACTCAAACGAAAGTGTAGACTAAGTCATTGAGCTTCTATGATTTGAAAAGTGCTAAAGTTTGTGTTATTTGGAGACCGCAAACATGTGCCTCGAGAACTCGCATTACGGAGATCGCTAATCTAAAACATCTCTGGAAGTGCTCCATATGACACCAAAGTGCTATGGGTGAGAAAAACAACTTGTTTTATTACCGAAATAAGGCTCAGATTGTAAAAAACGTGAATTCTCCTTTAAATAGCTCTCTGATTCTGCTGGAAACTGCAGACCTGCCAACACTGACTAGGGGCGTAAAGCAGAGGGGAGTTTGGGGGGAGGAAAATGCTCCATCTGAAAATCTATTACATTGTTGACCTTGAATGTAGAATATGCTGTAATATTTTGTACTGGTTGTATTGTGTATTTTAGATGGCATCTCTCAGTGCTCTGATAACTCTCTGTCTCCGAGTGAGAGGACTGTGGCTTGTTTACCTCTGCACACCAACCTGCTGCACCTGCACAAAGTCCTGCTCAGGTAAAACACACTAGCACCTTTTGCTGTACCTGATTTTTACAGTCTTAAAAAAGTGAGACAGAACTAGTCCATTTTAAACAGTTTGCAGTGGTTATTCCTCACTTAACTTATGCATTCCGAGCATCCTAATTATTCACCTCAGTGAGTGTATAAGCAGTGGAGTTTTACAGTCACTATAAAGCTAAAAACAACTAGCATGCTATTGCGTGCTTCCTGATTATCAGACAGTAAAACGCTTTAAAATTAGATGTTGACTTGGGTACAGACTAGTTAATCCATACCCACGTACAATAACATTGTTGATCATAACTTTGGATATAACATTCAAAAATCCAAATTGCATAGTTATACAGAGCCCAGCCCCAGACAGGCATTTTTAGAATATCATGATTTGAGCCATTTTTGAGACTTTTTTTTTTTTTCCTGTTTAGATTTGATGAGGGAATCCTTCTGTGCGAGGCACTCCTCCAGTGTTGTCCTGAGTCCTGTGTTCTCCGTGATGCATTAGCCGAGCTGCACATCGCTAAAGGAGATGCTAGCGCTGCCGTTAGCATGTGGCTACATGCGCTCGTTGAGTGCCCAGACAACGCAGAGGTCTTCTACCACTCCTGCAAGTTCCTCATGGCTCAGGTAACACAAAACTCAGACACACTGAAGAGAGACACAAACAACTTTTTTCATTCACAGTATATGGACAGACCACGTCTCATGTGAAGGCTCAGAATTCCCTCCCTGAGCTGCAGAGGCTACACTAGCATCGATTCATGACTGGCTGCAGGTACTGGCTGTTTAGGTAGTGGCCAGATCAGACCAGAGAGGGTCCTTTTAGGGTTAAACCCACTGGATTTCAGCATTCACAACCAAAATGAGACTCATGTGAGGCTTATTCTGCTTTCTGATTGGGTAAATGTCTTGAGAACCAAACACAGCACAACAAACAACAATAAATGGGACATCCTGCCCAATTGTTTTATAATTAGGACTATATCAGCATTACATTTGTAATCGTTAAACGCTATATTTGATTTGAACATTTAAGTTACACCTGTATTAGTGTTTGCAAACCTGTGTTGTTCATAGTTAAATCTTCTGTATGTTTTTGTGTTCAGGAGAAGCCTAATGCCCTGGCTCCTCTCTTTCGGGGCTTCATCTTGTCCCTGTGTGAAGAAGAAGACAGTCAGAAGAAACCCGTTGATGTTTTACGGTACTTTTATCACTGTTTTTATTTATAGAGGGATTGTCAGACTACGTCACTTGGCGCTCTACTGCGCATGTCTCCTGCAGAAAGAGCCACTGTCCTGTCTGGGCTCATGTACCTATGAGAGTAGGATTTCAGTAGATTTTAGGCTCTCCCGGGGGCGGGGCTAGGTGTATCGATCAGATATGAGTGGATGTCCAGCTACTGAAGTTTGAGATGTTTCTTCTCGTCATTTACGCACTCACCTGCATTTAACGCATAGGGTATTTACGATGTATCCCACTCACTAATGTTCATTGAACATCAAAATTTATTTAATCACATGGTGATAAACTGTTTTAGTGTGCTGACAACAGCACTAGCAAGTGTTGCAACTTCATGTTAACAGCACAGACAGCACCGGCAAAACATTATTTGTTTATTGTGTTGATGAACAAATAATCCATCTATAGAGATGTGTACTGAAACCCAGCTTCGTAACAGCACAAAGTACAACAGTACAAAGTCTTAATGGTCCAGTGGATCAATAAGCTCTAGTGCAGTCAGGGCCCCTCAGTGTGCTGAGGAGTCACACTGATGACACACGCTCGAATATGAGCACCAAACCCATCTCCTTTCATTAGACGCATCCAGTGCATCTTGTTGGCACTTTGATTACTGGACACTCGCAGTGAGGGATCATGTGTATGTGCATGCGCTTGTGTGTGCGCATGCGATGCTCTGCACATGGTTCTGTCACACACAGACCATGTGCATGCACCAAAACACAGAATTTGGTCAAATCAGTAGATTAATACAAAGCTTTTACCTGCCACCAATATTTGTTCATACCTATGTCCATAGTGTTGATGTAATGTGAATTATTTTGTGTCTTTGTCCAGGCACATTCTGGGCTTCTCCTGTGACGAGTTAATAAAGGGTCCCATCATTAAGAAGGACCTCCAGGAGCAGCTGGGAACTCAGATGCCCTACCTGCACCTGCTCCACTGGTCAGTGCAAATTTTACAACGCGCACTTAAATCTGTTAAAGATGTTTAGTTTAAAAGAATTAAACATGTTAAATGACAAAGGTCAAAGCCATGCTCTGCTCGGTGCATTTGTGCTCTTGTACATGTATGTCACGTTCCCGGATCCCTCTCTTCTGTCCTCAGTCGGTGGCAGTGGCTGCACAATTCTCTGGAGGACACAGTGGAGGCATTTGAGCGCGCTCTAGGGACTCCTCTGCAGCGAGACGAGCTTCACCGACTCTGGATGGAGTCAGTCTCACAACTCTGTTTTAAATATTTTAATCTAGTGTTTATACAGACATCAGTGTGGGTTACTCTGTCCTGACATGTGCTCTATGCCCCCCTTCTGTCTCTATCCATGTCTCTCCATTCCCTCTATCCACTCTATCTACTCTTTTGCTCAATCTCCACCCTCTCCTGCACTCTTACCCCCCCCCACTCCCTTTTCCTCTCCCTCCTCTTTCTACCCCCTTTTCTGTCCACTCTCCCTTTTCCCTGTTTCCCCTCTCTGCCCCTCTCCTCCTTGTCCCTCCCCTCTCTCCCTCTCTCTCTGTACAGTTACCTGTTGTTCATGAGCTCTCAGCAGCAGACCCGTGGCTCCTCTAAGCTCTTCTCAGACCTAGTTCTGAGGTGTTTGAGCACTGTCCCCTCACGACTGGAGGTCCCCTTTAACCCAGCTGAGTTTTGGAGCTGCTACAAGTTCCACAATCAGGTACAAGAAGGCTAAACTAGGACTAATACAGGACTAAAGCAGTTCTAAACTAGGTCTTAATGGGTCTTAACCAGAGCTGAATGTTATGTTTCTCTAACAGTATTTATAATGAACCTGTAATGTTTTATGTAATCAGTTTTCTTTTTACCTTTGTCCAGGTGGTGTCTCTGTACCTGAACTGCCTGCCTCCTTCCCAGCATGCACTGGTGCTGGAGCGGCTGCGATACTCGATGCCCAACAACACAGAGCTGGGCCTCAGGTAAAGTCTTAAACGCGAAAACCTGAATTAGTTCATTTTAAACAGTTTGGGTGTCATGAAAGGCACTATATAAATGCTATGAATGAATGAATTAAACAGTTTGCAGTGGTCCAAAATTATTCCTCACTTACCTTATGTGTTCAGAGCAGTTACTCACCATGATGAGTTTATAAGTGCTTTACATGACTTTCAGAGGCCAGTTTCCAGAGATGGTACAGTTGGCAATAACTAGTATGCTAACAGTGCCCTTCCTGATAATCAGACCGTAAAACACTTTATATTTATATGCAGACGCTATACCACAGACTTATTTTGACCTTATACAGTATATCTGTACAGGGGCAAGACACATGTTGTGTAAATACATGGAAAAGGCTTTTTAAAGGTCCCATGACATGGTACTTCTTGATGCTTTTATATGGCTCCTTAATGGTTCCCTAATACTGTAAATGAATCCTTCTTCAAAATCAACACTCAGTGCATGAGAAACAGAGATAAGATGAGAAAGAGTAATTTTTCTCTCTCTGAACACTCCATAATGGGCGTTGTTGCTTGAATGCAAATGAGGAGAAAAGAGCTGGCCTATAGTAGAGGGTGGGGGCGTGGCCAAACTCTCCGCTATCGGCTCTGAGCTCTCAGCTGATCCATTTCCTTGTTTTTGCACGGGGGGAGAGATTTGAAGCGTTCCATTGAAAAATAAACGCATTTCCACAGAAAATAAAATTAAACCACTGCTGTTCAAAGGTCCAGAGGCTCAGATAAAGGACTTCCGAGCCTAGAAACACTCGGACGTGCCTCCAGGCAAATAAAAAAAATGCATTTCGCATTGCCTAGCGCATTCGCGGTCCAAACTCTCTGGGCGTGATTTACAGAGACGCTGAGTACAGACAGACGGGGGTGGAACTGCATTTGCATTTCTTTTTTCGATCTGACGTCAATAAGGTGCCTTGTTCAAACTCGCCCGTTTGAGCTCCAATTTTTTGTAACGCAGAAAAGGATCGCAAATGCTCAGTTTAGACATTTCGCAACTTTTAACCATGGGGGGGGGGGGGGTAAACAGGGTATGGGGAGCTCATATTAACGTTCAAAAACCTCAGAAAGTGAAAATTTCATGCCATGGGACCTTTAAACTAGTAGAATCTAATGCATTTCAGAATACAAGTTTTATAGTGTGTAAATTCCACACAGCAAAGTCTAGGTATTAAACTGTGAACCCTCTTGCGGTGAGGCGTGAGCACTAACTGTGTGTGTTCTTCAGGTTGCTGCATCAGGAGTGGCAGGAAGGAAATCTACAGCATCTGAAGTTTCAATCCAGAATGTTGAGCAGCCATGCCCCGAAATGTCTAGCCAACTGGAAAATGTAACTGTCAAACTCAATTATATGAAACAAATCAGCCTTAAAGGAGAATTAAAGTTTTTTACAATCCAAGCCTTATCTTGGTAATAAAACAAGTTGTTTTACTCACCCATAGCACTTTGGTGTCATATGGAGCACTTCCGGAGATGTTTTAGATTAGCGATAGCCGTAGTGCGAGTTCTCGGGGCTTATAATATATGCCCCGAGCGGTCTCCAAATAACACAAACTTTAGCACTTTTCAAATCATAGAAGCTCAATGTCTTAGTCTACACTTTCGTTTGAGTCAAAAGTGGCCTGTAATCCGAGATTTATCCATAGTTTCGAGTTGCCTGGTTTACACCTGACCATATCACAAGTGATATATGGTCTAGGAGCCACCTTCGAAATATCTCGTAGCGGAGGTGCGGTTTACGATCGCCAACGGCCGTTTACTGGGCGTTATGAATGTCTATCATTTGGCGTATACGTAGCCCATAGCCAATCATGTCAGTTGTCAGTTCAAACTACAAGTTTCCGTTTGTCACATAGTACGTGTCACCGTTTTGCCACCCCTCCCCGCTCTCTGATTGGCTTCCAGAATCAGGAGAGCTCGCTTGCCATAGTCGCCAGGCTGTCTTTCAGATCGGAACGAACAAAAGCAACCTGGGATTTCCCAGGTTAAGTTTCGAGTAGATGAGGACGCCAGTGCGCATGTGCGGAGTCGCAGTTTATTTCACTCTCAGCTCCCGGGACCCAAAAATGAAACGCAAAGCTGTAAATTATGGATAAATCTTGGATTACAGGCCACTTTTGACTCAAACGAAAGCTTAGACTAAGACATTGAGCTTCTATGATTTGCAAAGTGCTAAAGTTTGTGTTATTTGGAGACCGCTCAGGGTATTACATGCCCCGAGAACTCGCGCTACGGCTATCGCTAATCTAAAACATCTCTGGAAGTGCTCCATATGACACAAAAGTGCTATGGAGTGCTATGGAGTGAGTAAAACAACTTGTTTTATTACCGAAATAAGGCTCCGATTGTAAAAAAAAGTTAATTCTCCTTTAAAGGTCCTCGGGTATAGGACCTTTAAGGCTGATTTGTCTTATGAGCTCTCAACCATGTTAGAATGTTGTGACTTCATCAAACATACCTGAAGTGTTGTTTCATTCCCACATGTTTGAGTAACCCTTTATTATTAGTCTGTCTACATCTCTAAAGCTCTGTTTCACTTTGTGATGTCATGCAGCAGTACTCTTCAAGTTAACAGCTACCTTTTACTTTTTGTTCAGTAGAAATTGGAAGCTGGAGTTTAAAAACGCAGTGGAGCACTTCCTGTGTTACCACATGACATCAGAAGGTAGATGGGTGGGGTAAATCTAGTCTCTAAGTCTAAATATGCAGAGCTTGTGTTAAACTTGTGTGAATTAAACAAAACACAATTCCAGGTATGTTTGATGTTATGATGAAAAACCACAGACTAAACCGGGACTAAACCAGGACTAACCTGGAACTAACCCGAGCTAACCTGGGACTAAACCAGGGCTTAACCAGGGCTTTCCACACTGAGGAGGCAGTGTGCTAAAGTGACTTGCATTGTCAGTGGTCATAATGTTATGAGTGTATCCAAATGTCTTTGCAGAGCCATCGCTGCAGAGAAGGCGCTCAACGAGATGTCTGAGGTGAGATTTTGTCTGTTTTAGATGCCCATCAGGTGGCGCTATTCTCCCCATTTTTCACTACAATAACCTGCAAGGCCCATATTTCCATCCTTCATCCTGCTCCTATCTGCTCCTGTCACGTGTAGTATATTTTTACCTTTGTTTCTGTTTCTCTGTGTTTGCAGGTTCGGCGCTTGTACCAACAGGCCCTGATTCACCTCCCGCTGTGTGCCGCTCTCTGGAAAGATGTAATTCTTTCACTCCGCACGATCACATTCTACACTCGTTTGCAGCCATAGAATATGAGAACTCTATTATTCAACCTGTACTTGAACCACAGCCGCCCTGGGGCAGACTGCTGGGGATGTGGCTGTTGGTGCGCGGTGGCCCATTGTTACTGCATGTATCACTTTGCAGCTGATGTCGACATTGCCTGGTGGTGTGACGCTAACTGAAAGCACTACTCTGTTAGTCTAAGGGCCTGTTTACACCAGAACGCTTACGGGTAAAAACGACAAAATATTTTATCGGAAGTGCCTTTCGTTTACACGGTGACGGCGTTTTTGGGGCCTAAAAATGCAAAAATCTGAAACCACCCTCCAGAGTGGAAAAGTTAAATCCGCTCCGCTGTAGCGTCTCCGTGTAAACTGCCCAAGACGCAAAACTGGTCAGATCTGCTCACGTCGCGTACGCGTTTACGTCACATAGATGCGGCAATACAAGAGTCATTTCAACAATTGTATAAATGGCACCCACACACGTCTACGGTCTTTTCTCTTCTTCCCGTACAGGTCTTTCTCACACTCTCACAGCCACACAGACGCCAAGACAAGCGACTTCCGCATGAGGCACTTCAAATGTAAAACCCGATGTGATTTTATATTTTCTAATTCACTGTAATCCTCCTGTAATGTCACTATTTTCAGTACAATATTCAAAAACATGTCAACAAAAATACAAGTCACTGAAATGTTTGGAGCGGAACTTAACAACTCATTTAAAATGCAACAAGAACATTTTATTTTGAAGTTTTACCTTTCTCTTTTCCGGTACGGTCGTGGTTAGAAATGTAACTTGACGCTGTTGTGGTGTTTTTTTGTTTTTTTTTTCAGGCCAGTTATTTACAACGCCTCCCTTCGCTGGCTTTTGCGTCCACTTTTGCATCTTCGTATAAACGAACCTTTCCTGTCGAGAACACTCGTCTAAACGCGGATAAAAAATTGAAGACGAGACGCCACTTTTGCGTCTTCTGTTTTGATCGTCGCCGTATAAACGTAGCCTGAATCTGAGCTTTACTTTAAAGGAAAAGTAACGTTTTTTTACAATCTGACCCTTCTTTCGGCAATAAAACAATTTGTTTTACTCACCCATAGCAGTTTGGTGTCATTTGGAGGAGTTTCGTAGAAGATGTTGTAGCCGTTCTGTTCTACTAATGATCCCGTATCCGTTAGCATGAGTGCTCGGGGCATTACTTTGCCGTCGCCAAATAACACAAACTTTAGCACTTTTCAAATCACAGAAGATCGCTGTGTCAGGGTAGACTTTTAGTGGATTCCAAAACGGCCTGAAACCCGATATCCAGCTATAGTTTCATTTGATGACGTCATCAGAGAGGACAGTGCGCATGCGTGAACTCAGCTGTTTATAAACATCGGCTAGTCCGAAAGAAGCTAACACCGCTCTGAACTTTACTCTTCTGTTGTGATATCGGGTTTCAGGCCGTTTTGGAATCCACTAAAAGTTTACGCTGACACAGCGATCTTCTGTGATTTGAAAAGTGCTAAAGTTTGTGTTATTTGGAGACGGCAAAGCAGTGCCCCGAGCACTCGCGCTAACGGATACGGGATCATTGGTAGAACAGAACGGCTACAACATCTTCTACGAAACTCCTCCAAATGACACCAAAGTGCTATGGGTGAGTAAAACTACTTGTTTTATTGCCGAAAGAAGGCTCAGATTGTAAAAAAACGTTACTTTTCCTTTAACACAATCTGAACCCGCAGATCACAGTAAATACTATTGTGGTGTTTTTGTACTTCTTGTCTTCTATGGCTCTGCACCAAACGTGAGATGTGTTTGTTTTGTCACTTAAGTCACAGGTGAACCCCCCCCCCCCCCTTTCTTCTTTCTCTACCCCCTCTCTCTTTTCTAACCCTCTACTATCACTCTTTCCCTTTGTTTTATTTTGTGCTGTTCTACCTCTTGCGTGCACTCTCCTGCTCTCATGTACTCTCTCTCCCTCTTTTTTCCCCATTCTTTCGCTCCTCTCCCTCCCGTTTTGTCTCGCTCCCTCTCTCCCTCGCTCTCTTCTTCCCCATTCTCTTTCCTTCTTGCTCTCACTCCCTCTCTCAACTGCACGCCCTCTCTCTCTTGCTCCCTTTTTTTTAAATCCCTTCCTCTTTCTCCCCATTTTTCTCTCTCTCCCCCCTCTCTTTCTTTTCTCTTCCAGCGTCTGTTGTTCGAGGCCGCAGAGGGGGGCCGGACGGACCGCCTGCGCACCCTGGTGGACAGATGTCAGGAGCTCGGCATCAGTTTGATCGAACAACTCGATTTAGTGATGCACCAAAAACGAAAAGGGAAACAGTGATCTCACCCCATCCGCCCGTCCCCCCCACCACCCCCCCCCAAAAAAAAAAAAAAAAAAAAAACTACCCCGAAAACTACCTCCAAATCTGCCCCTCCCCTCTCCTCTCGCCCCAAAAAGACACAGACACAAACATATCAAATCCAACCAATCACTACGAGGTAAGCGCCCAAATCCGGAACGGAAAGTCACTCCAAGAAACCAAGACGTCGGCTTGGAAATTCAAATATTCCGTAAGTATGGCGTCTTGAGTGCTGCTGCTGCCTTGTTTTGTTTTATCGTTTATCCCTGTTTATTTTACACCCCTTCCTTCAGTTTCTATTTAAATAATTTGTGTTTTACCTCCCAGAACAGCTTTCATGTTCATTTTTATTAAGGGTATATTTTCCCGAAGGCGACGGAAAATATTGCTAAGTGATTCTGTTTTTCCAAAAGTATGAAAAAAAGATAGTTGGAAATTTGGTCGCTTTGGGCAGAGCACGGCTGTTGCCTGCTGTCAAATTTCTGTGTTCGGTGAAAAAGACTTGAAAACTGTGACTGACAATTTGAGAGGAAAAAAATTAACAGATGTGCAAAATTTGTCTTATTTTTATTTGTCAAAATTAAAAATCTCCTTGATTTAAGAGTATTATATTATCAGGAGGAGAGTGGAGTCTGATGGTTCATTTTTGTACATTTTCAATTTAAATGTTAATAAATTATTTTGTAAAGAAAGAAAATGGCGTCTGTTGTTTTTTTTTACCTTCTGTGTGATATGAAAAATACACAAAAAGCTAATTTAGCTACACACAACTTTAAAAATCACTTATTGTGGGACAAATGAGCCCAGATGATTTACTGAAATATTCTGGAAAGGTTTTTTTTTGTGTAATGATTTATAAATTAAAAAATTTTCCCACACCCTTTAGAATGGATATTTCAACTATTTACACATGCTCTTGATATTTTGACTGGTTAAAAAATAAAAAAAATTAAAATCCCTGTCTGTTTAATGCCATACTGTGGAACATTCCTGGCAAAGCAATATCTCCATAGAGACGAGCAGAAAAGTTACATGGTGCAACTTTAAATACACAACTGAATATGATAAATACAAAATCTTCAACACTCATTTTCTGCCTCTTTTCTGCGAAGTTTAGCATAGCAGCGTCTCCAGCGCCTCTGTGCGTGGCCCCTCCCACCAGAGCAGCGCAAATGAAGACTCGCCTCTTTCCAAACGCTCTTAAAGGACCATCGTTTTGACTGTCGACCGTGACACCCTCATCAGCAAAATGTTAAAAATGGCAAAAGTGGATGCAGGATTTTCCAAGAAAAATGGACTAATTCCTATGTGTTTACTGAGGTGAATGGGAAAACTGTACGCTTGTGTTGAAATTTCATTTTTCTTAAAGTTTCAGGTTGTTCATAATATAATATTTTGTAAAAGAAAGAGTTCAACAAAAAAAAAAGACTTCTGTAATAGATTTGCATTTCTCTGCACAAATATTAAACTTATTGCTATTTTTGGGGTATATTTGCCATGAGTTTTCTGATCCGGCCCCTTTGGGATTAAAGTAGGTTGGATATGGCCCCCGGACCAAAATGAGTTTGACACCCCTGGTTTAGGCGGATTTTAAGTCAAATCTGCAGTGAAATGTTATGAAATTGAAATTATTTGGTTTTGAGTTTAAAGAGGATGGTCCTGGTGAGAATTCCAGCTGTGAGGAAGAGGGCGACGAAGAGCAGGAGAGAGAGCGCCCAAAAGGAATCCTGCGTTTCACCTGAAAACAAGCAAAAGACATGTCCAAATGTTTAATATTAAAGATGTAAGAGCTGGGTTTCTGATGACATCACAACATTCTATAGACCAATATTCAGTGCAGACTGGGGCAGCTGAAATTATTGGAAAAAAATGCTGATTTTTGTTATTATACAGTGAGTTCCTGGGTCTAGATCAGGCATGGGCAAACTATGGCCTGGGGGCCATATGCGGCCTGTTAATCTTCTTAATCCGGCCTGCCAAACTTGAAGAAATTATATTAAAGATCCCATGACATGGTACTTCTTGATGACGTCATTAAAATATCCAAAATATAACATAATGATCCAGGGCTGCCATAGATTATAACTACAACCAGTAAATGTTCTCTTTTATATGAATGTATGTGTCCAAACAGGATATTGGCTGGACCAATATGTGGAACCCAATATGCAATCAAGCAAATGTTTCTGTATCTGATGTATACTGTATTTTTAGTTCATAAGTGAAGTTAAAGATCCCATGACATGGTACTTCTTGATGCTTTTATATGGCTCCTTAATGGTTCCCTAATACTGTAAATGAATCCTTCTTCAAAATCAACACTCAGTGCATGAGAAACAGAGATAAGATGAGAAAGAGTCATAAATATCTCTCTCAAACTCTTTATTCTGGGCGTTGTTGCTTGATTGCAAATGAGGAGAAAAGAGCTGGCCTATAGTAGAGGGTGGGGGCGTGGCCAAACTCTCCGCTCTCCGCTCTAGCGCTCAGCTGATCCATTTCCGTGTTTTTGCACGGGGGGAGAGATTTGAAGCATTCCATTGAAAAATAAACACATTTCCACAGAAAATAAAATTAAACCACTGCTGTTCAAAGGTCCAGAGGCTCAGATAAAGGACTTCCGAGCCTAGAAACACTCGGACGTGCCTCCAGGCAAATAAAAAAACGCATTTCGCATTGCCTAGCGCATTCGCAGTCCAAACTCTCTGGGCATGATTTACAGAGACGCTGAGTACAGACAGACGGGGGTGGAACTGCATTTGCATTTCTTTTTTCGATCTGACGTCAATAAGGTGCCTTGTTCAAAATCGCCCGTTTGAGCTCCGATTTTTTGTAACGCAGAAAAGGATCGCAAATGCTCAGTTTAGACATTTCACAACTTTTAACCATGGGGGGGGGGGCTAAACAGGGTAGGGGAGCTCACATTAACGTTCAAAAACCTCAGAAAGTGAAAATTTCATGCCATGGGACCTTTAAAGTATTTCTTATCAGTTAAACAGAATAGATATGTAGGAAGCAGAACCTCTTGAAATAATATTACTGAAGTAGAAGTACAAAGGAGTAGTCCAAGAAATTACTCCAATAAGAGTAAAAAATATTTAGGAATATTACTTCTACAGTAAGAGTAAGATCTGATTTATAATTTGAAAATGTAATTGAAAAGAGAAACCATGAAATAATGCTCAAAATCTGGGAAAGGAGAGACACAAATATGAGATTAAACTATTATAAACTAAACTAAATTATATCTGACAGAAACACAAACGTTCAAATCATTTCCATTGAAGAATCACACGTTTTACTCACAAGACTCTTGTGTGTTGTAATTTGACGACTGATGGAAAAGTTCTGGATTTTGCTGTGAAATTTCAGAGACTCCACTGCAGAAATAAAAACATGAAAAGGGAACTAAAAATAACGAACATTGCAAAAGCCGATGTGTATCTTTAAATATTACAACATTCCAGTAAATTTCATGTTTAGTTCCACCCATTAAATTGAAATGACTATCTTTTACGGACTATTTAAATGAGACAGAATTAAATACTGGAAATTTGAATAACTATTTTAGATTTAGTTAATAGATTTGATTGTAAATCTCCACAAAAGTGACTCACAGCGACGGCAGCGTGGACAGTTTAGAGACTCGTCCAACCACAAAAAGAGGATTGTTCAGCAGAATTCTGAAAAAAACAAACAAAACTAAAAAATAAATAAAAATAATCCTTAATTAAATAATAAATCAAATGTCTATTTCAGCTTGATCAAAAAGGCAATAAGTAAAAAATAAACATATCCTCCTGGGACCCGAAGAAAAAAAGTGTATCTAAATTATTATTATTATTATTTAAATTTTCTATTTGGAGGTAAATGAACACCTTAGCATTTACATTTTGTTAATTTTATTTTTATTCATAATGTTGTAAGATGTCCTCTGTAATGGACTGGAATAGTGTTAAATCCATGTGAAGTTAAAGGAAAAGTAACATTTTTTTTACAATTTGAGACTTATTTCGGTAATAAAACAAGTTGTTTTACTCATCCATAGCACTTTGGTGTCATATGGAGGATTTCCGGAGATGTTTTAGATTACCGTTAGGCTAACGCCGTTAGTCTAGCGCGACTTATAGCCATAGCTCAGGGCATTCCCCGAGCATGTAATATGCCCCGTGCGGGCTCCAAATAACACAAACTTTAGCACTTTTCAAATCATAGAAGCTCGATGTCTTTAGTCTATGATTTCGTTTGAGTCAAAAGTGGCCTGTAATCCAGATTTATCCATAGTTTACAGCTTTGCGTTCCATGTTTGGGTCCCGGGAGCTGAGAGCACAGTCCGCACATGCGCACTGGCGTCCTCATCTACTCGAAACTATGGCTAAATCTCGGATTTAGTTTTATTACCGAAAATTTTTATTACCGAAATAAGGCTCAAATTGTAAAAAAAAAACGTTACTTTTCCTTTAACAACCCAACAAAAACATTTTTTTTGTTTTTGTTTTGATGACATCTCTGACAAGCTTCTACAAAACCTCAAAACGTTTTTGGATTACCTTTTAATTTCTTATGTATTTATTTATTTATTAATTTACTTATATACGTATTTATGTATTTATTATTTATTTATTTGTTTACTTATTTATGTATTTTTATTCATTATTTTTTATTATTTTATTTAAATATTTATTTATTTATTTTATTTTTTTTATCATAGTGTAGCCACAAACTAGAGTCTCAAAACATTTAAAAGACAGACTGGTTAACTCAATGTCCACTATAAAGGACACAAATGAACAGGCGGGTCTCAGGAGGATAAATATATATATATGTTATTTTATTAAAAATGTTCCAGCACAGACTTTTCCTGAATTCAACAGAAATTGATTTTTAAAATGTGTGATTTATAAAAGGTTTCTTGAATATATTTACTGCCTCTTATAACAACAACAAAAACACAATGTCAAAAGAAAGAAGGAAAGTACATTAGTGAATAAATATATAAAAAGCCTAAATTTGACAAAGAGAATATGTTTATTTATTTATTTTAGTTTGGTTAATTAGAAAAAGCCTCACTATATTGTGGCTCTTATGCAGTCTATGGTCTTAGTATGAACTTGTATAATGGTATAATGGACAAATGATTCCCTTACAGTTTCTTCAATGATGGATTTCCTCTCAGAGCATTTTCAGGGATAAAATGAATCCAATTGTGCTGGAGGTTTCTGTAAAAAAAAAAAAAAGTTGAAGTATTGAAAAGTTCAATGTTTGTTCGGCGTCTCATTATCTCAAACGTGCGTCACATTCTCACAGTTGTTGGAGGGACGTCAGGAGCTGGAATGCCGAGGGAAAACTGTGCAGTCTGTTAAAACTCAAATCTCTGAAAAATCAAATAGATTTATTTATGTGTGTACTGTACATAAAGTCAAATTAGGCTTAAAAAAGACAAAGATTGGTTCAGTCTTGGTTTAGTCCTGGTTTAGTCCTGGTTTAGACTTGGTTTGGCCATGGTTTGGTCCTGGTTTTGCCCATATTCAAGTCCAGGTTAAGTCCTTGCTCAGTTCTGGTTCAGTTCTGGTTTAGTCCTGGTTCAGTGATGGTTTGGTCCTGGTGCAGTTCCGGTTCTGTCTTGGTGTAGTCCTGGTTTAGTACTGGTTTATACCAGGATTTGTTGTCCTGGTTCAGTTCTGGTTTAGTCCTGGTTTAAACTTGTTTTGTCCTGGTTAAATCTGGTTTGGTCCTGGTTTAGTCCCAGTTTAGTCCCAGTTTAGTCCCGGTTTAGACCCGGTTTAGTCCTGGTTTAGTCCTGGTTCTCCCTGTGTGGCCCGGCGTAGACTACACACCGGAGTCATTACAGCTCAAACACATTTCTTTAATTACCAGCTCTTAGGCTTCTGTGTAAAGGAGGTTTTTGGGATTAAGAGCCGGGATCCGGATTGGACCTGGACCAGGATCTGAGACTCGGATCTGTCTGCGGTTTGTTTGGTCACAAACTAAAGCTGTTAACCAAATGTTTCTGCAGCGATAATTAAACGCAAGAGATAAGACTCAGCTAGGTCTAAACCAGAACTAAACCGGGACTAAGCCATGTCTAAACCAAGACTACAGCAGGACTAAACTAGGTCTAACCCAGAACTAAACCAGGACTAATCTAGGTCTAACCCAAGACTACAGCAGGGCTAAACTAGGTCTAAACCAGAACTAAACCGGGACTAAACTAGGTCTAAACCAGAACTAAACCGGGACTAAACCAGGTCTAACCCAAGACTAAAGCAGGACTAAACTAGGTCTAACCCAGAACTAAACCAGGACTAATCTAGGTCTAACTCAAGACTACAGCAGGGCTAAACTAGGTCTAAACCAGAACTAAACCGGGACTAAACTAGGTCTAAACCAGAACTAAACCGGGACTAAACCAGGTCTAACCCAAGACTAAAGCAGGACTAAACTAGGTCTAACCCAGAACTAAACCGGGACTAAACCAGGTCTAACCCAAGACTACAGCAGGACTAAACTAGGTCTAAACCTGAACTAAACCGGGACTAAACCAGGTCTAACCCAAGACTACAGCAGGACTAAACTAGGTCTAAACCAGAACTAAACCGGGACTAAACCAGGTCTAACCCAAGACTACAGCAGGACTAAACTAGGTCTAAACCAGAACTAAACCGGGACTAAACCAGGTCTAACCCAAGACTACAGCAGGACTAAACTAGGTCTAAACCAGAACTAAACCAGGACTAAACTAGGTCTAAACCAAAACTAAACCAGGACTAAACCATGTCTAACCCAAGACTAAAGCAGGACTAAACTAGGTCTAAACCAGAACTAAACCGGGACTAAACTAGGTCTAAACCAGAACTAAACTGGGACTAAACCATGTCTAACCCAAGACTAAAGCAGGACTAAACTAGGTCTAAACCAGAACTAAACCGGGACTAAACCAGGTCTAACCCAAGACTAAAGCAGGACTAAACTAGGTCTAAACCAGAACTAAATCGGGACTAAACTAGGTCTAAACCAGAACTAAACCAGGACTAAACCATGTCTAACCCAAGACTAAAGCAGGACTAAACTAGGTCTAACCCAGAACTAAACCGGGACTAAACCAGGTCTAACCCAAGACTACAGCAGGACTAAACTAGGTCTAAACCAGAACTAAACTGGGACTAAACTAGGTCTAAACCAGAACTAAACCAGGACTAAACCATGTCTAACCCAAGACTAAAGCAGGACTAAACTAGGTCTAAACCAGAACTAAACCGGGACTAAACTAGGTCTAAACCAGAACTAAACCGGGACGAAACCAGGTCTAACCTAAGACTACAGCTCTCCTCACACATCTTTCTTCATTATCCCACAATATTATTATTCTTGGCGATTTTAATTTTCACATGGACAATTGTAATAATTCTCTTTCGAATGACTTCTCATCCTGTTTGGACAGCCTTGGTTTACAGCAATATATTAATTTTCCCACTCACTGTAAAGGACACACCCTGGACTTAGTATGCTGTTCTGGTATAATTCCCTCTGACTGCAACCCCCACACACTCCCATTCACCGACCACATGCTCATCACATTCAGTCTCAAACTCACACTTGCCAAACTCCTCCTCCCTCGCACTATATCATTTCGCAAAATAAAGGACATTAACACCAATACATTTTCTCTTGATATCAATAACTTCCTCAGTACAGATCCTACTACTCCACCTGATGACCTAGTCTCTCACTACAACAACAGCCTACACACACTCCTGGACACTCATGCTCCTCTCAAAACAAGATCAGTTTCCTTCTCCCGCTCCGCACCCTGGTTCACTCCTGCACTACGACAACTCAAAGCCAAAGGCCGACAACTGGAACGACTCAAAAATAAAACTGGTCTCACAATTCACAAGGACATGTACAATAACCACATTATTCACTACAAAGACTCAATATCCACTGCTAAATCCACCTACTACTCCGGCCTGATTCACTCCAACAAACACAACTCCAAGACCCTTTTCTCACTGCTCTCTAACATAACAAAACCCCCTGACTCTCTGCCCAACCACCTGTATTCCACTGATTTTTGCAATTCTCTCATGTCTTTCTTTGTCTCCAAGATCACAACCATCCACCAACACCTGACAAATGGAGCTGCAGTCTCTGGAGTGGACACCTTCTTCCCGCACTCACCTCTGTCACCATTTTCAAGTTTTTCCCTTCCTTCTGTCCAAGTCGTCTCTGAGCTCATTCTTAACTCCAAACCCTCTACCTCCCAACTTGACCCTATCCCTACAACCCTTGTTAAATCCTGTCTCTCCTCTCTTGCCCCCATCATCACTAACATCATTCACTCTTCCCTGGTCTCTGGTACGGTTCCTTCATCTCTCAAAACTGCCTCTGTTACTCCCATTCTGAAAAAACCCGGTCTAGATCCCAACAACTTCAATAACCTCCGTCCTATTTCCAACCTGCCCTTCATTGCCAAAATTCTCGAAAAAACTGTTGCCTCTCAACTCCACACTCATCTCACCACTAACAATATCTACGAACAATTTCAATCCGGTTTCCGCCCACTCCATAGCACAGAAACTGCACTTCTCAAAATCACCAACGACCTCCTGTTAGCTTCTGAATCCGGTTTACTTTCTATCCTCATCCTCCTCGATCTGACAGCAGCTTTTGACACAATCTCCCATAACATCCTCATTCACAGACTTCAGTCCATTGGTATTTCCCACATTCCTCTCTCCTGGTTCATTTCATATCTCTCTGATCGCAGTCAATTCATCCAATTCAAATCTTGCAAATCCAACACTTTCCCTGTCACTGCTGGTGTTCCCCAAGGCTCTGTCTTAGGTCCCCTTCTTTTTATAATTTACATCCTTCCACTTGGCTTTCTGTTCCGTAAACACAACATTCTTTTTCACTGTTACGCGGATGACACCCAGCTCTACATTTCTACCAAACCTTCCTCATCTCTCCCTCCAACCTCTCTTACCCTCTGTCTACAAGAAATCCATTCCTGGTTCTCCTCCAACTTTCTCAAACTTAACAGCTCTAAAACTGAAGTCCTCCTAGTAGGCACCCCCTCCACTATCTCCAAATCCAGCAGTTTCTCTATATCTATCCATGATTCCACTGTCCTTCCTTCCCCTCAGATCAAGAGTCTGGGTGTCATCCTTGACAGCACACTTTCTTTTCAATCCCACATTAATAACATCACCCGCTCCGCCTACTTTCACCTCCGCAATATCTCTCGTCTCCGCCCCTCTCTCACTCCTCACACCACTGCCATACTCGTTCACAGCCTTGTTACTTCCCGGATTGACTATTGCAACTCCCTCCTCTTTGGTCTCCCCAATAAATCCCTCCAGAAACTGCAGCTTCTCCAAAATTCCGCTGCCCGCATCATCACCAGGACCCCCTCCTCCCACCACATCACCCCCATCCTCCAACAACTACACTGGCTTCCCATAAAACAAAGAATTCACTTTAAAATTCTCCTAACCACATTCAAAGCAATCCATAACCTGGCCCCACCTTACATCACTGACCTCCTCCACATCTCCATTCCTTCTCGCTCCCTCCGCTCCTCCTCCTCTCTCCAGCTCTCTGTCCCCTCTGCTCGTCTCATCACCATGGGGGGCAGAGCCTTCAGCCGCTCTGCTCCCCTGCTCTGGAACTCTCTCCCTCCTGACCTCCGCAATATTGACTCTCTTCCCACTTTCAAATCCAGACTCAAAACACACCTGTTCAGACAATCCTACACCACATAACCTTCACTTTCACCATCTTCCAGTTTTGTATTTGTATTTTATTATCTTTGTATTTTAAGTATTTTTATGTTTTAACTTTGTTTTGTACAGTGTCCTTGGGTGTCTTGAAAGGCGCTTTTAAATAAAATGTATTATTATTATTATTATTAGGACTAAACTAGGTCTAAACCAGAACTAAACCGGGACTAAACCAGGTCTAAACCAAAACTAATCCGGGACTAAACTAGGTCTAAACCAGAACTAAACCGGGACTAAACCAGGTCTAACCCAAGACTACAGCAGGACTAAACTAGGTCTAAACCAGAACTAAACCGGGACTAAACCAGGTCTAACCCAAGACTACAGCAGGACTTGCTTTTAATGTTTAATGTTTTTCTGATTGTTTATTGTTTTGTTACTTGTTTTATTACTGATTTTACCTCTTGTACAGCGTCTTTGAGTGTCTTGAAAAGCGCTTTATAAATAAAATGTATTATTATTATTATTATTAGGACTAAACTAGGTCTAAACCAGGACTAAACCGGGACTAAAACAGGTCTAGCCCAAGACTAAAGCAGGACTGAACCTGGTCTGAACCAGAACTAAACCAGGATTAAACTCGGACTGAACCAAGACTGAACCAGGACTAAACCAGGACTAAACCAAGACTGGACCAGAACTAAACCAGGTCTAAACCAGGACTAAAGACTTACAGTGTCTGCAGTTGGTGTAGTCCGTAGAAACAGGTGGGGCTGAGTGAGTAGATCAGGTTGTGCTGGAGGTGTCTGAAAATCACATCCAAATATAACTGACTTGAGCTTTTAAATTGTGATCAGTCAATTTCCAAATTAATGTACATACAGTATGACAGTTTTTTTTATGAATCTCTTATAGTTTACTTAATTTGGTGGAATAAAACCTCAAATCAAGAAGCAGTTTGTGAAGAAAAGTAGAAAAATATGCTGAAAATAACAATAAATCAAGTTATATTTTGAGAGTTCCACATTGACGACATCGCACTAGGGAGAATCAGCACAATTCACATGCAAGAAACACAATTTCTCTGATTCTTTAAACATGATTTTGACAAAGTAAATGTGTTTTCTGACATTTTTATTTGTCAAATAATAATCTCTGGGTACATTAGAGGAGTTTTTTCCTATTTACAGTGTGCTTTGCTTGGTAATAATAATGCAATTCCCTAATTTCACGTCCAACCAGGAAGTTAAATTTGTGAAACCTAAATAATTGTTAAATTGGGATTTTTTTTGTACATTTTTAGTCAAATCTTAAATATAATGATCTCAACTGTGTTTTAGTAAAATTAGTAGTTCAACCTGTCATAGGCACTTTAAAAACTTGGTTCTTCTCGTGAATGTTTAGTTCTTTTTCACGCCTAATATTGCATTCACATTGATTTGGTTTGATTCCAATATTGTCCTGATGTACACTTGGTTTACAATCTATTATTTAAAGGTGCACTGTGCAGAAAAGTTCCACAGTGGGGCTTTACTTCATTCTAATTTTTATGTTCCTATAGTTCCTCACAGGAGAAGCAGCACCGTGAGTCTGTGGAAGCTCCGTGGAGGCAGGACCCTGAGCCGGTTCATGCCCAGAGATAGAGCCTGCAGCCTGGGCACGTGAGCCAGAGCGCCCCCTGGTGTCTGCTGCAGATGGTTGTCCTCCAGACGCAGCAGACGCAGGGAAGAGAGACCTCTGAAGGAGAGCGAAGGCACAGCGGAGAGGCGGTTTGCATCTAAGCGACTGAGAAGAGAGACAATAAGGTGGAGGACAGGTCAGAATTATGGTAGAATTACTAGGCCGACTCCTGGTGGACTAAAGACATGTCCTAATGTCCTGGCCAATCAGTTAGATGAGAATGGGGGACGTGGCAAAAGCTCCAAAAACTATTAAGTATCTGCCCAGGAGACTGCACCTGTACAGGAGTGCAAAAAATACTATGAACCAGCACTAAACCAGATCTAAACTAGGATTAAATCAGGATTAAATCAGATCTAAACCTGGACTAAACAAGGTCTAAGCCAGGACTAAACCAGGACTAAACCAGGACTAAACCAGAACTAAATTAGATCTAAACCAGGACTAAACCAGGACTAAACCAGGACTATACCAGAACTAAAACAGAACTAAACAAGGACTAAACAAGGTCTAAACCAGGACTAAACCAGGACTATACCAGAACTAAACCAAGACTAAACAAGGTCTAAGCCAGGACTAAACCAGAACTAAATCAGATCTAAACCAGAACTAAACCAGGACTAAAAAAGATCTAAGCCAGGACTAAACCAGAATTGAACCAATACTTAACCAGGACTAAAACAGATCTAAATCAGAACTAAACCAAGACTAAATCAGGACTAAACCAGGACTAAACCAGTACAAATCAGTTCTAGTAGACCCAGTTCTGGGGGGAGGGGGGGGGGGGGGATGTCACAGGGGCAGCATTTTAAGCAGGGACTCCCAGACTTCCCTCACCCCATACACTTCCTTCAGCTCCTACAGTGGGACACAAAGACATTCTCAGGCCAGAGACACAGTCCCTCCAGGGAGGCGAAGGAAGACCCAGGACACTGCTACTATTTTCCCCACCAACCTCTCCCACAAGCAACATGCACACGTCACATTCACACAAGGCAATGTGAGTGAAGTGCCCAAGCACACAACCTCACACTCACAGAGAGTGCAGGGTCTTCACTTTGTTTAGAGCTTCAGAGGGAACTGTTCTCAGTCCAGTGTCATGGAGAGTCCTGATGAGGAAATACACTTAAAGTACACCATATATATATATATATATATATATATATATATATATATATATATATATATATATATATATATATATATATATATATATATAATATATATTAATATATATATATATATATATAGAATATATATATAGTAATATATATATTATATATATTACTATGTGTTGTGTTGTGCATGTTTAATATTAGAGGAAAAAACATGGAAGAACCTTCAGTTCTTTCCATTGGACACTAGAATGACGCCAAATTGCCACGAGTGAAATTTCACTTAATGCGATGAAGCTTGTGGTCATGTTGTGTTTAATGTCACTGCGTGACTGACGTCACATCATTTCTTGTGTGGGAAAAAAACACTGGTGAAAGTCTAATTACACCAGCGACATGTTTAAACATCTCTCCACAATTTGGAGACATTTTTCAATAAATGTCTGAAATAAAAATATTTTCACCTCTGATTCAACCTGGACTATGTATTTTAATATAGCCTATCCCATCTTAAAGTCTGAATTATTTATGCATCAACATAAAAGAATTATATTTTAGAATTGTTTTTAAACTTGTTTCCTATTAAATTTAAGAAGTGAAGTGAAAGTTGAAAAGTTAACACCCCCCAAAAAATGTTGACTCTAAATATTATGTCACCTTCTTCATTATTTACATATTTTATGTTAAACAAATGTACATATTTTAAATAGATCAATTGAAAATCAACATTTTTTAAAATTTAGATCAACATAAAACAATTCAAATAATTCTTCACTGAGTTAGATTTATGCCATACTGTGGAACATTTGGAAACCATGGAAACAAGCAGGAGGAGGCTGAGGTACGAGCCCGCTCACAGAAAGAATAACACATCTTTTTATAGATTTTATAGATTCATTGCAATAAAAACATCCACTTGACAAATTGAATTTCTCCTTTTGCCATGATTCTACCTGGACACACATCCAAAATGAAAATAAAGGGAAAACTGTGATATAATATATTAATAATATTTAGGGTAAACATTTAAAAAGTTGTTGTGAAGCTCTTTGTTTTGGTTTCAGATCAGTGTAAAGTGCGTACAGCGCAGTGAGTGTGTGGAGTCCAGAGAACGCCTCAGGGTGGATCTGCTGCAGACGGTTTCCTGCCAAACGCCTGAACACACAAAACAAAACAAAAAGACAAAGAAAAGTAATTCAATTATTTTAAACATACAGAAAAAAAATCATAAAAACAAACATAATTTAACTGTAAAAAAAAGTGCAATGACAATAAAACAGTAATCATTTATGGCTATGAGAAAAGAAAAACAAAACACTCAACAGAAATAACCCAACACAAGAGGTTTCACTGTAAAGATGAGCACATGAGTTTAAATGACATGAATACAGAAAACTGAGGAGTTTTTCACAAGATCTCTGGACTTGTTTTAATTTTTTCCTGACCTGTTCCAGAGTGTGTTTCTTGTTTTAAATCATCTGCCTCATGGGCATGTGTTTTTTTATTTTGTTTTTTGCACCAAAGATAATTGTATAGGCCCTATGTTCAATTAATATATTTTTAAAAAGATCATCTTAAAGGAAAAGTAACATTTTTTTTACAATCTGAGCCTTCTTTCGGCAATAAAACAAGTAGTTTTACTCACCCATAACAGTTTGCTGTCAATTGGAGCAGTATCGCAGAACTTATGTTGAGCCGTTCTGTTCTACTAATGATCCCGTATCCGTTAGCGTGAGTGCTCGGGGCATTACTTTGCGGTGTCCAAATAACACAAACTTTAGCACTTTTCAAATCACAGAAGATCGCTGTGTCAGGGTAGACTTTTAGTAGATTCCAAAACGGCCTGAAACCCGATATCACAACAGAAAAGTAAAGTTCAGAGCGGTGTTAGCTTCTTTCGGACTAGCGGTGTTTACAAAACAGCTGAGTTCACGCATGCACACTGTCCTCTCTGATGACGTCATCAAATGAAACTATAGCTGCATATCGGGTTTCAGGCCGTTTTGGAATCCACTAAAAGTCTACCCTGACACAGCGATCTTCTGTGATTTGAAAAGTGCTAAAGTTTGTGTTATTTGGACACCGCAAAGTAATGCCCGAGCACTCACGCTAACGGATACGGGATCATTAGTAGAACAGAACGGCTCAACATAAGTTCTGCGATACTGCTCCAATTGACACCAAACTGTTATGGGTGAGTAAAACTACTTGTTTTATTGCCGAAAGAAGGCTCAGATTGTAAAAAAACGTTACTTTTCCTTTAAAAGAGTTAATTCTCAACATATTATGATTATGATTATTATATTTCTCTAAACCCAAATCATCAGTGATGTTAATTCAAGTGTGAGATATATTTTTGCTGTGACTATGCAATTTTTAATTTTTAGCACTATACTCAGTGTTGGGAAGTAAGTGAATAGCCTACATGTACTGAAACTACGTGTTCAGAACCAATTCTGAGTACCTGTGTTCTGGTACAGTTCCTCTTTCATTTGGTGATACTCAGAATACTGTTACTTTTCTGAAATCAATGGCTTCAAACTGCATAATAATAGTGAGAAAAATAAAAATAGAAAACACTGCTCTTTGTGAGGCATATCTATTATTTCCATTTCTAATTAGTGACAGAAATGCATCACAAATATAAAGCTGTTTTTAATCCTATGTTGCGTTTTTACTTTACAGACATTTTCAAAGTATTTTTCCCTTCACTGACTATACTTAATAAATACAGAATTTTCATGCTTTATCTTCCGGTTCAATGGTAGCTCGACTTTGTAATAAAACCACATCATTTCACCATTCTTTTTCACATTTTTACTCACAATTCTCGTAGTGAACGCATCTGACTGAACGCGAGCTCCGGCAGCTCCTTCACCAGGTTCATGCTCAAATCTCTGCAACGAAAACACAAAATCAAAAACAAAAAAACAAAAAAAATACAATTAAAAACTTCAAATTCCAATTACTGAAGCGTTTAACAGAAAGAGGCCACAACAGAGAGTGACGCTGTTTACCCCGCGCACAAAAACATTTTAATTTCTCCATTGTAAAAAAACATTTGGGAACAATTTCAACAAAACGCTTCCATATTAAAGAGAGGGACGACGAAAAGTGAAACGTATGCTTACTTGGATTTTAAAAAGTAAAGAATGTTGGATTTTGATTTGAGATTTTGTTTTGTTTTATTTATTTATTTATTTATTTATTTATTTATTTATTTATTTATTTATTTATTTATTTTACCTTGATTAGCAAATCCAAAAGATAATGAGCTCTTCACTTTGTGTTGTCAGATCCAATGACAAAAAACAGTTAAAGGGCTCAAATGATGTTATTCTCTGATCTTTTATATCCTCCTGGGACCCAAAGAAAAAAAGTGTATCTAAATTATTATTATTATTATTATTATTATTATTATTATTTATTTTTTTTATTTGGAGGTAAATGAACACCTTAGCATTTACATTTTATTAATTTTATTTTTATTCATAAGGTTGTAACATGTCCTCTGTAATGGACTGTAATAGTGTTAAATCCATGTCAAGTTAACCGAACCTAAACCGAACAAAAACATTTTTTCGGTCAGTTTTACAGTCGTTAGACTCCTGGCGGCACGGTAGCTGAGTGGGTAGCGCTCATGCTTCACAGCAAGAAGGTTCCGGGTTCGATCCCCGGGTCACCCAGACCTTTCTGTGTGTGTTCTGTGTGGAGTTTGCATGCATGGTCTGGGTTTGATCCCCAGAGTCGCCTGGGGCCTTTCTGTGTGGAGTTTGCATGTTCTCCCCGTGTCTGGGTGGGTTTCCTCCGGGCACTCCGGTTTCCCCCATCAACCCAAAACATGCACCATAGGTAAATCCTCCAGCTGAGGTCCTGACCAAGCCGAAGCAAGAAGATCATGGAGATGGTCCCCGGGCGCAGTAATGTGCTGCCCACTGCTCCTAATAACAGGGTTAAATGCAGAGCTGGAATTTCCCCACTGTGGGACTAATAAAGGCATAGTCTTCTTTCTTTAATTTATTTATTTATTTTATTTTTATTTTTATGTTTTATGTTTTATTTACATTTTGTATGTATTATTTATGTATGTATTTATTTATTTATTTATGTATTTTATTTATATTTGTATGAATTTTATGTATATATTTTTGATTTTTTTTTGCACTATTATTATTTTTTTTATCATTATTATTATTATTATTATTATTATTATTATTATTATTATTATTATTATTATTATTATTATTATTATTATTATTATTATTATTGAATATTTGTATTATTATTATTTATTTATTTATTTATTTTTAATCATAGTGCAGCCACAAACTTGAGTCTATCTCAGAACTTAAAAGATGTCCACTATAGAGGACACAAATGAATGGGGGGGTCTCAGGAGGTTATAATGATATTTCCTCATAACAAACATACACAAAAGTACACATACAAAAATGCAAAATGCGAGCATGCCATGTCGGCGCACCAAAATACAGGTCATATCTGTGGAGAGGTGACCCCGCTTGCTGTGAGAATGTTTTTCAGGCATTAAAGCACATGCAATTGAATATCAGTTTCATGCCATACTGTGAACATTTCCATTGAAACGATAAGATCTTCATGTAGCCAAACCAATGAGGGACCTTCAACCAGCAAACTTACAGAGTGCACCTTTAAAATGACTCACTGGTAAGAATCTATCTGATTGTTTTGGTTCAGTTTCAGTTGAATTGTATTTTTGGGGGGGGTGTAAGAAAGATATTTGATTTAACAAAATGAAATAGCGACAAAAACATTTTTTTTTTGTTAAAGCTTTTAACAAATTAATGGCAATTAAATCAAAATCATCATTTGAATCATGTAAAAAGTACCATAATTTAAATCTCCTGTCTTATTGTGCATAAAAACTGCTAATTGATTCTTGTATTAGTATTAGTTTGTCAGTTCATATTTCAGTTGTTTTTTTTTTTTGTCAGTTCTCCTGGACGTGTTTAAAATGTGAACAGAAAACAAAAATCACAAATCTACTGAAAAATTGCAGTTACAGATTTTTCCCAAATATTATGTCAGATCTACTTTGTCTTTGTTAATTCCGGGCTTTGTCTGGCCTAGTCTTGGTTTAGTTCTTGTTTAGTTTTAATTTACACGTTTGTTCAGTCATGTCCAAACTACGACCCAGGGACCAATGTGACCCTCAGACACATTTTTGTTGGGTTCCTGTTGAATATGACCAAAAAAGTTATACCTAATTAATTCACATATATTAGACCATCCCGTTTTAGTTCTAGTTCAGTTCTTTCTCACATCCGCTGGTACCTGGCTCAGTCCTGATTTTGTCCTGATTTAAGCCTAGTTCAGACCTTGCTTTCGTCCTGTTTTCCTGGTCTTGTCCTGGTCCAGTTCTGGTTTAGTCCTTGAGTTTGAGTTTTGTCCTGATTTAGTCCAGGTTTAGTCCTTAATTAGTACTTGCTTTGTCTGGGTAGGCCTAGTTCAGTCCTGGTTTAGTCTTGGTTCAATCCTCATTTAGTCCTAGTTAGTCTGGTTTTAGTATTTTACACGTGGTATAGTCCTGGTTCAGTTCTCATTCAATCCTAGTTTAGTCCAGTTTTAGTCCTATTTTAGACATACTATAGTCCTGGTTTACTCTTGGTTCAGTCCTGGTTCAGTCCTGGTTCAGTCCTGGGTTAGTACTCACAGTATAGTGGTAAACTGGCTCAGATTAGCAGGCACCTTGCTGAGCCCTCTCTCCACACAGTTCACAGTTAGATCCTTCTCGTCTTCAGTCTCACACCTGCACATGTCGGGACAGAGGCCAATCCAGGGGGCGCTACAGACCCGGGGCCAGAGAGGGACCAGAACCAAGACCAAGATCAGCCTAGAGGGACCCATACCTGCGGAGCTGCACTGATGGAGTGAGGGAGGGAGGAGGGAGAGAGTGATATGAGCTGAAAGAGGAGAGGAGGAGAGGGAGGGGAGCATGCTGCCATCCGGTGGTGTGCAATCAGGGCTACAGTTGAATCATTTTTGTACATTTCCTTTAAAGCTGCAGATTGTAACATCACACCTCGTAAAAATTTATGTTAAAGGCACAATATCAGATTTTTACACATTTACAGATTTTTGCATTTTGAGCTTTGAAGATGTTGACGGACTAATAAAGTAAGATTAAATAAAAGAGAACACAACTCCAGGTGTTTTTCAGGAGGTTCCAACATGACCTTTAATAGTACCTTCTGTATTTGAACAAAATGTGTCTTAAAGGTCCCATGGCATGAAATTTTCACTTTCTGAGGTTTTTGAACGTTAATGTGAGCTCCCCTACCCTGTTTAGCCCCCCCCTCCCCCCATGGCTAAAAGTTGTGAAATGTGTAAACTGAGCATTTGCGATCCTTTTCTGTATTTGAAAAACGACAGCCCAAACGGGTGATTCTGAACAAGGGAAATTTCTGACGTCACACTCGCGGAAAGCGGCCCCCCCCCCCCCCATCTAGATGTCCACCTACTGTCTCTGGAAATTACGCCCAGAGAGTTTGGACCGCGAACGAGCTACGAAATGCTAGATGCGTTTTGTTTTTTATTTGCCTGGAGGCACGTGAGAGTGTTTCCAGGCTCGGATGTCCTTTATCCGAGCCTCCGAACCTCTGAAACAGCAGTGGTTTAACTTTATTTTCTGTGGAAATGTCTTTTATGGAACGCATCTCATATCTTCCTAAGCGCTTAAAACACGGAAGTGGGTGACAGCGCACAGCGCACCACTAATCCAGGAAACAGCAGAGTATTTGGCCACACCCCCACCCGCTGCACTGGCCTGTCTCTGTCCTCCTCATTTGCATTCAAGCAAGAACGCCCATAATAAAGTGTTTCAGAGACATATTTATGACTCTGACTGTCTTCATGAGGCTCTCTCATGCACTGAGGCTTGATTTTAGAAAAGGATTCATTTACAGTATTAGGGAACCATTAAGGCGCCATATAAAACCATCAAGAAGTACCATGTCATGGGATCTTTAACCCAGATATCTTGTATAAGCAGCACTTGAGGTCAACATAAGTTCACTGTGTACTGTCTGCTTCTAAATAAAATGGCCCCTTCCTCTTCCAACAGGACTTTGTTATAATCCAGTTGACTGTGGAATATTTAGGAGTGAGGAAATGTCACGACTGGACTTGTTTTACAGGTGGTATCCTATCACAGTACTACGGTAGAATTCATTGAACTCCTGAGAGTGACTCATTCTTTCACAAATGTTTGTAGAAACAGTCTGCTGCCAGGTTATTCACCTGTGGCCATGGAAGTGACTGGAACACCTGATTTTGTTTATTTGGGTGGGGGAGTGAATACTTTTGGCAATATATTGTATGTGTGTGTTCGTGTGTGTGGTGTAGGGTTGCAAAGGGGCGGAACATTTCTGGAAAGTTTCTGGAAAGTTTCAGGGAAATTTCCATGGAAAGTTTGGCGTGGGAATTTTGAGAATTTTCAATTTGGTAACTTTGCACAGAAGTTTTGGGAATGTATGAGAATTATTGTGAGTCATATACCAACATAAACATTAACATTTTATTTTGTCATCAGCAGCATTATTGTAAAAGGGAGACAATTAAAACACACGACTCACATGATTTACCTGGTTTCTCAGTAAGCTAGCTCTAGCACAGTTTGCGGTAGCTAGCATCATAAGATCACTTCTTGAGTGAAATGGCGCAAATCTAGTTTACCAGTAAGCTAGCACTATATTTATTTTTTTCTACTTTTCTACTTTAATATTCTTTAATATATAGATATTTAATATGTAGATCAAATATAATCTACTTCATGATATCCTCAGAACTGTCTGGCCTCAGTCGTCTGTATTTGCTGTGAGCTCAGAAAAGTCGCTTTAGCTCTTCAGAATTCAAGAAGTTATTGTGCGTGTGATAAAGGAATGCAAAATGCATGTAGAGGGTGTGGCTCGACGGCTCTGCACAAAATACTGTCCTACTTTATTCACACAAATGTGATTATTTTAGCCAAGATTATGCTACAATATTTTTTCTACCAACTATATTGATGCCCCTAACCTTCAACTTTGATAATTCCCAGTTTATTCCCATTAATTCACGAAAATTCCTGTTAATTCCCGAAAATTCCCATGGAAAGTTTCCAACTTTGAAAATTCCCAGAATTTTGCAACCCTAGTGAGGTGCAGATATTTTGAGTGGGTAAGCAGTATGCGTGTGAATATGTTGAATGTAGCTGTGCTTTTACTTACCTGAGTCTTGTGTCGATAGCTCTAGTTTTTAATTGGGTTTATTCACGTTGTATTTTGTTAGGTGTTTGGTTTTAGGGTTTTATCTTTTGTATTTGGGTTTTATATGGTTTATTTTGTTATGCTTATTTTATTGGAGGATTTTAAATGTTTTATACGGCTAATGTTAATTTTACATCCCCTGGAGTTTGAATGGTTTTACCTAGCAGTATATAAGGCGCCCATGTTTTACCATCCTATATTCTGCTACTGGAGAGGAAACTGCTGAACCCAATCCTCCTCACACTTTGCACTCAAGCACTTTATTTTGGGAACTGAAATAATAAAAAAACATGGACCATGCTAAGTCTGCCTCCATCATCTCCTAAACCTTGTGCACAGCCTTTCCAGAAGAGCTGAAGCTGTTATAGTTGCAAAGTGTGGACTAATGTCATATTAAACCCAATGGATTAAGAGTGGGGTGTCACTTAAAGTTATTATATAAGTCATGGCAGATGAGCGAATACTTCTGGCAATATAAGATATAAGATAAGATAAGATATGCCTTTATTAGTCCCACAGTGGGGAAATTCCAGTGTTGCAACGCACAGATCAAGAACAGCAGGAAAAAGTAGCATGCAATAAAACAAGATAATAAATAATTGCTTTAAATAATTTCAAAATAGACTTAAAAATAGACTCTAGAGTATAGCTGAATATTGTAGTGCAGATAAAGTTGAATGACATGTTAACAGTGTTCGTTGTACAGTCTGACAGCAGCAGGAAGGAAAGACCTGCGAAACCTCTCCTTCACACAGCGAGGGTGAATCAGTCTGTCACTGAAGCTGCTCTCCAGAGCAGACAGAGCGTCCTGTAGGGGGTGAGACTCATGGTCCAGCATAGAGGTGACCTTAGCCAGGACCCTCTTGTCCCCCACCTGCTGCACTGAGTCCAGAGGACAGCCCAGGACTGAGCTGGACTTCTTGATGACCTTGTCCAGCCTCTTCTTCTCCCTCTCTGTGATGCTGCTGCTCCAGCAGACCACACCGTACAGGATGACTGATGCCACCACAGAGTCATAGAAGGTCTTCAGGAGTGGCCCTCTCACTCCAAAAGACCTGAGTCTCCTCAGGAGATAGAGCTGACTCTGGCCCTTCATGTACAGTGCATCACTGTTGTGAGTCCAGTCCAGTTTGTTGTTCAGATGAACACCCAGGTACTTGTAAGAGTCCACTCTCTCAATGTCCCTTCCCTGGATGTTCACTGAGGGGGCAGTAGAGTGGCGTCTGCGGAAGTCCACCACCATCTCCTTGGTCCTCCCCGCATTGATGATTAGGTGGTTCCGCTGACACCAGTCCACAAAGTCGTGTATTAGTCCTCTGTACTCCACATCGTCGTCATCCTTGATGAGGCCAATGATGGCAGAGTCATCAGAGAACTTCTGCAGGACGCAGCTGTCCGTGTTGTGTCTGAAATCTGCAATGTAGAGGGTGAAAAGAAAGGGCGCGAGGACCGTGCCCTGGGGCGCCCCCACACTGCAGGTCAGGAGGTCAGACACACAGTTCTTGGCTCTCACAAACTGGGGCCGGTTTGTGAGGTAGTCCAGGATCCAGTCCGCCAGGTCACAGTCCACACCGGCTGTCTCCAGTTTGTCCCTGAGGAGCAGTGGCTGGATGGTGTTGAAAGCACTGGAGAAATCAAAGAGAATCCTCACAGTGCTGCTGGGGTTCTCCAGGTGAGACAGTGAGCGATGCAGCAGGTAGATGACGGCATCCTCCACTCTGATGCCAGGCCGGTCCATCGCTGAGCTCACGGTGGAGCGGAGGTGGCCAAGGACCAGTCTCTCCAGTGTCTTCATCAGGTGGGATGTTAGAGCCACCGGCCTGAAGCTGCTGAGGTCTTTAGCGTGCGGTGTCTTAGGCACTGGTACCACGCAGGAGGTCTTCCAGAGTTGTGGTACCACCCTCAGCTTAAGGCTCATGTTGAAGACATGTTCCATAACTCCGCACAGTTCATCTGCACAGGACTTAAGGAGCCTGGAGTTGATGCTGTCTGGTCCTGCTGCCTTCCTCGGTCTAATCTTCTTGAGCTCCTGTCTCACCTGGGCTGTAGAGAATGACAGTGGCAGGCTGGGGGGATAAATCTGACCAGAGTGCCATAAATCTGACCATAGCGCCATAAATCTGACCATAGAGCCATCTTGCTGTTGCCTGCGTACAAACAAAGGCTTAAACTGGAAAAACCGGTTCCCAGACAAATACACAAATGGAGCAGTATCTCTGATGAGGTGCTACAGGACTGCTTTGAAACAACCGACTGGCAGATGTTTGCAGACGCAGCCGATGGTGACATTAATGCGTACACAGACACTGTCGTAGGCTACATAGGGAAGTGCATTGAGGACACGGTGCCCAAAATCTCCATCTACACTTACCCAAATCAGAAACCATGGGCGGGACCGGAGGTGCGTGCTAAACTGAAAGCTCGCACCGCCGCCTTCAACTCAGGAGACCCCGAAGCCTACAAAGCAGCCAAGTATGACCTCAGAAAGACCATCAGGACTTCCCAGAGGGACTACAGGGAGACAGTGGAGTCTGCCCAGCAGAGCAATGACCCGAGATGGGTGTGGCATAGGCTACGCTGCATCACTGACTACAAGGGGAGGAGCGGGCCCGTGAACTGTCCAGCGCATCATTTCCGGACGAACTCAACACCTTCTATGCCCGGTTTGATGCAGATAACACCACGCCTGTCACCAGACCCCATGTGGACAGTGAGGACGCTGTACTTTGTATAGACACTGCTACAGTGAGACGGGCGTTCAAGAGAGTGAACCCCCGCAAAGCACCAGGACCCAACGGCATCCCCGGACGGGTGCTGAGAGCTTGTGCTGACCAACTCGCCGGGGTGTTCACCAACATCTTCAACCTGTCTCTGAGCCAGCCTATCGTGCCCACCATCTTCAAGACCTCCACTGTAGTCCCCATCCCAAAGACCCCCACAGCATCCTGTCCTAATGACTATCGGCCCACTCACATCTGTCATCATGAAGTGCTTTCAACGAATCATTAAGAGACACATCTGTGACACCCTCCCTGACACCCTGGACCCCCTGCAGTTTACATATAGAGCAAAGAGGTCTACAGACGACGCTATTGCTCTAGCAGTCCACACCTCTCTTAGTCATCTGGAGAGAGGAAACACATATGTGAGAATGCTCTTCATCGACTACAGCTCGGCATTCAATACCATAATCCCCTCCAAACTGGTCTCTAAGCTCACCGCCCTGAGCCTGGGGACGTCCATCTGCTGCTGGATATGGGACTTCCTCACCAACAGGCCACAGGCGGTGAGGGTCGGCAGCGACGTCTCCTCCACACGTGTCCTCAGCACTGGGGCACCCCAGGGCTGTGTTCTCAGCCCTCTCCTGTACTCCCTGTTCACCTACGACTGTACCGCCAGGCACAGCTCCAACATCATCCTCAAGTTTGCCGACGACACCACCATCCTAGGCCTCATCACCAACAACGTTGAGAGCGCCTACAGAGACGAGGTGAAATCACTGACCAGCTGGTGTCAGGAAAATAACCTCTCTCTGAACGTCAGCAAAACTAAGGAAATGATTGTGGACTTCAGGAGACAGCGTGTAGACCAGCATCCCCCCATCTCCATTAACAATGCTGAAGTGGAGCAGGTCAGCAGCTTCAAGTTCCTTGGGGTACACATCACTGAGGATCTGTCCTGGACACTACATACAGACACTGTGGTTAAGAAAGCCCGACAAAGACTCTACTTCCTAAGGAAGTTGAGGAAGTTTGGTATGAACACCAGCATCCACACAAACTTCTACAGGTGCACCATCGAGAGCCTGCTGACGGGCTGCATCACAGTGTGGTATGGGAACTGCACTGCTCAGAGCCGAAAAGCACTACAGAGGGTGGTGCGAGCGGCAGAGGACATCACTGGCAGCAGCCTCCCCTCCATCCAGGACATTTACCACAGCAGGGGTCTGCGTAAGGCACGCAGCATCACTAAGGACCATACTCATCCAGCACAAGGACTGTTCTGTCTGCTACCCTCTGGTAGACGATACAGGAGCCTGCCAGCACGCACAAAAAGACTCAAAGACAGATATTACCCCCAAGCTGTCAGACTACTGAACTCTGGGTAATACTCTAAATAATACTGAACTCTCAATAATACTGCACTAAACTACTTTTCATTATGCATAATTATGTTTGCTGCTGCTGCTCTGTATGAATATATCATGTTTGTCACTATCTCTCTGTAAACTACTGTTACCTGTGCAATAATCTGTGCAATAACCTATGGGCAATATTTATACCATACTATGTGCAATACGAAATCCACATGCAACACTTATACCACACCATATTATGTGCAATCTGTGAAATACTCTACTTACACCTTATTTGATCTTTGATTTAATCCTACCTGCACCTTGTACATTGTACCTTGTATTTTTTTAAATTACATTTTATTACATATTTTATTATATTGTTTATTATATTGTTTACTTCTTTTGCAACACTTTTTTTTACCATGTACTATTATTGCATGTTATTAGTACTTCTGACTATCTTAGCGAGTCAACGGTTCTTCTGATCCTAAGCATTTCATTGCATTGTTGACCTTGTGTTGATTCTGCATATGACAAATAAACAATATTGAATCTTGGGTGAGTCCATGTGTGGTGGAACGCTGAAGAGCAGAGGTAGAGGTGTGAAGAGGTGCAGGATAGTGATAGGATAGGATAGTGTGTCTATCTCCATGAAGGCAAAAGAGTGAAACCAACAAGCCAAGTTCTGTATAGTTTTTTAAGCAATAAAATCACCTCTAATTGAATAAATGCAAAATAGATAAGATTAATCCTACTGATTATTCCTTGCAGCATGAGATGGAGCATTGTCATGCATGAAGAGGATTTTGCTACAGAAAGCACGGTTCTTCTTTTTGTCCCATGGAAGAAAGTGGTCAGTCAGTCACATAGTTTACAGAGGTCCTCCTTCACTCCTTCAGGGACCCTAAAGGGGCAAACCAGCTCTCTCGCCCATGATTCCAGCCAAAAACATGACTCCTCCTGTCACCTCCTCACTGACGTTGCAGCCTTGTTTAGACATGGTGGACGTCCACCAACCATCCACCACTCCATCCACCACTCCATCCATCTGGACCATCCAGGGTTACAGGGCACTCATCAATGAACGAGACTGTTTGAAAATGAGTCTTCATGTATTTCTTGGTCCACTGGAGCCATTTCTGCTTGTGAGCTTTGATTAAGGGTGGCTGAATAGAAGGTTTATGTATAACTGCAAGCCTCTGGAGGATCCTACACCTTGATGTTCACAGGACTCCAGAAGCACCAGCAGCTTCAAATACCTGTTTGCTGCTTTGTATTAGCATTTTCGCAGCTGCTCTCTTAATCCGATGTATTTGTCTGACAGAAACCTTCCTCATTGTGCCTTTATCTGCACAAATGTGTGTGCCCTGAATCAGCAACAAATCTCTTAATACAGTAGTACAATGATCACACTTAAGTTTTTGTGAAATACCTAAGATTTTTCATACCTTGTCCAATGTTTTCAACTATTTCATGCTTTTCGACACTTTCCCATATTGCTTGAAAATTATGCTCTGCTTAATAATGTGCTATTGCACATTTTACTAAATCTGTAAATAGGTATTTATTCTTTGCACTACTTTTTAGATTTTGTCTTAGATAGTTTTTGTATTGTCTTTATATTATATTTTGTACACTGTCTTTTGCACTGCTTGGCCAGAGAGAAACGGAATTTTGATTCACTGTATGTCGAACACATATAGCAGAATTGACAATAAAGTTGACTTTGAACTTTGAATTTGAACTTTGATAATGTGGAACATCTTTCTTAAGTTGTTTTTCCTTTAATTGGACGCACAAACTCACAGGTGTGTGAGTTTTATTTCACTAAGACACAAGATCATCCATGAGTTTCACTGGAAAACTAAACATTTGACCTTTATGACACTTTAACACAATCTGCATAATAATTTGGAACAAGGTGTTGTACAGTATGTTACATCTGTTTGCCTAGGTGCCTAGAGAACATTATTCTGAAGACAAAGGGTTGTAATACTAATCATAGGCTGAACTTTGTTTTACTCTAATATTAGAAAGTGATCTGAAAAAAATGACAACAAATTCACTGAGTTACTCACCGTAAAGCCTAGAAGTTAAAACATACATGAACACTATAGTTTATCCAATAGCCTAAAATATTCTTCCGCAAATATATAACACCCTGTCCACAAAAGATGGCTATCAAACCAGTTTGAAATGCTCTTTAAATAAAAGTGAGAGAAAGGCCAGAGGCGATCCTCACGTGTGTTTGCTTACAGAAATCCACACTGTGCGAGTATCAGTAAAATTGCTCCAGATTAGTGATAGTAAAAAAGAGAGACACACTTTGTGTAGCAGCAGCTTTCTGTCTGTACATAATGTTATTATGGAAGCCCAAATTTCACTAGTAAATAAAAAAATAAAAGCTTCACAGAAATCATGAGTTTAAAACAGGCATTCTGATTGTGAGTGGGGTCGCCTCTCCACAGATCTAATCTGTAACTTGGTCTGGTTTGGTCTCCATGAAGATAGAAAGGTGTAATAACATTCCAGACAATGCAATAACACCTCCATGAAGAAAAGCATTTGACAGGCCCTCCACCAGAAAAGGTACACAATGCAACTTTAATAATTATTAAGGACAGCTATTGTATTAGATTACTAATTAGGCTCTTCTCTTTGACCTTGCTCTGTAATGTCCCATGAGCCAAGTAACTGTGAAAACACCTGTTGTCTTGATTGGAACTCGTCAAATGACTGTACTGGCTGCCACTCATTCCACAAGCAAAAAGAACCTCCTTCTCTCCGCACCACACCTAGCCACTCATACATCAGTAAACACAACACAGGGTCTTGAAGTTGGGTGTGCTCAGAAAACTGGGACAGACAGTCAGTCCAAGAAGGTTACAGGACCATCCACCTAAAAAGTTACATTGCATTTGTTTAATTTTAAAGAAATAGCTTGTATTATTATTATTATTATTATTATTATTATTATTATTTTATTGTTATTATTATTATTATTATTATTATTATTATTATTATTATTATTATTATTATTATTATTATTATTATTATTATTATTGTCACTGTGTGAAGGAGAGGTTTCGCAAGTCTTTCCTTCCTGCTGCTGTCAGACTGTACAACGAAGACTGTTAACATGTCATTCAACTTTATCTGCACTACAAAATATACTCTAGAGTCTATTTTTAGGTCTATTTTTAAATTATTTAAGCCATTATTTATTATCTTGTTTTATTGCATGCTACATTTTCCTGCTGTTCTTGATCTGTGCGTTGCAACACTGGAATTTCCCCACTGTGGGCATATCTTATATATCTTATATATCTTATCTTAAAATATATTCCCTACGCCATAATAAGCCCTAAAACTAAAAGAAATGTCAATTTAAATTCAATTCAGTTCATCTTTATTGTGGACTCAAGGTCCATTTTTAAAAACGGACAAGGACAGTGACAATAAAGTTATTACATGGCTTTAAACTGCTTTTCTCTAGCTCAGCTTCAGTAGAACTACAAATATGGCTGCCCCGGACTCCAGATCATTGCTCGATAAACAAACCAAACTTCCCCGCAACTCAACAGCTTAACATTTTGTGCTGTTTACATGACAGTTATAACCATTACAATGTTATGAAACATTTATAAATAAACTCAACTTTTAACCACACACCAATTTTCTCGGACGTTTAGTTTGCTCATTTACCATCGGAATGTCCCTGCGATGTCGCGCCAAATTCTGCACCCTCTTTTAGCTTATTTCTGTCAATGCATTTCGTTTAATGCATTTCAGAATGTGTTACAAACAACATGAAATTTGTATTCCTATCAGTATAAACCTGTTATTTATCGTGGTACAGTCTTCATTTTCTTACTTAAAGTCATAAAACTCAATAATCTGTAAAAATTACGTCTTTTTAACGAGACCAAAGAGTGTCATCTCTATAACAATATGCATGTTAGATATATTTGTAGATTGTTGATTCTGTATTAGAGGTCTATAAATATATTGTAATTTTAGTACTTTTTGCTGTTTTAAGCGTTAACTTGCATACATCTGAAAAGGGGTGCGGAATAGACCGTAACACCACCCTGATAGACTGGCAGTCGGAGCTTGCCTTTGGTTTGGAGAATGCCTTTCTCCATTTCCTTCTCGACAAATGGACTTTTCTGTGCTTGGTCATATGACGTGAACACGGGGGAAGAGGAAACACGCCTCTCCGGGACAAAACGCCGCATTTTTAACCGCAAAAGTCCGAACAAAATGAGCAACGTGACGGGGGAAAGTTAATGGACGCGCACTTGGACACGATGGTTACGTCCTTTCGCCAATCCTGAACTGAAACTACTCAAGAAATTGACAAGTTCCTCTTTTTACTGTACAATACTATAGCTTAATGTTGTGCAAGTTTACTAATATGAAATCATGTGTTGTAATTGTAGAAGAGTTTCTGGAAGATTTATGCCGCTGTCTGCTGTGATCTAACCCGGATTCATTGACTTAAATGGTCATTGCAAAGTTGTTTTTTCGCCTTTCAGCCAAACCTGCTCATTGACAATGGCTGACAAAGACATAGAAGAGCTGGAGGAAAAGTTAAGGAAGCTTTTGGTGCGGTTAAAAACTCCCAAACATGAAGATCAGATGCCCACGTTAATTCAGATCATACAGGACCTCAACTTTCTGGCGCACACGGAGTATGGTAAAGAGATTTTTACTCCATTTTGTCCATTAGAATTGCTTTAAATACAGTTTAATATATGGGTCAGTTGCATTACAACTGATATGATTAATTTATTACATAACATTACATTAGTGTTTTAAATAAATAAATACAAATGTAAAATTTTCCTCCCAATCATTCAACTTTCAGTTCAAAAGTAAAAATGATCAAAACCCAGATACTAAACTATACTAAAACTGTGATTTTTATCTGTATCTGGTTTTGACACTAATTAGCCCAAAATTTGACCTTTCCTCAATAGGTTTGTATTGTTTTATCTCTCAAAAGACCACGTGGAAATAAAGTAAGTAAATAAATGATGGGACCCGAAGAAAAAAAGTGTATCTAAATTATTATTATTTTAATTTTCTATTTGGAGGTAAATAAACACCTTAGCATTTACATTTTATAAATTTAATTTTTATTCATATTTTTGTAACATGTCCTCTGTAATGGACTGTAACAGTGTTAAATCCATGTCAAGTTAGCCTAAACTAAACCGAACAAAAACATTTTTTCGGTCGGTTTTACAGCCGCCTCAAAAAGTTTTTAAACTCCTTTTTTATTTATTTATTTATTTATTTATTTATTTATTTATGTATTTTAATGTATTATTTTTTTATGTTTTATTTTGTTTTTTTAATGTATTATTTATTTATTTACTTATTTATGATTTTTGATTTTTTTATGCATTATTATTATTATTATTAATTAGCCACAAACTAGAGTCTATCTCAGAACTTGTCCACTATAAAGGACACAAATGAATGGGCGAGTCTCAGGAGGATATATATATATATATATATATATATATATATATATATATATATATATATATATATATATATATATATATATTTATATTGAAAAAGCACATTTTAGATTTCATATCAAGTTTGTCAACATCAGTTGTGTTAATCTGCGTCACTGGAAAAACTGGTACATAATAATTGTAAACTAAACTAAAATTGTAACTACTAAGTACTAAGCCTAAATTGAAACTATTTATATACTTTCAATTTAGGCTTAGTACTTAGTAGTTACAATTTTAAACCATTTATTACATAATTTGCATTGAATTTTGTTATAACTATTCTGCTATTATAGACCTGGTGATGCTGAACTTGTGTAGACTGCTGCGTTGAAAAGTAAATGGAACACTTCATTCATTTTGGTCTGCCTTAAATTATTACTGAGGAATAGTTGATCGTAAAAGTGTGTTTTGTCATATGACTGCACTTAAGAGCCTAATTTGTGGGATGAATACTCAAGAAATAGACTCAAAATGTTCTGGTGAGAAAAACAATAAAAAGAAACACCATCTGAAACCAATGCAAGTCTAAAAGAGGATCTAGAGAAAGTTAGTGTTTTTTATTTTTAGCCAGAAAAGTCCGATTGAAAATGTCAGAGTGTCTTTTACAGGGGAATTATCATGTGAATTTCATTTTTACTTTTAAGTGTGGTAATGTTATCTGTCATTTGCACTTGGGTTACTGTTGTAGAATGTGGTCTAGCCTAGTCGGCAGAACACATTGATTCTGTTAGGACTTTGATTTCAAATTCTAGAGCTGAGGAATTCTGGGAAAATATTTAATTGTGGTTTTCTTTTTCCTGACAAAAAATGCAACTGTGATACACGTTTTAAATTAAGATTTGGTTTAAACATTATAAGTAGGAGCACAAACATTTAAGTTGGAAAGCCACACTTCAAACTATAATACAAGAAGCAGCATTTCAGAACATGTTTGTAGAGGTCTGAAATGCAAGGTTAGCAGCTTTTACACAGAATAAGGACATTCTTTTTCAAACATGCATTATAAGTGTGCAGAGGGGAGCTGTACCATATCTCTGTCCCCATGTGAATATAACATGTGATTGTTGAGTCCAGCTGCAGCGTCATTCTCACACTATTTTGCTATAGGCCAAACACAGCTCTGTCCTTATGTTTACATCAGGGCAGAAACAATGAAACTTCACTTTTTATTAGTCAGACCCTTGGTCTTGGTCATGTGAGGTTTATCTCATATTTTACTGTATGAATACAGTAAAATATGAGATAAACCTCACATGACGGTGATTCAGCAAATGTGTTTTTACCTCAGTCATTCGTCGTAACACACTAACACAGACTGACACCTACTGAATATTAGGGGTGGCACGGTTCACAAAATTCATGGTTCGGTTCGTATCACGGTTTAAGGGTCACGGTTTTTGGTTCTGTACGGTTCTTATTGGTTTCTTTCAAAATACACCTTATATCCATTTATCTTAATAATCCACAATAACAGGATATAACATTAAAAAGATTATAAGATTATATAATAATCTAATGTAATAGAAAATCTTAATACAATGTAATAATCACACAATCTGAATTTGACATGACTTTAAGCCCATTATATGAACCGTGCCACCCCTAGTGGTGAGTGCCGATCTGGTGGCAGTAACTATGTCACCTGCTGTTGAAAAAGCCCTTTCACTAGATATTGAAGAAACAGAAACAAAAGTACCTGTCTCGTATTAAACTTCTACCGGTGTGCGGGCTGCAGCTCCAGACGGAGCGCAGCCCGCACACCGCACGTCAGCGAGCGAGCGCGCGAGCGGCAGCTCTTTCGCACATGTAACGTGTAACGTGTATCACAGGGCAGGTTAAACTTTATAAAACACCCTATCTGTCTGTGCCTCACTTACCGCCTTTTCACGCGCCCTCTCCTCCTGTTAGCTTAGCGCATAAGCTCCCTCCTCAATGCCTCTGATTAGAGCGCATTTCGGCGGCGGCGTGGGAGGGAGGGAGTGTCCGTGACTTTCCGCTTTTCCCCAGACACCGGACCTAAATGACACTGGTGCATCCTCTATGTCCTTGCCGCTATCTCCACTCTCACTTGCCATTTCTATCTAACTTTATTTACTGCACTCATTTATCTTTCTCGCGAAAGGGAAACACGAGCCGAGGTTACATACGGGCATGCCAGAGGCAAGTATACATTGCGCATGCCCGGAACCGTCAGGTGCGCACAGGTACCGAACCCTGACAAGCAAACTGATTGGTCCTGATTTAGTCCTATTTTTCATAGTTTTTCAGTGCTTTTAATAATTTTCATATTTGTCTTGCAGCGACAGAGCTGTTTGCAGAGTTAGATGTCCACGGTCCTCTGATGATTGTGGTTTCGTCCAACATCAACAGTAAAACAGTGCAGCAGGTACCAGACATTTGACCAGTTATAATCCTGTTTTAGTCCTCTGATTTAGTCCTGGTTCTGACTCTGACTCCTGTGAGAGTGGGAGTTTTCAGAAACAAGATAATGTTCATTCATGGACATATGTTTTTATTTTCTTATGTCAAAGAATGCTCTCCTCTCTCTTTCTCTATTTATAGATCTCTATTCTATTTTTTTCTTCTCCTCCCCCCACCTTCTTCTTCTTCTTCTTCTTCTTCTTCTTCTTCTTCTTCTCTCCCTCTCTCTCTCCCTCTCTCTCTCTGTAGACGTTTTCACATGTTCAGTCATGTTCACTGCGTCTCGTGATTGAATCTCTGTGGCACATTAGAAAGTCATAAGCTCAGGAATAATAACATGTTTATGACTTATACAACTTCTCTGTTACCTCTCTCCATCTGACTCTCCCCTGTTCCTCTGCTCCTCCTCTTCATCCTCTGCTCCATCTGGCCTTCTATTTTGTTTACAGTTACTAATTTGGAAGTAGAAAAAATAATAACATGCTTTTTATTTGACTACGAAGGAACACAACCATTTTTAGAGGCTCTTGTGAGGTCTCTAAACTGGATCATCCACTTGTCTCAAATACTGTGACATGTTGCACTAGGGCTGAGTATTGTTCGCATTGTTCTAATACCATCATCTCCCCTGATTCCTGATTTACATACAGTAGGGATTCTTCTTTGATATATATGCTGTATTTAAACTAAGAACCACATTTTCAAACTGAACGTTGAATCTATCTAACTTTGTAGCTCTCACAAATAATTTTTTTCTTTTCTATCTGCATTTCCTGGTTTGTGATAAAATGTTTTATAGCTAATTTGAATCCTGTTTTTACTTTATAAAATGAATATAATTCATTTAATAATTTATTTATATCATTTGTTTAATCTAATTGTAATTGCAGTACTTGTCAGAAAAATAGTGCATCCCTAGTTGTAGTTTTTCTTTCTATCTATCTGTAGTAAGAATACATTGTGTGTGTGTTTTGTTTCAGTTGGGGTGGTCACTGTTGTCCCGTCTGATTGAAATCTGTCCCAGAACGTTGTCCGAGCTCACGGCTCCTCTGCAGGCTGCAAGGGACTGGGAGGTGCTGGGGGTGCACCAGTGAGTACAGTGAACCCTCGTTTATCACGGGGGTTAGGTTCCAGAAATAGCCCGCAATCAGTGAAATCCGCGAAGTAGGACAATTTTATATTTTACAATTATTCTACATGTTTTAAGGCTGAAAACGCTTCACCAGACACATTATACACCTTTCTGAGACTGGTATTAACATTTTCTCACATTTTTCTCTTGTTTAAACACTCAAACTTTTGTAGATTTTCATTAAAATATATTAATAGTGGGGGGGCACGTGACACGCGGACACGTGTGTTTGTTTTGGTACCACATATCCATGCCATGTGCGAAAGTCGAGTGGAAAGCGACCTGGATATCATTTTGGGCAAGACTCAAGCCAATGCTAACAGTGCCAAACCGCTAACAGACGCCTCTGAGCACCAGCCCTCACCACAAGACCAGGTAAGACCAACCTGCGCTCACAAGAGTTGGTTGCATTTCACCCCGGCTCCAAAATCAGACCGCTATCAATGCGTCGCCAATACTCCACAGCTCTCTAGGACGGGGTCGGGTTCGTCCTCTCGGCGTGACGGGGAAGAGCCACTGTCTCCTCTGTGCGCGCGAGTGTCCTCCCCTCGCTGCGGCTCCCTCGAATGCGGCTCTCCCCGCTGCGGCTCCCCCGGCCCGTCCATGTTGATTCTTGGCTCTTCCATGGTCCGGCTCGCACGCTCTTCCATGGCTCGTGCAAGTAAACAAAGGCCACACCTCCTGTCACCCAGGCGCTCTCGTGAAGGACATCAGAGACTCTGTCCCTACCATCCCTGGTCTAGACCTGGTTTAGTCCTGGTTTAGACCTGGTTTAGTCCTGGTTTAGACCTGCTTTAGACCTGGTTTAGTCCTGGTCTAGTCTCTTAGCTAATCAGGGCACAGGACAGAATGTTACACTGTAAAAAAAAAGTTACACGATAAAAAAAAATGGAAAAAAAAAAAAAATTGGAAAAAAAAATCCGCGAAACAGCGAGGCCGCGAACAGTGAACCGCGATACAGCGATGGTTCACTGTACACTAAACATGCTTGATACTTTACCTGGGGGTGTGATGCTGTCTAGAGGCTCTGTCTGTACTGAAAAAATGAGGTGCAGGCCCTTTAATGTTTTATATTTTTGGTGTATTTCAGGCACATTTTGAAGGTCCTCTCTCAATATGCTGCAGACGCCAAAGTGACCATGGTCACTCTGCGGGCTCTGGCTCTGCTGCTCAGATCAGGTACAACTCTATGTAATACTGTTATGTAATGGTGTGTTCTTAATTATTAAAGGTCCACTATGTAACGTTTCTGAGGGAGGGTTTGACGTATCCTTCTTTTCTCCATGGAGATGTAACTTGGTTTACACATTACAGCTCAAATCTGTGAAGAGGCAAGTAGACCTGCGCGATTTATCAACTAAATCAATTAATTCATTAATTCGACTTTACAGTTCAGGACGATGTGTTTTTATGAAAATCGATTTTTTAGTTATTTTTTACATGAGAGCGGAACTAAAGTTTTACACGGGTAAGTTAGCGGGGCGTACCCAAACATTGTACGAGTTAGCGCGGCTAGCGAGTGAGGGAAAGCCGGAGCTTGTACCAAACAAAGGTGTTTACATCTGTGATATGGAACTGGTTCGGTTTTCTTGCGTCGGACTTAGAACAAACGAGTGCTCACTGTAAGGTCTGTTCAAAAGCTGTTGCAGCATGACAAATTTATGCTAGCGCTGAAAGCTGTTGCATTCAGCAGAATCGGAGAAGTGCAAGTCCCAAACGAACGAAAATAACCACCGTCCAGTCCCTAAAACCTTTTCGAACTGTTTGCAGTATGATAAGCACGGCCCATGACGGAAGGCAATCACACACGCTGTTGTATGTGTTACCAAAAACATGATGTATGTTGTAAAAGACATGGTGCCCATATAAACTGTGGAAAAGCCCGGATTCATCAACATGGTGAAAGTTTTGGATGTATGTATGTTTGGATGAAAGTATGTGCTACCAAGACGCAGATATTTTTCTTGTGTTGCCACAGCTGTATACAGACACAAGCTAACACACATGAACACAGACAGTGGCTTTTCTGCATCACTCGAGGAAAAACTAAAACACAACACTCCCCACTCCAGTCCATCTTTCCCACAATCAGGGAATAATTTAGCTCCATAAAATGCTTCTTTATAAAAGAAAGATATTTATATAACTGTGATATATATTTTTTAAAACAATAACAGCTTAATTGATTGATTTTTTTTAAAGCGGAGATTTTATTTTTAGGCCCTATCGCCCAGCTCTAGAGGCAATCCCTCTCACAGTAAGAATGCAGGTTTTTTTTTTTAAATATAAACACCTGTAATTGAAATTGATTGATAGTTTAATGCCATATATTGGAATATACCATACAAAGCCATGGAGACCAGCAGTGCCAGATCCCCTGCCAGAAAAGTTACAAAAAACTTAATTAAAAAATCTAATGTTGTACCCACATCAGATAATCTCATACTCTAGTCTTCTTCCAAAGTAGTTTGTGTGGTGGTTAAAACTTTTCATAATGGTCAGTGAAGAGATGTAAGCAGTGTCTCAATTCCCAGTGTGCACAGTTCGGAGTGTGGGTTTAAGGCCGCATACGTCACTTCCGGCGCGACAACTTCTGTTCCATTTAATTTTTGTCCCATGCACAGTTAAAATGCACCCTGAAAACCGCAGTTGTTTCCATGGAAATCGGGGCGTGGACCAACTGTGCATCCATGCACACTTCGCACACTCATATATCCCAGCATGCACCGCATGCTACTTCTTCTATGGGAAAAAATGGAGTCGGCGGCTGCATCTGGTAGTTGCGGGACCTGTCCCATTTCGCCGACGCCCATGCGGTCCGCGGAGTGCACTCAGGACTGTGCAAGTATGCACAGTCCGGAGCACCCTTAAAACCACACTCTGAACTGTGCACATTGCAAATTGAGACACAGCTATAGAGTTTAGTGTATTTTATTGGTAACATACAGGTCAGCAGTAAAATACACTGCAACAGAGACACTACAAAGAAAGGAATGTAAGAATTAAACTACTTTTTTTCTCTTCTTAAGATTCTAGGCCATATGGAGTTTTAATACGTTTGGTTTAAAACAGGTCATTTAAAGAGCAGAACAGTTACATCACAAAGATCTTGGATTCCACAAGTCTTAAGTGCATGTACAGTACAGTCTGCTTCTTCTGACAGTTCACTCTTCACTGTGAATCCTACCTTTTCAACATAAATTGCAAATCTAATTGTAATTACAATTCAATAAAGTGTTCTCCAGAAAAATCAACAGCCCTATTTCAGTCTTTTGTCACATGGTACTGCTCTGTGTTTTTCGCATGTTACAGAGGTGATGCGTGTGCTAGTCTTGGAAGAGGAGGAGGATGTGTTTGACCTTGTGGTGACCTCTATGAAGATGTTTAAAGACAGTGAAGAGGTGCAGCTCCAGGGATGCTCTGCTCTGTCCTCTCTGCTGGATACAGGTACAAGACCACTGCTGTTTGTGGAATAGGTTTTCATTTAGAGGCACATATAGAATCCTATCGAAATGATGGACCATAGGCTTTAGTGATTCCTTCAATTTGACCGACCACATTCAAAAAGAAAGTACTCATTAACAAGCTAAATAAATGTCTATGTACACAGGCAGCTGTGGCTACAATGGCTGTGAGAGGCTTCAACAGGCTCATAAAACACATTAAAACACACAAGTGTAAGGCATTATTATTGATGAGAAATCAATTTTCTCTGAACAAAATGAGAGACACAAGGCTGAGGAAAGGAAAGCAGTGGTTTGAGCAGGTTATCACCATATCACCCAGCAAAGCAGCAGTAGCAAAGGAGCTTGAGCTTTCTCTGTTGTTTTGAGGACTTTAGACTACCGTTAAAGTATAATAAATGTATTGTTTTTTCCAGACAGAGATTACGTGTTGCTGGAGTTTGTGGAGAGACAGGATCACATCTCGGTCATCTCGTCTCTGCACAAGTTTAATGACAGCCCAGAGCTGCTGCTGCATGGACTCAGAGTGCTCCTTCTACTGGCACAGCTCAGTAAGTTCAGTTCCTTGTACAGTTCAGTTCATTTTATTCAGACAGTTCACAGAGGCTAGCGTAAGACAGTCATTTATATAAAGTATGAACAGGAACAGGCAGAAGCCTCAGCTTAGCCCCTTGTCTAACATTGTACAAGAGGTACACAATATATTATAATACAAATACTGAGAATACATACACATGCTGAGAATCTAAACTCTACAAATCCAAAACAACTATATTATTGTTTTGGATTTGTAGAGTTTAGATTCTCAGCATGAGATGAGGTCAAATTTTGTCATTGAAAGCTGGGCTTATGCTGAGAACCTAAACTCCTATATACTACAATCCACACTTCAATATATACAAAATCATATGTCAGTCATGTAATATCACATGACCCTTCTGAGGAAGGATGCAGAACACCTGCATGAAGTTGGCCCCCCATCAAACGCACACCTACACAAAAACTATTGCAAACTATGGCGGACCCCAATTTGTACCTATAAAATAATCGTTAATACACTCAACAAAAATATAAACGCAACACTTTTGTTTTTGCTCCCATTTTTCCTGAGATGGACCCAAAGATCCAAAATTCACTCCAGATACACAGCACTACCATTTCTCTCAAACATTGTTCACAAATCTGTCCAAATGTGTGACAGCGAGCACCTCTGCCCCGCCGAGACAATCCACCCCACCTCACAGGTGCGCCACATCAAGATGCCGATCCGACATCATGACCAGTGCACAGGTGCACCCCAGCTGCCCACAATAAAAGGCCACCCCGAAATGTGCATTTTATTTTTGCTTTATTGGGGGTCTGGGGACTCAGAACCAGTCAGTATCTGGTGTGACCACCATTTGCCTCATGCAGTGCAACACATCTTCTTCGCATAGAGTTTATCAGATTGTCTATTGTGGCCTGTGGAATGTTGGTCCACTCCTCTTCAAAGGCTGTTATGGACGAAGAACACAGGTGCATTTTATTGATGGCATTTTGAATGAGATACCGTGATGAGATCCTGAGGCCCATTGTTGTGCCATACATCCATGAACATCACCTCATGTTTCAGCAAGATAATGCACGGCCCCATGTTGCAAGGATCTGTACACAATTCTTGGAAGCTGAAAATGTCCCAGTTCTTGCATGGCCAGCATACTCACCGGACATGTCACCCATTGAGCATGTTTGGGATGTGCTTGACCGGCGTATACGACAGCGTGTACCAGCTCCCACTAATATCCAGCAACTTCGCACAGCCATTGAAGAGGAGTGGACCAACATTCCACAGGCCACAATTGACAATCTGATAAACTCTATGCGAAGAAGATGTGTTGCACTGCATGAGGCAAATGGTGGTCACACCAGATACTGACTGGTTCTGAGTCCCCAGACCCCAAATAAAGCAAAAAAAAAAAAAAAATGCACATTTTGGGGTGGCCTTTTATTGTGGGCAGTCTGGGGCACACCTGTGCACTGGTCATGATGTCGGATCGGCATCTTGATGTGGTGCACCTGTGAGGTGGGGTGGATTGTCTCGGCGGGGCAGAGGTGCTCGCTGTCACACATTTGGACAGATTTGTGAACAATGTTTGAGAGAAATGGTAGTGTTGTGTATCTGGAGTGAATTTTGGATCTTTGGGTCCATCTCAGGAAAAATGGGAGCAAAAACAAAAGTGTTGCGTTTATATTTTTGTTGAGTATATCTCAAAAACTAAAGCAGCACAAACAAACTTTTTGCAGCACAAAACAGAACAAACGAAGCACAAACAATTGACACCATTTTGGGCCATTTTAGAGCGTTTTTAAGCTTTGTGGGGGGCTGGCTGACCCCAATTTGACCTATAAAATAATCGTTAATATCTCAAAAACTAAAGCAGCACAAACGAAACTTTTTTGCAGCACAAAACAGCACTAACAAAGCACAAACGATTGACATAGTTTTTGTGTAGGTGTGCGTTTGATGGGGGGCCAACTTCACGCAGGTATGCAGAACACATCCAAAATATGTCAAGTTATGTAAACAACACACTGGTCTGTTAAAGAGAACCATCATTTGGAAAGTTTAAGATTTGTTCAAGCTACAGTCAGCACTGCTATCAAATGGCAAAATTGCTCTTTTTACCCCCACAAATGTGCAGTTGCAGTTTGTTATCTACTTTACGTATATATCTGGAAGCTTTTGGTGCGGTTAAATGTTGATGTAATTTTAAATATAATTTGATTAATTAAACCATGAATACATTCTTAGTTCGCAACTGCTTCCTTCCTCAGACAAAAACAGGAAGTCTGTCTAATGTGTGTCAGTTTCAGTGACTTAAATTCAATTGTCCCTAAAAGATTTGCTTCTCCTAAACTTACTAACATCCTATTCCAAGTAAAATAAGGGGAATGGGACACACTTCTTTAGGAGTTACTGTTTAAAGTGCATATGACATGTTTTCATGTTTTTTCTAATTCTGACATGGTTTGGTGGGAAATATTTATCACAGTTTTGCATCAGTTAAATGGCATTTTGTGGAAAAAAGTTGAAAGTAAAAATTTGGAAAATATATGAAGTAGCACTGACTCCTGAAGCAGAATCCCTTTCCCTATGTCATCAACATGGAAAACTCCATCCAAAATACAATTTACACACAAGGAAGGTATTTTTCTGATTGTTTAATTGAACAAAATAAAAATATTATCATATTTTTATTAATCTAATCAAAATAATTGTGTAATTTACACAAGTTTTGGTCCTTGTTAACATTTTGGTTGCTAGGTAAGAGTTATGGAATTACTGTACCTCTATGTATGTCCAAGAAAGTCAAATTATAAACTTTTTTTTTTTAAATAGACAAAACTAGTGAAGATTTGTAGTAAAATTTCAAAAAGAATTATATTAACTATGAGTAGTTTAACCTGTTATATGCACTTTAATATCCAAGGTAGAAAAACCTAAATATTCCGACATTGTTTGTGTCCAGGCAGTAATGTAGAGATCCTGATGTCTGGCAGTGTCCGGTGCTACCGTTTGGTCACTGTTGCCATGGATACATTTCCTGAAGTGGAGGACATCCAGGAAGTGGGCTGCTGCCTACTCAACAGGTTCACCTCAGGTCAGACCATACGGATATAACCAGGACTAAACCAGGACTAAACCAAGACTAAACCAGGACAAAACCAGGTCCAACGCAGGACTAAACCAGGACTACAGTATTACAAAATCAGAGGTAAACTGAGAGAAGGACAAACCTAACCAGGAGGAGGAGACGGTCAGATGGAGCAGAGGAGCAGAGAAAAGGGTCAGATGGAGCAGAGGAGCAGAGAAAAGGGTCAGATGGAGCAGAGAAAAGGGTCAGATGGAGCAGAGAAAAGGGTCAGATGGAGCAGAGGAGCAGAGACGAGGGTCAGATGGAGCAGAGGAGTAGAGAAAAGGGTCAGATGGAGCAGAGGAGCAGAGAAAAGGGTCAGATGGAGCAGAGAAAAGGGTCAGATGGAGCAGAGGAGCAGAGACGAGGGTCAGATGGAGCAGAGGAGCAGAGACGAGGGTCAGATGGAGCAGAGGAGCAGAGAAAAGGGTCAGATGGAGCAGAGAAAATGGTCAGATGGAGCAGAGAAAAGGGTCAGATGGAGCAGAGGAGCAGAGAAAAGGGTCAGATGGAGCAGAGGTGTTGATGTGTTGTCTTGTCTTCTCAGAGAGTTACTACAGTATCCTGGTTGTTCATGGAGTGCAGAGGGCAGTGGTTCGAGCCTCTGAGACGTTTCCTGATAACGCAGTACTTCAGACATCTGCACTCACCTGCCTCGCCAGCCTCAGTGAGTCCACACGAGAATGAACCACACATACACCTGTACAACTCCAAGAGCATTAACATTTGACAGAAGGCTGAAATATGTAAGGATTAACCAACAGCACTGATGCACAGCAGAGTGGTGTTACTCCATGGAGAGTGTTAAAACAGCACTTAGCATTAGGATTCTCACTGACCATGGTATAAAAGAATTGATAAACTACAGGTAGACGATTTTTTCCACAAAAAGAAAATATTTTGTTCTTTGCAGAGGACAGTCTGCAACTGCAGCCTTTGCAGGTTTGGTAACTGCCAACTCAAATTGCGATTTCGATGTTATTGTGATTGTGTGCATCTACAAAGCTTGGCTTATACTGTGCGATTGTGTATGATTTCCAGACGTTCCAAATTATTCTCACACCCACACTGATTTATTGAATCTCATATGAAGCTCCTGGCAGGAGTGTACACATTGTATTTTACCTTTCTTATGTCTGATACTTCTGCAGCCCCACAATCAGCTATTGTGCGTTCATTGTGAGGAGGTAACATGACATTGATGCACAGAGGAGCTGAAATTTGCTGTATTTTAATATTGATGTGCAGCTAAGATTCATGTCAAAATCTGCCTGAAGATCATTGTAAGCCAGTACCTTCTGACTGAAAATGGCTTCTATGGCAGAAGAAACATTTCAATTTCAAAAACACTGTCCAGATAACCACCTCTGAAACAGTACATATATAATGCTAAATACAGACCACTGCATTTTTTTCTGAAATCAGCATCTCTACATGTATTCCAGCCATTCCATTCCAGCGTCTGTTGAATTCCAACACAAACACAAAGCTGAGCTACTTCAGTTCTTGCACCAGGAGTGGAATAAAGTCACCCAAGAACAATGTGAAAGACTTGTGGAGAGCATGCCAAGACACATGAAAGCTGTGATTAAAAATAAGGGTTATTGCACCAAATATTGAACTCTTCTTAAAGGGATATGCCACCCCCAGGTCAAATTTGGGCATCTCCCCACAGTCCAGAGACTAAAATAAGTGGTGGAAAGCGTTTTCCTGCTCACCCAGCCATTGTCCGAGTCTGTCGCCACTGACCGCCGCGGTATCTGCTGCTCCTCCGCCTTAGACTGGAGTCTAACGTCGCCAGAGAAAGATTTCGACCAAAAGGAATTAATTTGCTCGATGCGTTTCCCAATTACTTTCTGTGTACTGGAAGAATACAGTCGAATCACGCACCACGCTGTGCAACAGGGGAACTCCCTTCCCGGTGCGTAACAGGGATTTCCCTGGCAGCGTGCTGCGTGATTCGGCTTTATTCTTCCGCACTGGAAAATAGTTCCCACCCAAAATGACCAAGTCAAGCTCTCCGTGTTGATTTGCACATTTATTTGCACTCGATATGAATGCGCACTACACAGAAAGTAATTGGGAAACGCATCGAGCAAATTAATTCCTTTTGGCCGAAATCTTTCTCTGGCGATGTTAGACTCCAGTCTAAGGCGGAGGAGCTGCAGATACCGCGGCGGTCAGTGGCGACAGACTCGGACAATGGCTGGGTGAGCAGGAAAACGCTTTCCAACACTTATTTTAGTCTCTGGACTGTGGGGAGATGCCCAAATTTGACCTGGGGGTGGCATATCCCTTTAAGTGTAAACATTAATATTATGTTGTTGGGGAAATGTTGTCAATAGTTTATAGACTCAAACTAAAATGTTCCCTTTGCCCAAACACATACCTATAAGTAGTAAAATCAGAAAACACTGATTTGATTGTAAAGCTGACAATGAATCTGTCCCAGTTTCAAACCAGACAGTGAGTGAGCTAAATAAAACATGTATTCAGTTCCTTATAAATGCACTGCCTCCTCTGTGTTATTCGATTTACTAAGTGTCACCAAACCATTTTGCTCGGAGTCTAATGTTCACGCTACAGTTATTTTAAATGATTCTTTGACCCAAATCAAACAAAAGAATGCAGAGTTGTAGATCAAGATCACAAGTTTGTATGAATTATGACTTGTGACCAATGAGGCTGTGCAAAATTTAAAACAGTTATATTATGCTTTCGTCAGCTACAAAGTTATGATCTGGGATAGCGCTGCAAAGGATCAGAATTTGAATGGACAGAATTAGCAAATCACAAAGGATTCAGTTTTTGGTTTATGTTGACGTAATTTTACATATTATTTAATTAATTAAAAAGATGAATGTATTCCTTCAGGCAAAAAACAGGAAGACTGTCTAATGTGTGTCAGTTTCAGTGACTTGAATTAAATTGTCTCTAAAATAATGTGCTTCTCCTAAACTTATAACATCCTATCACAAGTAATGTTTTCATGTTTTTTCTAATTCTAACTTGGTTTGGTGGTAGGGTTGCCAACCGTCCCTTGAAAAACGGAATCGTCCCGTATTCAGAAACAAAAGTACGCAATCCGTATTGAGCTGAAAAGGGACGCCCTTTGTCCCGTATTACCATGTGAATCAAAAATAGTGTCTAAAACAGGGTGCCCAATACGTCGATCACCATCTACCAGTCGATCGGTGTCCGGTCTTGGTCTCGATGATTGTGATCATATTTCATTACGGCCGCTGCCTTTAGCAATAAACTTTTGCCGGGTTTTTCACACTGCTGCCCGTGCGCTCGTGTGGAACATGCGGAAACCACGTCAATGCGCCGCTCCTCGCCTTTTCACGCTCTCTCTCCTCCCTGCTCATAGCGCACGCAAGCTCCCTCCTCAATGTGCTCTGATTAGAAGTGCAAGACTAAGTGCAAAGCAAAAACTAATCTAAATTTATGTTACAGCGTCTGCACAGAGCAGGTCTACAGCACAGAGCAGGTGTACAGCACAGAGCAGGTCTACAGCACAGAGCAGGTGTACAGCACAGAGCAGGTGTACAGCACAGAGCAGGTCTACAGCACAGAGCAGGTCTACAGCACAGAGCAGGTCTACAGCGACATGTGGTTGAATTTTGCCTAATAAAAGTGCACAAATGCATCTGTTTGTCGCAACATCCATTTGGTAAATGTGCAGAGGCTGGTAAATACCACTACAAAACCAGTAAGAGAATGTAACTCCAGTTAGAAAAACAAGTTAAAAAAAAAAAAAAAACAATCAAAGAAGGGGTCCTCAAACTGTGGGTGAAGGCCCCCCCACCGGACCCCCCTAGCTTTTCAGTGACTTTCAGCTTTTTTCATTACTGGTCACTTTCATCCCTGTTTATATTAATTTATACAGTTTTAAGTTAAGCAGGACAAATATTTATTTTATTCTGTTAATTTTGTTATTTAGTAAATAAATGTTATTTAAAAATAAATTGCTGATAATTATTTATTTTCCCTGTGTTCATATCACTCAAATATGCATCTAATTCAATTCCGGTTTGAGTCAAATAGTTAAAAAAAAATCGCTTCACACATACAAAAAAGGGCTAAAAAGATTCACTACACCACGAAGGGTGAAGATAATCGGGCCGGCCGGTCCTGCCAATGAGGTGTCCCTTATTTATTTTTCAGGGAGTTGGCAACCCTATTTGGTGGGATAGTACCAGTAGTAAATATTTATCACAGCTTTATATCAGTTAAATGGCATTTTGCAGAAAAAAGTTGGAAAATACAGGAAGTAGCACTGACTCTAAAAACAGAATCCCTCACCTGAGCCTTTCTGTGTGGAGTTTGCATGTTCTCCCCGTGTTTAAGTGGGTTTCCTCCTGGTACTCCGGTTTCCCCCATCAACCCAAAACATGCTCCAGGTAAAATCCTCCAGCTTAGGTCCTGACCAAGCCGAGCAATAAGATCATGGAGATGGGTCCCCGGGCGCCTGAAAGACGAGCTGTCCACTGCTCCTGAAGGATGGGTCAAATGCAGAGAAATAATTTCCCTACGGGGATGAATAAAGTCTGTCTTCTTCTTCTTCTTTTCTTCTATGTCATCAACACGGAAAATCTATAGAATCTGCGATAGGGCTGCAGGGGATCAACATTTGAATGGACAGAATTGCCGAATCACAAAGACTGCAATTCTTGAATACCATAATTTCCACCACAAACAACAACATCTCCTGTCTTATTCTACTGAAAAACTGCTAACCCTCTAGTTAAGATCTATACAAACTGAAATGTGAGTCACATTCGTTTTTTGTCAATTCTTCTGGACGTGTTTAAAAAGTGAAGTTTGAACAGAATCATATCACAAATCTAATCTCAATCTTAGAAAATCACAATCAGATATGTTTTCAAAATTGTGTAGCCCCAATCTATGACACCAGTCTATTGCTAGCTACTGTTAATGATAGTTACACATCAAAAACATACCTGGAGGTGTATTTAGCGTCATTCATGCTTGTTTCACTGTGTTATGTGTTTGCAGTTAATACCCCAAAATACCCCCCTTTAAGATTTGCTAATTGTGACAAATTGCTATTTAGCTGTGTGTGCTGCAACAAATTAATTAAAACCTTGCAAACCAAGAAATTATGGTAATTTTGCAATCATGGTTAAATTTCCAGTTTATATTTCTTATATTTGGATATTTATTTGTTCATGTGTCTTTATTGGTCACCATTTAATGGAGCTGTGTCTTTTCTTTACTCTGTTTGAGTAATTCAGACACAGTAATAACTAAATATAAACCAATTCATCTGAAGAAACTAGTGTAGAGGGATTCACAAGCAAATTAAAAATAGAACTGGAATAGTTATTTACTGGCACACCTGAGTCATATATAATGCAGTGTTTTTCTCAGTTCATTACATAACATGGAAACTCCCAGATATGAGTTTATAAATAGTCCTCGTCAGGAGGTCAACACTGTGCAGTGTGTGACCCATTTGTCCTTAAAGCTACAGAGAGAGAGAAAGACCCTAGTAAAGAAGAAGAAGAGAAGAAGACATCCTTTATTCATCCCTGTAGGGAATTTATTTCTCTGCATTTGACCCATCCTTCAGGAGCAGTGGGCAGCTCATCTTTCAGGCGCCCGGGGACCCATCTCCATGATCTTATTGCTCGGCTTGGTCAGGACCTAAGCTGGAGGATTTTACCTGGAGCATGTTTTGTGTTGGGTTAAAAACATTAAACATATCTACCTCCATGGAGACAAGCAGGTTGTGCAACGAGGCCTAGTTACAGGTTAGATCTACGGACAGGGAACCCTGCTTACAATAACAATCCTTTTTTAAAAAAAAGATATTTTAGCATGATAGCAGTATTTAATGCCGTACTGTGAAACATATCACTAATAAGATAGATAGATAGACCTTTACCCAACCCAAAACATGCACCATAGGTAAAATCCTCCAGCTTAGGTCCTGACCAAACCGAAGCAAGAAGATCATGGAGATGGTCCCCGGGTGCAGTAATGTGCTGCCCACTGCTCCTAATAACAGGATGGGTCAAATGCAGAGAAGAATTTCTTCTGTGTGAGATCAATAAAGTCATTTCTTCTTTATTGTCCCTGAGGGGAAATTTGTTTCCACAGACACTGTCAGAAAAACAAGGACACATATGGACATTGCACACAGGACATCACACATGCAGATGAGGAGTGGATAAGATGATTACATGTTATTGTTAAGTGCTGCAATGGCACAGGACACAAAGCTTTTGCTGAAGCGTGCCCGTTTCCACCTCAGAGTTCTGTACCTGCGGCCAGAGGGCAACAGGCAGAAGTGATGATGTCGTGAATGGTCTGAGTCTCTGATAATTGTCCGGGCCATACGTGTGATGGATTTATTGTTGAAATGTGAGAGGTCTGTGATGGGCCGATTGATGATTTTGGAAGCTGTCCTTGGTGAGTTTGTTTCTGGTGATGGAGAGCATATTGAAGTAACAGGGGGAGCAGTAGAGAAGGATGGGTTGTTTGATGCTGGTGTATAACAGTAAGAGAAGTTGTGGGGTGACGGAGAGAGCACGGAGTTTGCGGAGAATGTGGAGTCTTTGTTGTGAGCGTTTATGGACATCAGTGACATGCTGTTCGAAGGTGAGTGTATTGTCCAGTGTGAGTCCCAAATATTTGAAGTGAGTGACACGTTCAACTGTTTTACTGTGTATAGTGGTGATTGCCAGGCCCGGGGTGTGTTGTTGAGTGTGTATCAGTAATTCCTTTGTTTTATTGACATTTAACTCGAGAAAGTTGTCAGCGCACCACTTGGTGAAGTGGGGGACAGACTGGTGGTAGGCAGTTATGGAGTTAACATTTCCAGTGAGTGACCCCAAACCCTTCACGAGCAGTTACACAGTGCACCTTGACTTTAAAAAATTACCTGAAGAGCAACATTTTATTTGTGTATCATAAGGAAAAATGTGTCCCACCACGGAAGCTGAGCCCGCATGTCGGCATTACAGATTCTCAGGAAATGCATTTTTTGTGTGTGTGTTTTTTTTTTTCAAAATTTGTGATTTTTGTTTTTTTGCATAATGTGCTAGTTGAGATCATGAAGAAGCCTCTCCATGTTTCAGATAACAGCATTAGTGACGTTAAAAACATACATTTTTTATTTAAAAAATGCTTGATAGGCAAGGAGGGCTGAAGAGACCAAACTTTCAGAGGCTGTTTCTGGAATTTCTGGGATTTGCTATGGCTGCTTTCAAATAGAGATAACCTTTTAAAATATTGTCAGATTTTCACATGTAAGACATCATTGGAAAGCTTAGAACCTCTACTTTCAAAATCTGTGAATAACTCAAAACGCCTCCGAGACGACTTGGTATTGGTTTTCTTGCAGTTGGACACAAATGACCTAAGACCAAAACAAAGACGAGAATTATAAGTGTCGGTTATAACAGTATTTCTCAAACTGGGATCTGCGGGCTGCAAACTAGTGTTGTCACAGTACTAAAATGTCAAACTCGATTTCAATATTAAGGAATAAACTTGATACTGATTCTGATGCCAAGATGAAAATGAAAAAACACTCTTTAATTAGACTATAGAATGTGATTTTCAACATTAAATGTTAGTACTTTCTTTTATATTATCGTGTGGCCTTATAGCTGTGGAATGACAAAGTGTTCCAGCTAAGTTCCATAACTTACAGAATAAGTAGAGCTTCAGAGAGAGCAGAGCCTACAGTTAGCATCACACCCCCCCCCCGACATCAGCTGCAATGTATCAATAGGATGTGAGCAGCGGGGAAAGGGCATACCTTGTACAGCCTTGCTCTAGATTGGCTCTTTCGTTGCTATGATACTCATGGTTGGAATTCCAAATATCGGCTCCATATTCAGAGAGACACTGAAGGATAGGTCGAAGGCAGAGGACACATTTATCTATAGGGACAATAAAGTATACAGTAATACTTTTAATTCAGTAAACTCTCTGTCTCTTTGTGCAGGGCCATTGATGTTATTCACTTAACCATTTCAAAACTGATTCAATATTAAATTAGATAATGAGATATTCATCTGTGTTAGGTAACAGTGATTGTTTTGTACCTCCAGCGGCGACGATCGTGCAGAACCAGACTGCTGCAGCTCAGGGTCTGGAGGAGGGGGAGGAGGAGGAGCAGCGCAGCCCACAGGAAGTGCTCCATTTGGGGCTAAACTGGATGGAAGTGTGCTGCTCTGCTCTGGAGCTCCACGCGGCTGAGCCTTCAGTGCAGGTCAAGTTTTTAATGTACAGCAGTTACCATGGTGACATAATGCACACATTATCAAACAGCCTTTACGCCCATGCCAGCTCCCAATGGGCACCACAGTTTTTTTATTCAATTGTTTTAGATAAATGTTGGAATTTAAAATGTGCAGTTTATAACATAATGATCCATGGATTTCATATATTATAACTATACAGCAGACACATGCACAATATGTCTCCTTTATTTACATATGGATTAGTCACTTTTTTCAAGTGCAGTATATAAACTGTGACTTTTCTGGTGAAGGGGCTGCCACTTGCTAGCATCTGTCGAAATGTCTTAATTGCTTAGCCTTGAATGTTCCAAAGTATGGCATTAAACATATCTTCCTTCCTGGAGACAAGCAGGTTGTGCAAGGAGGCCTAGTTACAGGTTAGATCTACGAACAGTGGACCCTGCTCACAATAACAATCCTTTTTTTAAAAGATATTTTAGCATGATAGCAGTATTTAATGCCGTACTGTGAAACATATCACTAATTACACTTCCATTGAGTGACCCCAAATGGTACCCTTCACCAGCGAAGTTACACAGTGCACCTTTGAGTTAAAAACTTTTTTTACCTTAAAAGCAACATTTTATTTGTGCATCATAAGGAAAAAATGACAAATGGAACTCACCAAAATGTATTCAAATAAATCTTAATGTTTTTTGTTTTTTTTAGGAGGCGGCGAGTTGGGCGATTCACAGCCTGTTACTACATGGAGCTGGTGTAAACCAGTCTGAGGAGGATCAGGGACACAGGTGAACTCGGACATCAGCTCTTTCATTCCTTATGTAATAAAATTCCTTGGAAACATTTACATAGATCTGGAGTACCCAGTGTAGTTACATTTTGTTTTGAAACTACTATAGAAGCCTGTGTGAAGAATCCCTCAGTCATCCAGGTAGAATTCATGGCAAAAGGAGAAATTCAGTTTGTCAACTGGACAAAGTTTATTTGGTCGAATACTTTTTGGAGCTCATCCAAGCTGCTTCTTCAGTTCTGGCTAGAGTGCTGATGGACACTGCTTATAACTGGCTTCAGGGAGGAGCTCACCACAATGAAATTACTATGAAACTATCACACCTATTTGTTTTCAGTTTCTGTCTGGGGTCTTATTAGCATAGTCATTCACGGCCATAGTGGTGTTTTCACACCTCTGGACCTGACCTGCTGCCCTATTGTTTTCTTTGTTTTGAGTTATAGTTGAGTAGGTTTGAGTTATAGTTGAGTAAAGTTGTATGGTGTTCTGCATTGAACATGTATGTGTGACTATGTGAGAGTGTCTTTATCTGTGTTCCTGTGTGGCAAGGTGTGAGAATGTCAGTGTGAATGCTTTTTATTGTTGATTGAGATATTTCACTGTAATTTATTAATGTAATAGGGACTGCAGATGGAAACTAGCTATGTAGCTATAATCTGGTGCAGATCATCTTTGTTTTATGAGCTTAATGTCTCTGTACATTGTCCCTTTTCAAATAAAGACTAAACTAAACTAAACTATAGATGGGAGACAAATTGTGTCTGAGGCCTCCATTAAGCCCTCCATAACTCCCCTCTCAAACCAGTTCTTTTCTCTGGCTAAGATCTGTAACTCACTGTCCTCAAAGGGGTGGCCCGTGGCTTCTAGGTGGAGATGTACGGCAGATGAAGGTCCACTCTGGCACGCCAGTCGATGTTGGTACATTCTCTTGTGCAGTGGCTGTTTTGTTAGCGGCTGTAGAAGTCTCACTTTGTGAAATAGGACATCTAAAAATGAAGCATGTTATCTTTCATAAACCTGGAAGTAAAAGCCATAAACACCGTTCTGATTCACTGTGGGCGGTTCATCCCAGTTTCACTTTGTTAGAAGAAGAACTGAAGAAGTGACTTTATTGATCTCACACAGGAGAAATTCTTCTCTGCATTTAACCCATCCTGTTATTAGGAGCAGTGAGCAGCACATTACTGCGCCCGGGGACCATCTCCATGATCTTCTTGCTTCGGTTTGGTCAGGACCTAAGCTGGAGGATTTTACCTGGAGCATGTTTTGGGTTGATGGGGGAAACCGGAGTGCCCGGAGGAAACCCACCCAGACATGGGGAGAACATGAAAACTCCACACAGAAAGGCCCAGGTGACCCGGGGATCAAACCCGGAACCTTCTTGCTGTGAAGCGTGAGCGCTAGCCACTCAGCCACCATGCCGGGGGGGCATATATTTAAAAAAAACAACACTGCTTTAACTGTCCTTGAGCTAAAGGATGTGCTTATGTTTCCAGGACTCCAGTTCACAGACAGCTGATGGCAGCCATGTTGCTTCACTCCTCATCGACCAAAGTGTTTCAGGCAGCGACCAGCGCCATCACAGCCCTGCTCACCCACAAGAGTGAGTCCTATACCTAACTAGAGGCACTGCTCTGTCTGAAGCTATGTTACTCAAGTTAAACTTTAATGTAGCTTTGTTTTAACTCAATCTGACCACAAAGAACTGACTTTGTGCTGATAAAGAAGTCCCTCTCAAATAAAATTACTGTCATAAGCTAGCTAACATTAACCAACAGGTTTTCAGTTAGTTACTCTCCCCTTTTTGTTAAAAATCAAACTCCTAAACAGGACCATGACACTCGTATTTATCACAGACTCCTGAAAACGTGTTTTAATACATTTTTCTAGAGCTTTCAGATAATCTAAAAACATATCAGGCAGTGATTGCTAATGCGTGCATTGTGTCAGTACACCATAGACATACACGCAGAACACCCCAGTGTGTTACCATACCATAAATACTCTAAATACTCTAAAAGGTGCAGGCCAGTACTCCAGCTTGGTAGTCCTGATCATAAATCTTGAGACATTAGCCAATTTCCTAATAAAGAGAGAGATTTTTTAAAAACACAAAAGAAATATATTCAACATTTTATTGGAAACTTATATTAATTACTATAGTAAAATGTTTCAGTATTCACTTTAATGAGATATTAAACATATTATAAGGGGTTTCCCCAGGCAAGGACTGGTAATCGGGCATACCGGGCATTTCTGGTGGGCCGACAGTCCTAGAGGCCGATGCTGTTTTTTTTTACATTCCAGCCAACAAACTCCTGACCTTGTGTGCAAGATGCATTTTAAATAAACCATTGAATTATTGATTAATTATTGAGTTACTGTGAGTTTGCTGGTGGTTTTTGGGAGCTGTGATTTTTACTTTAAATGTTGCGCCTTGGTTTCCCTTAGATCAAGACGTAACAATAGTAAAATACTTTGCTTTGGGGAACACATACATAAATTAGTCTGTTTTGCTAATTATGAGGGGCTGGTCTAAGCCAAAAATGCCAGGGCCGTTTTTTTGTCCCAGTCCAGCCCTGGTTTTCCCTCATCTTAGTCAGAGTGATTCATGTATATTTGTATAATTCTGTTTTCTCCTACATTTGAGGCTTGAGTGCTCAGAATTAAAGATGCACAAAGTAATAAAAATACAATTTTGAGCAAGATAATGATAAGGGAACATAGTTAAAACATTGTTCTTTTTAACCGCAGGTAAAATGCGCCCACTGCTACTCTCTAGTGGACTCCATGTAAACATAGTGGAGATGATGAAAAAACATGTGGCCTCGACTGAAGTGTCTATCAGCGCCTGCCGACTGCTCAGTCTGCTGTTCCAAGGACGGTATGGTCTATTCATTAAAAATGTACACGGCACGGTCTAAATACTGAAAATGGGGACGTATGGACTATTTACTATAAACTCCACACTATGATCTTGTTCCACAAACTGTACAGTCTAAATATTGGAATAAATGGCAATGCTGTGGTAGTAACAACACATTGGCAATGCATTAAAGTCACTATTTGTACGGCAGGTTTCTACAGGTAACAAAAAGTCTAATAAACATATACATGGCAGCTTGAATCTGGGAGCATGACGTGTTGCACTGGGCAATGCTTCATGCTTCATTTGCTAGTTTTTACTCTCCTCCAAAATGCTTTAAAAGACATAATTTTTTCATAGCACTTTGTGACCCTGCTCTTTCCCATCTGTCCTGTAGGGGCGCTGGTCTTGATGAGCTGAACATGACAATGGGGCAGATTCTGTCTGTGATGAAAACTCACAACTTTGAACCTGTTGTTCAGCTGGAGGCTCTCAAGGCCACTCTGGTGCTGTTATGTCCAGGTGCGAATACTACTGCTACAACTACTGCTAGTACTACTGCAACTATTACTGCTACTACTATTACTACTAATACAAAACTAAATTTTCATTTGAACAAAAGACCTTTTCTGAATAGTTATAGAATGGTTTTGATCTATAGCAGAACTAGTATAGGATTAATATTAATTTGGTAAAGCAACTCTGAGTAACTTTCTGGAGATGGCACGTTACCGATATGATTCCATAGAAATACAAAATTGAAAGTATACTTTCAATTTTATGCCTGTGTAATATTTTAACCATAGGAATAACATTTCCATTGCCAAATAAGAGTCAGGTTTGTGGAGAAGCATGAAAACATACATACATAAAAAAACATACATAAAAACAAACAACTTTTTCAGAACAATAAAAACATACAAAATGAAGAAGAAAATAATGCTAAGAAGTTACATTGTGGAGCTTTACAAAAACTAGTACTACTATTATTTGTGTTTAAAAAATGACTTGAATAAATTCTGTTTTTATTATCTTTATGGTATCCATTTGATATGGAATATTTTGCTTCCTTCCTTAGTATTTAAATAGAGATTGACATTTTATAGTGTCAACAGCACTATTTTAAAAAAAATATTTTTTTGAAAATTTTGTCCAGATTCAAGTACATTTAATGTACTTGAGCACAGAATCTGGACAATCTCACTTAAATCAGTCCTCGAAGAATGGCATTTATTTGATTAGATTTGACTCTGTGGTCTGGAGTGCTTCTGGGTCTTATCTCTGAGGGAAAGCCCTGGTTCTGGAAAGCCGGCTGGCTTGCTCAACTGGTAAGTCACTTGACGTTCAAATCCCCCCCAGCAATGAGCAGGCCAGTGTGAGTCCTTGGGCAAGACCCTTCATGGCACTGCCCCCCGGGTGCCGGAAAGACGAGCTGCCCACTGCAGTCCAAAATGCAGAAGTGAATTTCTCCTGTGTGTCACTGTGTGTCACTGTGTGTGAGATCATTAAAATTTTGATCTTAATATTCTGTGTAAGTCTCATTATAGAGATCAGATCTGTAAGAATGTCATTGTGCAGATACCAGACCTGTCTGCTATTAGCTGATTTCATGATCTTAAAAACACAACTACAGAACTAGGTCATTTTAAATGGTTAGCAGTGGTCCAAAGTTATTCCTCACTTACCTTATGAATTCTGAACTTTGTAATTATTCACCACGATGAGCTTATAAACACTTTCTACATCTACTTTTGTATTTAAATCTGATTGTACATATTTATTTATTATCATTATCTTATGTATATAGTTGTGTCTCATCTGACACAGGTCTACTGCTCTTTGGTTGCTTTTCCATCTATTTTTCTTTTTGTTCTTTTACCCTCTGTTATATATCATATATTATATTTGATGAGTGAGCTACCGTACCCAAAACAATTTCCCTTGTGGATCAATAAAGTCTATCAGAGAGGCTATCAGAACACTACTAAGAATTCACCTAGCACTAGCTAAAAATGCTTTATAATACAATGCAGACAAGATATAGCTGGTAGGTGTAGCCCCTCTAATACACCCGTGCTTGTTTTCAGACCGCAGTTTGAGAGAGAGCAGTGGTGCTGTGTGTGACCCTGACATAGCCGACGTGTCTCTGAAGGTGATGAAGACTCAGTGTGTGGTGGAGGGGGCTCACACACTGTACCTGGAGGTGCTCAACAGGGTAAACACACAACACTATCAAACCAAACAACCCATCTACATGACAACACCATCATCTTATCTCCATGACAATACCATTAACTTATCTCTCATGGCAACGGGCTCCAAGAGAAAAGGGGCATTTACCATCTGTACTGGACTCAGACATGGACACAATGTCAGGATACCTCTTCAAACATGTTCTGAAATGTCAGATGCTCTCCTGTGTGTCAGATGCTCTCCCTGTGTTTCCATGGGGCATTAGTTTTACAGGGGGATGTAGAATAATGTCGGTTTATCACAGGACCTCTGTAATATAAATGACCCCATTCACACAGGACAAGAAATGTCCGTAATATTTATTTGACATTGGAGGAGTTTGTTTACGCTCTGCCGTCACGTATTCGTCGCTGTGCATGTCACAGGATTTTGGTGGGGCAGTGCATAAAGCATCAGCTGAAGATAGAGAAGTCATGATTAGCCTGTGAAATATTAGCGAACTATGCAAATTGTTGCTCATAATCAGGACTAATAGAGCATACATGACCTAAAGCAAGCAGAAGTTTCATGCCTCTGACAACTGATTTATACCTCTTGGGCTTTTTCATTGGTCGATGTGTGCGTTTGTTTGAGAGTACCGGTAGATCATTTCGCTTGTCGGCAAAACAAAGCGCTTCAAGCATGTTTGAAAATTGCGGTAAATTATTTCTTTAAACGGATGTGACGAAATATTACATACATCTTTACCGAGGGTCGCATTCACACGGGAATAATATTACCTATGGTAATTCCTCCAGACCGTTTTTCAGAAGGTGAAACTCGCTGTAAATTTCACATAGATACCGTATTTTTCAAATTATAAGTCACAGTTTTTTTCATAGTTTGGCCAGGGGTGCGACTTATACTCTGGAGCGACTTATGTGTGAAATTATTAACACATTATTACAGTGAACCCTCGCTGTATCGCGGTTCACTGTTCGGGGCCTCGCTGTTTCGCGGATTTTTTTTTTCAATTTTTTTTTTTTTTTTTTTTCAATTTTTTTTATAGTGTAACTTTTTTTTACAGTGTAACATTCTGTCCTGCGCCCTGATTAGCTAAGAGACTAGACCAGGACTAAACCAGGTCTAAAGCAGGTCTAAACCAGGACTAAACCAGGTCTAAACCAGGACTAAACCAGGTCTAGACCAGGGATGGTCATGCAGGGTGGTAGGGACAGAGTCTCAGATGTCCTTCACGAGAGCGCCTGGGTGACAGGAGGTGTGGCCTTTGTTTACTTGCACGAGCCATGGAAGAGACTGAGTGCGAGCCGGACCATGGAAGAGCCAAGAATCAACATGGACGGGCCTGGCGCCTGGCCGCGCGGCGTCCGGGGGAGCCGCAGCGGGGAGAGCCGCATTCGAGGGAGCCCGCAGCGGGGGGAGGACACTTGCGCGCACAGAGGAGACAGTGGCTCTTCCCCGTCACGCCGAGAGGACGAACCCGACCCCGTCCTAGAGAGCTGTGGAGTATTGGCGACGCATTGATAGCGGTCTGATTTTGGAGCCGGGGTGAAATGCAACCAACTCTTGTGAGTGCAGGTTGGTCTTACCTGGTCTTGTGGTGAGGACTGGTGCTCAGAGGCGTCTGTTAGCAGTTCGGCACTGTTAGCATTGGCTTGAATCTTGCCCAAAATGATATCCAGGTCGCTTTCCACTCGACTTTCGCACATGGCATGGATATGTGGTACCAAAACAAACACACGTGTCCGCGCGCACGTGTCCGCGCGCACGTGTCCGCGTGTCACACGCGGACACGTGTGACACGCGTGTGACCCCCCCCCCCCCCACTATTAATATATTTTAATGAAAATCTACAAAAGTTTGAGTGTTTAAACAAGAGAAAAATGTTAATACCAGTCTCAGAAAGGTGTATAATGTGTCTGGTGAAGCGATTTCAGCCTTAAAACATGTAGAATAATTGTAAAATATAAAATTGTCCTACTTCGCGGATTTCACTGATTGCGGGCTATTTCTGGAACCCAACCCCCGCGATAAACGAGGGTTCACTGTATATCATTTCACATGTTATTTTCACACTAAACCGCAAGAGGGCGCTCTAGGCCTGTGGATTGAAGATTTCATTGGATTTAGTGATTTGGAGTGACACTGATGGTTTGGTAAACTTGTTAGCATGTTCTTTATGCTATAGTTATCTGAATAACTCTTAATATGTTATGTTAACATACCAGGCACGTTCTCAGTTCGTTGTTTATGCGTCATGTAACGTTAGCATACCGTACACTTGTTCAGCCTGTTGTTCTCTATTCTATTTTTATTTTAAATTGCCTTTCAAGATGACATGTCTGTTCTTGGTGTTGGATTTTATCAAATAAATTTCCCCAAAAATGCGACTTATATATGTTTTTTTCCTTCTTTATTATGCACTTTATGGCTTCGGAGTGACTTATAATCCAGAAAATACGGTACTCCGTTATGTTTACGTACAGGACGCGTTCAGACAGGACTAAATTCCCTGGTAATTATTACTTCACCCCATGTCATCCCATAAAACTAATCCCGTCCGAATAGGGCTTTATTCTTATTCCATGGGGTCTAGACCCTACAGACCTGCTCTGAAATGCATCCGATTCTGTTGTCTTAAAGATGTCAGATTTCAGTTTTCTCTTCAACATTTGTGCAGCCCTATTCCATTAGTTAGTTATCATTCTCATTCTCAAGATTCTGTGCATCACTATTACGTCACATGTCTCATATTGTGCTACAAGTTATTCCCTCTTTTTCAGTTTGACCGACCTCGATAAAGAAACATTTCAGAAATTAAACAGTGATTAGTTCCAGAAAATACAAGAGATGGTTTACAGACAAGCAGACACAAGCACACACTACTGTTGTAATGAGATAATTGTATTGATACACTGAGCTGCTCTACCAAAACTTGAGCATTTAATTAAGACTAGCAGAAATGTGCCGGGAATACAAACTGAAAGTTCCTGTTTGAGTTTGATAACATGTGAATGGGGCTGGACAATGGACAATGTTGACTTAAGCAGGAAGTAGTTCTGGGAAAATGATTATCTAAAGGGTCAGGAATACAGTTTCAACTGTTTGTGCATTCCAAGACATTTACAGTTCAGTTAACGGAACAAATTAACAAATTGTATAAGAAATAATGATGGATTTCCACAAGGTCCACAAAATGCAGAGGAAGGGTCAGACGAGCAGAGGAGAGGGTCAGACGAGAGGGTCAGACGAGCAGATGAGAATGTCAGAGGAGAGGGCCAGAGGAGCAGAGGAGAGGGTCAGACGAGCAGAGGAGAGGGTCAGACGAGCAGATGCGAGGGTCAGAGGAGAGGGTCAGAGGAGCAGAGGAGAGGGTCAGAGGAGAGGGCCAGAGGAGCAGAGGAGAGGGCCAGAGGAGAGGGGCAGAGCAGCAGAGGAGAGGGTCAGATGAGCAGAGGAGAGGGCCAGAGGAGCAGAGGAGAGGGTCAGAGGAGCAGAGGAGAGGGTCAGACGAGCAGAAGAGAGGGTCAGACGAGAGGGTCAGACGAGCAGATGAGAATGTCAGAGGAGAGGGCCAGAGGAGCAGAGGAGAGGGTCAGACGAGCAGAGGAGAGGGTCAGACGAGCAGATGCGAGGGTCAGAGGAGAGGGTCAGAGGAGCAGAGGAGAGGGTCAGAGGAGAGGGCCAGAGGAGCAGAGGAGAGGGTCAGAGGAGAGGGTCAGAGCAGCAGAGGAGAGGGTCAGATGAGCAGAGGAGAGGGTCAGAGGAGCAGAGGAGAGGGTCAGACGAGCAGAGGAGAGGGTCAGACGAGCAGAAGAGAGGGTCAGACGAGAGTGTCAGACGAGCAGATGAGAATGTCAGAGGAGAGGGCCAGAGGAGCAGAGGAGAGGGTCAGACAAGCAGAGGAGAGGGTCAGACGAGCAGATGAGAGGGTCAGAGGAGAGGGTCAGAGGAGCAGAGGAGAGGGTCAGAGGAGAGGGCCAGAGGAGCAGAGGAGAGGGTCAGAGGAGAGGGTCAGAGCAGCAGAGGAGAGGGTCAGATGAGCAGAGGAGAGGGTCAGAGGAGCAGAGGAGAGGGTCAGACGAGCAGAGGAGAGGGTCAGACGAGCAGAAGAGAGGGTCAGACGAGCAGATGAGAGGGTCAGAGGAGAGGGTCAGAGGAGCAGAGGAGAGGGTCAGACGAGCAGAGGAGAGGGCCAGAGGAGCAGAGGAGAGGGTCAGACGAGCAGAGGAGAGAGTCAGAGGAGAGGGTCAGACGAGCAGAGGAGAGGGTCAGAGGAGAGGGCCAGAGAAGCAGAGGAGAGGGTCAGAGGAGAGGGTCAGACGAGCAGAGGAGAGAGCCAGAGGAGCAGAGGAGAGGGTCAGAGGAGAGGGTCAGACAAGCAGAGGAGAGGGTCAGAGGAGAGGGTCAGACGAGCAGAGGAGAGGGCCAGAGGAGCAGAGGAGAGGGTCAGAGAAGAGGGTCAGACAAGCAGAGGAGAGGGTCAGAGGAGAGGGTCAGACGAGCAGAGGAGAGGGTCAGAGGAGAGGGCCAGAGAAGCAGAGGAGAGGGTCAGAGGAGAGGGCCAGAGGAGCAGAGGAGAGGGTCAGAGGAGAGGGTCAGAGCAGCAGAGGAGAGGGTCAGATGAGCAGAGGAGAGGGTCAGAGGAGCAGAGGAGAGGGTCAGACGAGCAGAGGAGAGGGTCAGACGAGCAGAAGAGAGGGTCAGACGAGCAGATGAGAGGGTCAGAGGAGAGGGTCAGAGGAGCAGAGGAGAGGGTCAGACGAGCAGAGGAGAGGGCCAGAGGAGCAGAGGAGAGGGTCAGAGGAGCAGAGGAGAGGGACAGACGAGCAGAGGAGAGAGTCAGAGGAGAGGGTCAGACGAGCAGAGGAGAGGGTCAGAGGAGAGGGCCAGAGAAGCAGAGGAGAGGGTCAGAGGAGAGGGTCAGACGAGCAGAGGAGAGAGCCAGAGGAGCAGAGGAGAGGGGCAGAGGAGAGGGTCAGACAAGCAGAGGAGAGGGTCAGAGGAGAGGGTCAGACGAGCAGAGGAGAGGGCCAGAGGAGCAGAGGAGAGGGTCAGAGAAGAGGGTCAGACGAGCAGAGGAGAGGGGCAGAGGAGAGGGGGAGAGGAGAAGGGGAGAGGGGCAGAGGAGAGGGCCAGAGAAGCAGAGGAGAGGGTCAGAGGAGAGGGCCAGAGGAGCAGAGGAGAGGGTCAGAGGAGAGGGCTAGAGGAGCAGAGGAGAGGGTCAGAGGAGAGAGTCAGAGGAGAGGGTCAGACGAGCAGAGGAGAGGGTCAGAGAAGAGGGCCAGAGAAGCAGAGGAGAGGGTCAGAGGAGAGGGCCAGAGGAGCAGAGGAGAGGGTCAGAAGATTCTGATGAAAGGGTCTGAGGAGAGGGCCAGAGGAGCAGAAGAGAGGGTCAGAAGATGCTGACGAAAGGGTCAGAGGATGCATAGGAGAGTAATAGATTTAAAAATATACTGATTTGTTTTTCAGTTCATCAGCAGTCCTTCGATACAGAGGGTGGGCTTAAAGGTGCTCTCTGCTCTGGCTGACTGCTCTGGTGCAGTGGATCTCCTCTGCCAGCAGGGGGCGATAGACACCGTCCTTCACACACTCCAGATGTTTCCAGAGGACAGAGGTACAACATGTATGATAATGATACCAACACATACTATTTCTTTATCACAGTCATACATAACATCAGACTGGAAGAAATCTCTAAATTTAAAATCCACAAATGTTGAACCTTATTATTATTTGTTTGGGGCTGGCCCAACAAACAAATCGTATGGTTTAAACTGACAATCACATCTTTGGTTTGAGTTGGAATAATGGCTCAACATTCTGAAGCTACTGTTTATACTGACAGAGAAGATGTTGAACCTTGTGCCAGTTTTTGTTTCATGTAAATAGGCCCGGTAATTAGTAATTACAGAGATATAAAGCATAAACCAGATCAACAAATGTGCAGTTACAGACAGTTACATGGCAAATTCCACCACAGGATTCTGGCCTGCCCTCCAGCTCAGTTTAAATTAGAAGGATTCTACATTTTTGATGTCATGTGAGCACAACCTAATATCTGTTGATACTGACATTTTGCACCTGATGTCATCAACATTCCCTGGGGGTGTGATGCTAACTAAACGCTTACGGTCTGTGGAGCCAACAAATGTGTTGTTCAAATCCATTTTGTATTTTTTGAGTTTTCTTTTATGGTTGTTATTGCTAATGTGCGCATTGTATCACATGGTATGGGCTGAACCAGCCATAGACATACTTGTAGAACCTCCCAGAGTGATGTCACAGCAAAGTATCAATTAAAAGTGTTTTTTGTTATCCAGAGATACACCTCTGGGGCCTGACTCTGCTGCAGCATCTTGTCATAAAGAAGAAACTCTCTCGGATGATTTTACCTGTTTTGGCATCGGTGGTGGTTGCGTCTTTGGTCCAGTATAACGACGACAGAGAGATCGAGCTCAAGGTCTGTATAAAGTCGAAAGCAGTGGCTCTCAAACTGATCCAAAGGAGAACAAAATGGATAAAATGAACTTTATATTTTTTATAAGAAGTGTGGGTATCCTGTTTGATTTTATTTAGTGTTATTTGTTTAATTTTGTGCCCATTTTGTTTCCAGTGTTTTCAGGTGTCTGTGCGCATGATGGAGGCTTGTTCTGGAGCTGCAGCTCAGCTTCAGAAACACGACTTTGATCGACAGGTTTTCCACCAGCTCAGGGAGGAGGCGCCAGAGAACAGCAGCATCCCTGTGAGTGTGGAGACTGATACATGCCCAATGTTATTACTCAGAGGCTAAGCAGGGCTGAGCCTGGTTAGAACTTGGATGGGAGACTTCTGGAAATACCAGGTGCCACATTGGAGCAGCCACCTTGCCTAGTATCAACGTTGTGGTGGGAGGGGCCAGTGACGCAGATTAGCAGCAACACTTCCGTCAATCTGTCCCAGAGCAGCTGTGGCTACAATAGTATCCTACCATCACCACGTGTGGAGTGATTGAATAATGCACTGTAAGGTGCTTTGGAAATCCAGTGCATTATTAGGCCTGAACCGAGGGCCGAGATGTGTTATTTCTGATGGGCAACAATCCGTCAAAGTCTCATCAGTCTAGCTTTTTTGTTTTTGGTGAAAATAATAGTTAAAAGAATACAACAAATTACAAAAACTACAAGGGTTCAACAACACTTTGAAGATCCTTTTAACCAATTTGCTTTGGACTTTAGATTTTTGCACCAACGATTAGTAAAGTAAAAGGCGGTAAAAATAATACACCAGTACTGAAGGAAGAGTTAACTAGAACTAGACTTACCAGGACTACCCCAGTTGTGGCGTAGCTTTATTTAAAATACCAGTTCTTAAATTGCCCATTCTTGCAATACCTAAAAACTCATAATAGTCCTAAACCAGGACTAACCCAGGATTAAACCAGGACTAAACAGGTTGAAAGCATAATTTTTAAATCAGTTTTATAGCTTGTTGTTCTGTCGCTAAAAGTCAGTCCTCATTGTCAGATATCAGCAAGGGCCTATATCTGTGTTTAACTTAAAAAGACTTAACTCAGCTTTCCACTTTCCAGTTACTCTAGAAACTGATGAAGACTCCAATGAAGGACATGTCTCTCTCCTCTGTTACATTTTTAAAAAATATCTTCTGTATTTTGAACCATATGCACGCCCATTTGTACTCTCATTAGCTTTAAAGGGATAGTGAGTTGTTGTTTTTTTTATGTTAATCTGTATGGGTTTCCTTCTAAAAGTTACGTGTGTTGACACCGGCTTAACTCTGACAGTCTCAGCTGATCCCGGTTCGGCTCGCTTTCTGGAGCCCACGTAAGTAGGTCCGGTAACTTCCCTAGAACATGAAGCTTGTTTTTCTTCTCAAAACAAAACATTTGTTAGAAAGGTGATATATTTGCGTCCGAAACAGTTGTCCACGAAACATCCAGCAGTGTATTTCGCATTCACCTATTCCACTCGTATCACTACGCCCATGTTAACTCTATCAGCCTGTTCACTTGTAAACTTCGGCATAGACATCCGCTGAAGGTGAACAGGCTGATAGAGTTAACATGGGAGTAGTGATACGACTGGAGAGAGACAATACACAAATGCGAAATACACTGCTGGACGTTTCGTGGACAACTGTCAACATCAAAAAAACGCACTATCCCTTTAAGGTATGTATTGTGCGTCATCTCTTATGACAAATATAGCTAACCTGAAGCTTAATATGTGAAGTGGAGCATCCTGATTAGTAAGCCTTTCAAGCAGCTATTCACCTGGGTCTGGATTCATTTCTTATTAACAACCATCTCTTGACTGAACCAGGACTGAACCAGGACTGAACCAGGTTTGAATCAGGTCTAAACCAGTACTTAATCCTTTTCATATCCCCTCTCTCTTTCAGCTGCGTAGGACCGTCTGCGTGGCTCTGTCTAAACTGTGGGCTGACTCCGAGTTGCACTCCTCCATGTTGGAAAAGGCCTGTGAAGTAGGAGACACAACGATGGCCGAATGTCTGATTGAACTGGGAGCAGACGTCAACGCTAAGACCAAAACAGAACCACTTATATACCAGGTCTGTGACTGAGAGGAGGAGACAGGACAACCACTCTGCCAGACCTGGTATATAAGAACTATAATAAGAACTGGAGATTAGTGGCTGCTCAATAGCTACTGCAGCTCCCGGGAGCTCAGGCCCAGAAAGAATTATCCCATAGAGCGCATTGCATTTTTTCTGAAATCAAACTGCTTGTGTTCGACAATTTTCATAAGGGTCAGATTTTGTAGGGAACTTTTAAAAAAAAAAGTATTGTCAAAATGCCTAAAAATCAACTTTGTAAGAGTTAGCCTAGCCCCACTCTGAGCCCACTCTGAGCCTACTCTTGCGCCACTCTAACAGCTAGCGCTCTGATTGGTCAGAACTGCACGTTTCTGACGTCACACGTTTTGCGGCATAGGGCCAGTATTCAGGAAGTAACGCAGAAGTAAAAATATTTATTGGGCTCATGCGCCAATGAGCACAAGCCATTGAAACCAATATCACGCCATCTTGGATTCATCTTCCAGATTTTATTGTAGTTCTATGGTTACACTCCTGATCCCTCTGAGTGGAGACTACATGTCTTCAGTGTGATACTGTGGCAGAGTGGTTATCTTGTCCTTGAAAGCATGAACTGTATAAAGAAGTGAACTGAGAGAGTTTGACATCACCCATAGTGTTCAGTCTGTGATTGAGTATCATAACAACTAAAGAACCTACTGGAAGAGAGGTTCAAGGTACTTTCCCTTTCCCTTAGCAATGAGGAGCAATAGTTGTCAATCAAACCTGTTGCTGTTCAGGTAGGTACATTTTAAGACCAAAATAACAAGCCTGACAGCAATAGTTACTGAGAGAGAGGTGACGTTTTTTCAATTCAGATGAATTGAGACCAATGGAATCCCACCCATGCTCACTTCCTGTTTGGATCGAGCTTGGACATGCCGTCTCATTCGATGTTCTTTATTACTTTGTACATTTTATATATGGGACACATCAAATATATGTTGTAAGATGTATGGAATTATGTAGCAAAGTCAAATAACTTGAGTTTTTTTTTTCTGCTACATTACATATGTATCAGAAGAAGAAGAAGAAGTGAACTTTATTGATCTCACACGGGAGAAATTCTTCTCTGCATTTTAACCCATCCTATATATATATACATATATTAGAAGCAGTGGGCAGCACACATTAGGGCGCCCGGGGACCATCTCCATGATCTTCTTGCTTCGGCTTGGTCAGGACCTAAGCTGGAGTACCTATGGTGCATGTTTTGGGTTGGTGGGGGAAACCGGAGTATCATTGATAGTTTGAGGCCTTCAGTTAGAATGTACAATGTCAATGTACAATGTCATGGAAATAAGAAGAAACTTATATGAAAAAGTGTGTCGAAACTGGCCATGTATATACATGTCTGTGCTTGAAATGTCTTGATTTCATTGTCAGTGGACAATGTCATTGGACAAAATATTGTCCAAAAATTTCTCCCATGGACAACTGAAGGATTACACCAACTAACTCTAGTTTAGATTCTAGTCATGTTCACGCTCCCTCACCCTCTCCTCTTTCCTTAGGTCTGTGAGCGTGGAGGGCCTCTGGATCTCCTGGAGCTGCTGGTGGCTCGAGGGGCCCAGGAGCAGCACTTGCGTCGGGCTTTGGCTGTGAGTGTGAGGAGGGGGGATGGAGCCGCGGTGGTGCAGCTTTTGGGCAGACTGGGGCTGGATGTTCACAGCGCCTCCTTGTGTCTGGGCGGGTTCAGACTCGGGAGACTGGATGCAGCGTGGCTCAGTGCGCTTTTGGTCGAGAGAGGGCGCAATCAAAGCTTCAACTCACGATTCAACAGTATGTGAATATACCAAAAGGATCTTTCACTTGATACTTAAAGCAGACTTGATCTGTAAAATTGATTTTTCAGAGCTTTCAACCCTGTTACAGTTTCCTCTTACCATTACCTACCCAAAGTTGTATTTAGTGTGATTTGTGTATGTTTAAGCAATCTTTGCTTATTATCAAGACGCCATTTTGCCAATCAACTCATTTCACCCATCAACCCATTTTCACCAGTGACTAGAATATTCCTCAATCAACTTACTATGTGTAACAGGTGGAATTTTTAGGGACCGAGCCCGAAGGGGGACGAAGGTCCCTATTGTTGTTGCTTTGTTTCCGTATTATTATTATTATTCTTGTTCATACACGCTGGGGCAATTTTGAGCATGTTCCCATGCTTCAAAACGAACGAAACTTTGCACGGGCATCACAAAGTGCTGCCAGTACGACCACACAAAGTCTCGTCCCTGGGGGACCTGGGGGTCCCTGGGAGACCCCCCACTGGGGGACCCCCAGTGGGGGGTCTCCTAGACCGTACCTCAGATGGGCATAAATTTTGGTAAGCATAATCTTAAGATGTTGGAGATGTTAAATTGCGAAGGATTTTCAAATAGGTGGTAATATGACGATACGGCGGATCGATACATTTAGGTATGGAATTTGAAACACTTCTCCTACACCGTACCTCAGATAGGCTTAAATTTTGGTGAACATAATCTTAAGACGTTGGAGATGTTAAATTGCGAAGGATTTTCAAATAGGCGGTAATATGACGATACGGCGGATCGATAAAGTTAGGTATTTATTGAATGGGAGTGATGAGTTATGAATGGGAGGTATTTGTTGCTAGGCAACGCCCTGATCAAAGGTCTTTGATCTTTGTACCTTTGATCTGATATAGCTGCAAGCAGCAATGTGGGGACAAGCATCGAAGGTTCATGTAGGCCTCAGCATGTAGGCCACATGCAGGGTCTGACAGGGTCTGACAGGGTCTGTTCTGACAGGGTATCTACAATGTCATGGCCACGCCCAACAGGAAGTGAGATAATTGTGCCAGGCACACGAAATTTGGTATGGGTGTGCGTCTCAGTAAGACGAACAAACGCAGGTGCGAGGTCCCGACCAACGCCGCTTGCGGCTTTAATTATGTCTGAAGATACATTTTGAAGATGTTAAATAGAAGCGTATAATTGTACTGACTGGTAGTGCCCAGGCAGTTAATGAATTGATCAAATGGCTCCTTTGTTTACTTTTTTATATTGTTATATTGACTTATGCATCTCTCCAGTTTACCATTGTAATTGTTGCCTTGAAATTATTAAGGTTAAGATTAGGGTTAAGGTACACTTTATTGTTCATTTATTGACCCATCTTCAGATTTTGAGCTAGTCTTGATTAGCAGGAGGATCTGTCCTGTTGTGGATGTTTTTGTTGAGTAAACTGTCCCTCTCTCTCGTAGGTAAAGGAATTAGCCTAGCACGCTACATTCTCTCTCTGCAGCGTCTGAAGAGCGTCTCTGGGCCCCAGAGGTCCCACACTGACCCCTGCCTGACCTCGGGGTACATCTCTGATGAGAGCGACGACTCCTGTTTCAGCTTCATGTCCATGGACGAAGGACTGGTGCTCTGCGATGATCTGGAGAGTGACGGTAACTACTACTACTCCTGCTGCTGCTATTACTACTGCTATTACTACTGCTGCTATTATTACTACTACTGCTACTGCTGCTACTACTGCTATTACTACTACTACTACTGCTGCTATTATTACTACTACTACTGCTACTGCCGCTACTACTGCAATTACTACTACTACTACTGCTGCTATTATTATTACTACTACTGCTACTGCCGCTACTACTGCTATTACTACTACTACTGCTGCTATTATTACTACTGCTGCTACTGCCGCTACTACTGCTATTACTACTACTACTGCTGCTGCTATTATTACTACTACTGCTACTGCCGCTACTACTGCTATTACTACTACTACTACTGCTGCTATTATTATTACTACTACTGCTACTGCCGCTACTACTGCTATTACTACTACTACTACTGCTGCTATTATTACTACTACTGCTGCTGCTATTACTACTACTACTGCTACTGCCACTACTACTACAATTACTACTACTACTACTGCTGCTATTATTATTACTACTACTGCTGCTGCCGCTACTACTGCTATTAGTACTACTACTACTGCTGCTATTATTATTACTACTACTGCTACTGCCGCTACTACTGCTATTACTACTACTACTACTGCTGCTATTATTACTACTACTGCTGCTGCGATTACTACTACTACTGCTACTGCGACTACTACTACAATTACTACTACTTCTACTGCTGCTATTATTACTACTACTGCTGCTGCTATTATTACTACTACTGCTGCTGCTATTACTACTACTACTGCTACTGCCACTACTACTACAATTACTACTACTACTACTGCTGCTATTATTATTACTACTGCTACTGCCGCTTCTACTGCTATTACTACTACTGCTATTATTACTACTACTGCTACTGCCGCTACTACTGCTATTACTACTACTACTGCTGCTATTATTACTACTACTGCTACTGCCGCTACTACTGCTACTACTACTACTACTACTGCTGCTATTATTACTACTACTGCTACTGCCGCTACTACTGCTATTACTACTACTGCTATTATTACTACTACTGCTACTGCCGCTACTACTGCTACTACTACTACTACTACTGCTGCTATTATTACTACTACTGCTACTGCCGCTACTACTGCTATTACTACTTCTACTACTGCTGCTATTATTACTACTGCTGCTACTGCCGCTACTACTACAATTACTACAACTACTACTGCTGCTATTATTACTACTACTGCTACTGCCGCTACTACTACAATTACTACTACTACTACTGCTGCTATTATTACTACTGCTGCTACTGCTGCTACTACTCCTATTACTAGTACTGTTACTACTGCTATTATTATTACTACTACTGCTGCTGCTACTTCTGTTACTACTGCTATTACTAATACTAGTACTACTACTACTACTATTATTACTACTGCTGCTGCTGCTACTGGTATTACTACTACTAGTACTACTACTGCTGCTAATATTACTACTGGTGCTACTGCCACTATTACTGCTACTACTGTTACTAGTACTACTCCTACTATTTCTAGTATTACTTCTGATACCACTACACAGATGAAAGGCTAAATAGTACTACTAGTACTACTACTATTAAGACTACTACTACTAATAATAATAATGCTAACCAAAGCACATCTCCATTATCAGTGTGAGATATTGACCAAATAAGTGCTCCATGATTGACAGAAGTTAAACATGTTGTACCTACCTTGTTTCAGGCAGTGATTCTTTGGCTGTGCCTCTGTCTCCTAAAGCTCACAGTGACTCTTCAGAGGAGCTCAGGAGCAGGAAGCCCAACCGCCGCAGACACGCTAGTGCTGAGGTCAGTGAAGAGGTCAGGACTGCTATATTACATTTATAAAGACGCTTATGAACTAGCCCCGTTCACACATTAGCTCGATCCGGGAATTTACCTGCATTTTTTAGGTAAATGTCATGAAAAAAATTGTTTCCCTGTATTTCTGATCTGTCAATTTCCTGGGTAAATTTCTGGGAATATGTATGAAAGGCTTGTGTGTGAATAAAGCCAAAACATTGCCAATACCACTGTTTGGTTTCCCAAGTTACCAGCTTGGCCCCCTGGTGGTTACATTCCATCCTCATTCAATTTAAATGATACAGCAGCTACATTTGCAAGCTAAATATTTAAGTCTGATATAAATGTGCATGTAGTCTGCAGTGTCCCTGTTCTTTACAGTAGCTAACTGTTAACTGTTTTTTTTTTTTACTGTTGACTTGATTCTCTTGTTGAGTTGTATAATTCATATTTGTTATTAAGCTGTAGCACTTTGGTGTCATATGGAGCACTTCGGGAGATGTTTTAGATTTGCGATCTCCGTAATGTGAGTTCTCGGGGCACATGTTTGCGGTCTCCAAATAACACAAACTTTAGCACTTTTCAAATCATAGAAGGTCAATGTCTTAGTCTGCGCTTTCGTTTGAGTTAAACGTGGATGAGGAGGCCAGTGCGCATGTGCGGAGGGACAGCTTATTTCGCTCTCAGCTCTCGGGACCCAAACATGAAATGTAAAGCTGTAAATTATGGATAAATCTCGGATTACAGGCCACTTTTGACTCAAACGAAAGTGTAGACTAAGACATTGAGCTTCTATGATTTGAAAAGTGCTAAAGTTTGTGTTATTTGGAGACCGCTCGGGGCATATATTATATGCTCGGGGCATATATTATATGCCCCGAGAACTCGCGGTAGGGATATAAACATCTCCGGAAGTGCTCCATATGACACCAAAGTGCTATGGGTGAGTAAAACAACTTGTTTTATTGCCAAAATAAGGCTCAGATTGTAAAAAGCGTTAATTCTCCTTTAAGTGTATTATAACTTTAGATTCCACATAAATATAATTTAATTTGTGTTTGTGTTTTTCAGAGCGGAACCACAGAGACAGATCCCCCTGAACCTTTACAGAAGAAATACGGCCGCACTGGATCTATGCAGAAATGTAGGACTGGACTAATAAATTTATTTAATTTGTGTCCCCTCATATTTATCCCCTAACCCTAAGAAAATCAAATAAATATATATGATTTTTAATAATAATCTTCATGGTATAAGACAAAGGAGACGTTATACCAGATTTTTCCCAACCCTCTGGACCTCTGAAACAGCAGTGGTTTAATTTTATTTTCTGTGAAAATGTGTTTTTTCTCCTTTCCTCCTTCGCGCTTACACACACGGAAGTGGGGCCAGGCACAGCGCACCGCTAAAACAAGGAACCAGCGGCGCATTTGCCCCCCCACCCCCCCACCCGCTCCTCTAAACAATCTGTGTCCTTCTCATTTGCATTCAAGCAACAAGGCCCAGAATGAGTCGTTCAGAGAGTTATTTTTTGACTCTGACTCTGTACATGTGTCTTTCTCATGCACTAAGTGTTGATTTTGAAGAAGGATTCATTTACAGTATTAGGGAACCATTAAGGCACCATATAAAAGCATCAAGAAGTACCATGTCATGGGATCTTTAACAAACAAAATAGTTCATTGTTGATAAATTGCATGAATTTCCCCTTGGGGACAATAAAAGTCTAAAGTCTAAAGTCATACATTTACACCTGTATTCTCTTGTCTTCTCCCCAGTGTTGAGTGAGTCCTTGTCCCTCAGAGACTGGGACAGGATCCGGCTCTTGGACCTGTCCGGGAATGAGCTGGACTCTCTTAGCTGTTTAATGGACAATGACTCAGTTCAACAACAACTGGAACATCTGCAGAGACTGGACCTAAGCCACAATAGCCTGCTGGAGTTCCCCTCACAGCTCTGTCAGGTATGTAGTATTTTACAATTGGTTTAGACCTAGTTTAGACCTGGTTTAGTCCTACTTTCGACCTGTTTAGAGCTGATTTCCAAATCTCCTAAAATTTCTAAGCAATAAAACAACTTCTTAGTTTCACTGAAGAATGTAAAATTTGCTTGTATTGCGTCTTGCTCCAGAGTCTGAAGAGCCTGACTCGTCTAGACCTTCAGGGAAACCAGCTGGATTGTTTCCCAGTGGATCTCCTGACCCTGCCCTCTCTAAGCATGCTCAATGTGTCCCGGAACTGTGTCCATGCCCTCTCACTGTGCCTCAGCCAATCATCTGTCTGCCCCTCTCTCAAACACTTGAACCTCTCATTTAATAAACTGCAGGAATTTCCTCTGAACATTGGGGAGTTCATGTGCAACCTGGAGGAGCTGCTCATAGAGGGGTAAGACATGTAAAGATAGAGACCTAATAACTGAATGATTATTAAGGTGAATGATTTTTAAACGTGTGACAAAAAGCGCACACAAAGACTGCAGCGTGATATGGTTGCGTACCGCAGGCTATAAAGCTGTGAGCGCGATTGCGTCAACTGTTTCCTGTCTTCAGTAAAACGACTCGCTTTGAGACTTTGAGATCAGAGCACTGCCCTTCGAGTTTAGATACAAGTCAAAGCTGGATGTGGATGTAACTGCCTCAAACTGGATTAATGGCGTAGTTTTGTGTACTGGATATCATTATTTGCGGTGGACAATTTGTATGAATGATGTGGATGAGATGCTGCACTTTAAATTTACCACTTTACAAGAGGCAAGGGGCAAAAATCAAAGGCGGGAACACAAGAGGGTGGAAGTAAATGGAAACAAACAGGACATGACACCTACGATTCATTTTTTATCAGAGGGGGGTCCAGTGAGGCTTTTTGCCCTGGGCCCCCAAAATCTCTGTGAACAGGCCTGCGAAGGATGTCATGATATCAAATTTTAGTGTTAGGATTTTTGTGAGAAAAACACCACGATTAAATTGAGCTGTCCTCCTGCTTAACTTAAACTATGGGCTGTTTCACCCATATACAGAGAGTGAAAGTAACTATGCACACACCACATCAAATTTTACACTAAACCCAGAACTAAACCCGGACTTGACATTTGCGATTAAGATTTGCACTTTAGTATACTGACTAATACAAGAATCAAATTTCAGAACATCTTTGTACAGATCTAAACTACAGTTTATGTACAGGACATGAGAATTTGTTGTTTGTGTAGGAAATTACGGTACTGCAAATATTGCAATACAGTGGTACCTCACCTTACGAATGACCCAACAAACGAAAATTTCAAGTTACGAAACGCCTTCACGGTAAATTTTTGTCTCTAGATACGAATGAAATTTCAAGTTACGAAACGCGAAATCTCAAAAATTCAAATAATGCGCGCTCAGCCACACACTTTATACGCTTTTCTCAGACTGGATTTAAACTTTTCTCACATTTGTCTCTGTTTAAACACTCAAACTTTCATAGATTTTCAACAAAACGTATCAATATTGAAGTGTGGGGGGAAGCGGGAGGGGGGAGAAGACTGCGCCGACACGTGTGGGCAGCATGACCCGGCGCGGAGCTGACAGCAGGACTAGACCAAGATCTAAACCTGGACTGGACCAGGACTAAACCAGGACTAAACCAGGACTAGAGCAGGTGGATTAAAGTGCCGCGTGCGGGTCTATTTCCTGGTTTCTGATGAGTCACAGCTGAGGCAAGAGGAGAGGAGAGGAGAGGAGGCAGTCTGAGCGCATGTGAGCGAGAGCCATGCAAGAGCTGGTGGTCTAGACCTCTTCTAGACCTGACCAGGTCTAGAGGAGGTCTAGAGGAGCCGCGGTGGTCTGGACTAAACCAGGACTAAACCTGGACTAAACCAGAAGGAGCCGCGCTCACACTGCGTGTCCCCTCCTCCCTGCGGTCTCCTCTCTGCTCCCCTCAGCTGTGACTCGTGAGAAACCAGGAAATAGACCCGCACGCGGCGCTTTAATCCACCTGCTCTAGTCCAGGTTTAGTCCAGGTTTAGTCCTGGTTTAGTCCTGGTCCAGTCCAGGTTTAGATCTTGGTCTAGTCCTGCTGTCAGCCCCGCGCTGGATCATGCTGCCCACACATGTCCGCGCAGTCTTCTCCCCCCTCCCGCTTCCCCCCACACTTCAATATTGATACGTTTTGTTGAAAATCTATGAAAGTTTGAGTGTTTAAACGAGAGACAAACGTGAGAAAAGGTTAAATCCAGTCTGAGAAACCAATCAGGACAGAACACATTGTTACACTATAAAAAAAAGTTACACTATTAAAAAAAAAAAAAAAAACTTGGATCGGGGCCTTGGAACGGATCAGGCTTTTTCCATTGAAATAGCTACTCAACTTACGAATTTTTCACGTTACGAAACCACTTCTGGAACGAATTAATTTCGTAAGGTGAGGTACCACTGTATTTACAATTTGCTAATAGCACCCATTTTGATTTGATTCATCCTGCAGCCCTGTTAGCTACATAGGTTTTTGTTTCTGTCTGCAGGAACAGTATTGTGTCTCTCTTCACTCCTCTGGCTTTACCTGAGCTCAAACTCCTGGACATCAGTAAAAACAACGTAGAGGAATTATCCCCGGACTTTCTGAGAGACTGCCCCAAACTGGAGGTGTTCAGTGCCTCCACCAACAAACTCTGTGAGTCCAACCAGACATGTTTAAAGCAAGTATTAAAGTGCATATGATGCGTTTTCTAATTATGTCTTGGTTTGTTGGGATAGTACCTGTGATAAATATTTATCATAGTCAAAAATGAAAGTGAAACTTGCTATATTCTTCAAAAACAATGTGTTAACATGTTTTATGTTAACACATTGTTTTTGGAGAATATAGCAGTTTCCAAAAAATAAAAGGCAACATGGTGATCTAAATATGTAGTGCGTTAACAAATCCCATAAAAGTAAAATCCCACCTTTTTAATAGTTTTTTTTTTTTTTAGTTTAGTTTGTTAAGGACAGTGTGCAGTTTCATTAAAAAGATGTCTGCACCAGATTTAGCTCAAAGCTAATTTCCATCTGCAGTCCTCACATCATAAAATACAATACAAAAATACGATAAAGTGCAATTATAAATACAATAAAAATACAATACAATATAATAAAAAGAAATCGCATATCAAATACAAGGTACAATCTTAACAGGCTAGTGCAGGATAAAATCTTAAAATATAAGCAATTCTAAAATAAACAATCTCAAAACAATTCTATACATTATCCAATATTAAAAAGTGCGTGCATATTCATAAGTGCATACAGGTAGAAATCACACGCATAATCTATACATTATCCAATATTAAAAAGTGCGTGCATATTCATAAGTGCATACAGGTAGAAATCACACGCATAATTTAGGAGCAGGGTCATTGAGAGCAGTATGTATAGTATGCATACATTAATTACATCCTAAGTATCCTGTACTTCCTGTCTTCTCTCAGCTGATCTCCTGTTTCTGCCTCTGAAACTGACGACGCTGAAATTAGCAAACAACAACTTCAGCCATGTCCCAGACGCCATCCTCCAACTGCCAAAGTAAGAAACTCCCTTGGACCAAGTTCTGTTATTGTGTCCTTAGGTAAGACACTTCACCCACCTTGCCTAGTATGAATGTGGTGTTTGTGGTGGTTGGAGCAGCCAATGGTGAACATTGACAGCCACTTTTCTAATCTTATGTCATTGTGAAAATCTATCAAAATGTACTTTTTTGAGGTTTTTACCAGAATGATGTCACTGTAAAGCATCAAGTAAAGTGTAGAGTGTGTGTAGAGTGTCACTTTTAAGTCCATAAACCATCACCAAACTCTCCCTCGCTCTCTCTCTCTCTCGATCTGTCTCTATCTCTCTCTGCAGCTTGCGTTCAGTGGACCTGAGAAACAACAGTATCTCCTCCCTCCCTCCTCCTTCGTGCTGGTCTTCCTTAAACCTTCGTGAGCTCATGTTTAGTAAAAACTGCATTGAGTCTCTCGATCTAAACTCAGACGTGTTCAGATGGAGCCGGCTTGAGAAACTGCACCTGAGTGACAACAAACTCACACAGGTATAAGACCAGTGTGGCAGATGCCCTCCCTGTGTCTCTATTTGGTCTTATTCTGTGTAAAAGCTGCTAATCCTGTAGGTTAGACCTCTACAAACATGTTCTGAAATGTCTCTGTGTGTCAGATGCCCTTCCTGTATTTGCATGGGGTCTTATTCTGTGTAAAAGTTGCTAACCCATTGCATTCTGAACAGAATCTAATCCCAATAGCAATACTCAGAAAATATCACTATTTGACATTTATTTATTTATTTATATATATATATTTTTTTTCAAAACTCGTTTTCTAAAATGTAAATATAAGTGCAACAGAGAGTGAAAAAATGTACAGAAATACTTAGAAGTTAAATAATCAAAGTACAATATAAATACATCTAAACTTTTTTTTTTTAGTTGCCAGGGGAGATTGGGTTCCTGGAAGGCCTCACTTCTCTGGATGTGAGTAGGAATGTTGGTTTGCGCTCATTTCCGGATGAGATGGGTAAACTGGTGCGCCTGTGGGACCTTCCTCTGGACGGACTCAAACTGCAGCTCGACCTGAAGCTCATTGGCTCCAAGACTAAAGACATCATCAGGTACAGCACGGGGAGGTTCAGATATATATAACTACTGTACTGTAGGTGGGCTCAAGCACTCACAAGCATTTGGTTAAGCCCTGAAATGTGTCCCCTGTATTTGAACCATTCTTCAGTGTCTCTGAGTCAAACCTGTCAAGAGCAGTAGGAGCTATGTCCAGATGTTGGGCTAGTCTTGGTCAGGACTACCGCAGCTGTAAGATTTTACCTATTGTGCTTGTGTTGGGTTGATGGAAGAAACCAGGGGAGTGCCTGGAGAAACTCACTCACACACAGAGAGAACATGCAAACTCACACAGAAAGGTGCAGTCCTGGTTTAGATGTTCCTATTCTCACTTATGGTCATGAGTTTTGGCTAATGCGTTTAAATTAGTTTCCTACCTTAGAGATGGGGTGAGGAGTAACTAATTAACGCAGGACTATACCAGGACTATACCAGGACTTAAAGGAGAATTAACGTTTTTTACAATCTGAGTCTTATTTCGGTAATAAAACAAGTTGTTAGCACTTTGGTGTCATATGGAGCACTTCCGGAGTTGTTTTAGATTAGCAATAACCATAACGCGAGTTCTCGGGGCATATATTATATGCCCCGAGCGGTCTCCAAATAACACAAACTTTAGCACTTTTCAAATCATAGAAGCTCAATGTCTTAGTCTACACTTTCATTTGAGTCAAAAGTGGCCTGTAATCTGAGATTTATCCATAATTTACAGCTTTGCGTTTCATGTTTGGGTCCCGGGAGCTGAGAGCGAAATAAACTGTGACTCCGCACATGCGCACTGGCGTCCTCATCTACTCGAAACTATGGATAAATCTCGGATTACAGGCCACTTTTGACTCAAACGAAAGTGTAGACTAAGACATTGAGCTTCTATGATTTGAAAAGTGCTAAAGTTTGTTATTTGGAGACCGCAAACATGTGCCCCGAGAACTCAAATTACGGAGATCGCTAAACTAAAACATCTCTGGAAGTGCTCCATATGACACCAAAGTGCTATGGGTGAGTAAAACAACTTGTTTTATTACCGAAATAAGGCTCAGATTGTAAAAAACGTTAATTCTCCTTTAAAACAGGTCTAAAATGAGACTAACACATAACTGTTCTGCAGGTTCCTACAGCAGCGTCTGAAGAAGGCCATGCCATACTACAGGATGAAGCTGATTGTTGTGGGAAACTCAGGCTCAGGTAAAACCAGTCTGGTCCAACTGCTCACCAAGGCCAAAAAGTCACAGGTCATGTCCAAACGGAACACCAGCATCGAGGTCTCCGATTGGATCATCCGTGAGCGAGACAGGAAGATGGTGCTCAATGTCTGGGACTTCTCAGGTCAGAGAAAGCTATAAACTTTAGAATCATTTAGGAAGCTATAATTAACTGTAATTTCTTGATTTTAAACATATTTTGTATTATTTTAATACAAATAAATACACTGAAATAATTGAAACATGACTTAAAACCTTTAAAATACCAACCAGTAAAATATTACTCACAACAAGCAATTAAATCCCATGTAGATATTTGGACTTTTTTGTACAGTTTGTAGTTTAGACCTCCACAAACATGTTCTGAAGTCTTCTCAAACGCTCTTCTTAATGCTTCTAGATGGGTTGAAAATGTGCACTATGAATTCTTTTAAATAAAAAAATTGCATGTCTAAACACTGTATCTATACACTAGACAAATTGCAATTTGATCTTTCTCCAAAATTATGCAACCTGAGACATTATATGCTTTTATCATGTATTTTGTAGTGACTATATCATATATAGATTATTATTTTATATATTGTCCTTTGTAAATTGACACATTGATCTAAAACACCGAGTTGGAACATGTACATCACATTCACTTTCTATTATGCAAAAATGGCTATGTGACATTTTTTTTAACCCTTGTTTGAAACAGTCTGTTTTTTTTGTATAATTGTAGTAAATACAGGACTGAAAACTGAAATTTTCTGAGCACTCAAATGCAGGACAATACAGGATTACTCAATCATATTTAGAATTAATCAATCGCTCCTATACCATGGTTAAAAACTGATATAACTTGGTTTTACACAATATGTTTGTTTTAGGACGTAGTATGAACTGATTAAATTTAAGGATCTGGCATAGAGGTCTGGGCTTATTTTTGGGCTAGTCCAGTTTTATTCAGGATTTGTTCTAGTTCTGTCCCTGTAGTGTAGACTGTTTGTGTTGTGTCCAGGTGGAGAGGAGCTGAGTGGAGCTCTCCCTCATCTGATGAGCTCCAGAGCCCTGTACCTGGTGGTGTATGACCTCAGCAAAGGCGCCGCTCAGGTGGACGCACTCAAACCATTGCTCTTCAACATCAAGGTAACTTGCCAACCTTAGTTCATTCTACATGAAACAAAAAGTGTCAATATTTACAGAAGCAATAAAATGACTTGAGACTGTATAATTCTAGTGTAAATAAGAGGAAGTCTGTATTTATCTATACTAGTTCCTCTGTCCTAATCCCTTTGTCACTAGGGGTGGGCGATATGGGTAAAAAAAAAAAATTGCGATATTTGTAGAATTTTAACAATAACGATATTATGACGATATCCCCCCATTTAGCGTCAGAACTTATTATATCACATGGCGATAAACTGTTTTAGTGCAGACAGCAGCGCTCGCTAACGCTGCAACTTCATGTTGACGCACAGACACTTCCTCCTCCTCAGGCTCCGCACACACATCCGCTGTGTTCATAAACTAATAATCCGTCTATAATACATGCATACACGCATAACACATAACACACAGGGTTCAAAGTGTGACAAAAAAGTAACGGTCTATAGTCCGGAAATTAAGGTGTGTGTATATATATATATATATATATATATATATATATATATATATATATATATATATATATATACACTCAACAAAAATATAAACACAACACTTTTGTTTTTGCTCCCATTTTTCCTGAGATGGACCCAAAGATCCAAAATTCACTCCAGATACACAACACTACCATTTCTCTCAAACATTGTTCACAAATCTGTCCAAATGTGTGACAGCGAGCACCTCTGCCCCGCCGAGACAATCCACCCCACCTCACAGGTGCGCCACATCAAGATGCCGATCCGACATCATGACCAGTGCACAGGTGCGCCCCAGACTGCCCACAATAAAAGGCCACCCCGAAATGTGCATTTTTTTTTTTTTTTTTTGCTTTATTGGGGGTCTGGGGACTCAGAAGCAGTCAGTATCTGGTGTGACCACCATTTGCCTCATGCAGTGCAGCACATCTTCTTCACATAGAGTTTATCAGATTGTCAGTTGTGGCCTGTGGAATGTTGGTCCACTCCTCTTCAAAGGCTGTTATGGACGAAGAACACAGGTGCATTTTATTGATGGCATTTTGAATGCACAGAGATACCGTGATGAGATCCTGAGGCCCATTGTTGTGCCATACATCCATGAACATCACCTCATGTTTCAGCAAGATAATGCACGGCCCCATGTTGCAAGGATCTGTACACAATTCTTGGAAGCTGAGAATGTCCCAGTTCTTGCATGGCCAGCATACTCACCGGACATGTCACCCATTGAGCATGTTTGGGATGTGCTTGACCGGCGTATACGACAGCGTGTACCAGCTCCCACTAATATCCAGCAACTTCGCACAACCATTGAAGAGGAGTGGACCAACATTCCACGGGCCACAATTGACAATCTGATAAACTCTATGCGAAGAAGATGTGTTGCACTGCATGAGGCAAATGGTGGTCACACTAGATACTGACTGGTTCTGAGTCCCCAGACCCCCAATAAAGCAAAAAAAAAAAAATGCACATTTCGGGGTGGCCTTTTATTGTGGGCAGTCTGGGTCGCACCTGTGCACTGGTCATGATGTCGGATCGGCATCTTGATGTGGCGCACCTGTGAGGTGGGATGGATTGTCTCGGCGGGGCAGAGGTGCTCGCTGTCACACATTTGGACAGATTTGTGAACAATGTTTGAGAGAAATGGTAGTGTTGTGTATCTGGAGTGAATTTTGGATTGTTGGGTCCATCTCATGAAAAATGGGAGCAAAAACAAAAGTGTTGCGTTTATATTTTTGTTGAGTATATATATATATATATATATATATATATATATATATATACATATATATATATTATAGGCTAATCTTAAAGGTACAGTGTGTAGGATTCGTGGCGCATAGGTGGTGTAGGTACCATGCACTTCCTCTTTTGGCTACGGCAGACCTCAAGGGTCACCCGGGCGCGCCGTAACGCGGACAGCTCGCTAACCCGCGCACCCGGCGCTGTGCGAGCTCTCGCCGACAACTACGGTATAAATAAAACGCGGTCCCGTTCACTGTTTTTTTTTCTTTTTGCATGAAAACACACATTCCCGATCATGTACCATGACAATCTACACATCAAATGAAACCTTACAGTCTCCTCTTTTTGACTATGCAATTCATTTCCCGGCACAGCAATCACTCCCCGAGCACATGGGGCTTTTATACGGAAAAGCACAAAACGAGGTTTGTTACTTAGCTTACCTTTGAAGGCTTTGCACAGGTCAAACTCTGTATTTCACCATAAGCTTGGTCTCAATCTGTCCGTAAGGATCCAGCGAATAAAATCCAGTAAAACAATTTAGTCCAAAACACGTGTTAGATCCATTACAACGTGTGATCATGCTTGTCGTTGTTTACCCAAAACCACGAGCCTTGCCGAAGGCGAAGGCGGAGCCCAAATGTCCTTCTGCGGCTCTCGTATTCAAAATGGCTGCCTCTGCATGGGGTCAATACCCCTTTTATGCAGGTATATCTAAGTCCAAAAGAATACTTTGATTTCATGTTGGAAGTGAAAAGGCTTGGAAAACAATGTATTTTTGAATGGGTATCTTCAATTTTGGTAATTAACGGGTAAAAATCTTACACACTGACCCTTTAATGTTCAAGCAATAAAGCTACGCTATAGGCTCGTACTGATTTTTACAATCAGACAACCGAGCCTGTCTAAAATTTCACCAAACAGTCCATCCTCTACATCAGTGTTTCCCAACCAGGGGTACAAGTACCCTTAGGGGTACGCGAGCACATTGCAGGGGGTACTTGGCAGTGTCGCTGAATTTTTAAACTTCTAATTTGACTATATTTGAGTTAAAGGTCCCATGGCATGAAATTTTCACTTTCTGAGGTTTTTGAACGTTAATGTGAGCTCCCCTACCCTGTTTAGCCCCCCCCCATGGCTAAAAGTTGCAAAATGTGTAAACTGAACATTTGCGATCCTTTTTCGCGTTTGAAAAAAAGACAGCCCAAACGGGCGTTTCTGAACACATCAAATGACGTCACAATCGGGGAAAAATGCAAATGCAGTTCAACCCCCCCCTCTGGATGTCTACCCACTGTCTCTGGAAATCATGCCCTGAGTGTTTGGCCCGCAAATAAGCTACGCAAAGCGAGATGTGATTTTTTATTTGCCTGGAGGCATGTGAGAGTGTTTCCAGGCTCAAATGTCCTTTATCCGAGCCTCAGAACCTCGGAAACAGCAGTGGTTTAATTTTATTTTCTGTGGAAATGTGTTTATTTTTCAATGGAAATCGTCTCATATCTTCCTCTGCGCTTAAACGGGGAAGTGGAGCCAGCCCATATCACACCGCTAAACGAGGAAAGAGCAGAGAGTTTTGCTGCCCCCCCCCCCACCCCGCCCGCTGCACTGGCCTATCTCTGTCCTCCTCATTTGCATTCAAGCAACAACGCCCATAATGGAGTGTTCCAGAGAGATATTTTTGACTCTGACTGTGTTCATGAGGCTTTCTCATGCACTGAGTGTTGATTTTGAAGAAGGATTCATTTACAGTATTAGGGAACCATTAAGGCGCCATATAAAAGCATCAAGAAGTACCATGTCATGGGATCTTTAAAGAAAAGAGAGAAAATGTCTGAGAATTACATTTTCAAATTAAGGAGATGAAATAAAATTATTTTAATTAATTATTAGTTGTGTCATGTTCTACTTTTGGAGAATTATCAACACGTATGAGTGAGGGGGTACTCGAGGTATGACAAAAAAGCTCAGGGGTAAAAAGACAAAAAAGGTTGGGAAACACTGCTCTACATGACGGGTGTGATATGGACATTGTGGAAGGGGGATTTGTGTGTTTGTACCTGTTGTCTCTTAGTCATTGATGTCCACGTCAGTTTTGCTCACGGTGCTCTAAACGCGTGCAGCCTGGACATGCTAAGGCGAGGTCATCTCTCCCGATAGCTGTCCACAAATATTAGTTGTTTCCTAGTCTCTTTTTTTTTGGCGGTTCAGCCATGTCACGCAAGCCTTGCAGTTTAAAACCAAAACTGTTTTTTCCTGCAATGAATACGGGGAAACGTGGCAGTGACCATTGCAACACACAATGAACATGGTTCATCTGTTCGTCGTAACCTTGATGAGTGGTTAACAACACCGTCGGGTTAATGTCGGGCTAACTCTACGTATTAATCTTACTTTTTGGGCTCAGTGGGTGAGGAGGGGAGCTGGCGCTGGCTCACATCTCTGCATCTGAATTGTGGTGTGGAGCGAGGGAGGGAAGGGGAGCTGGGAGGAAATGAAGCGCTCTGATTGGCTGAAAGTTCTCTGTTTACATGTAAATCTGTGGATCTGTGTCTCAGCCGCAGAATCAACGTCAGTGAAAACTTGAGTGAAACAGACGAAATGTGAGATCCGTATGCGTAATTTAGAACAACAAAAGCGTACAAGCGAACAAGGAGGTCAAAACTGCGTGCCCGCTACGCAAAATGTGTACCGTTTGGCATGTCTGACTGCATCTCTTTGGCTCTGAATCCAGTGATGGCATTGGTTATGTTTTGCCATCGTTGACTTCTCTTTCATATTGCACTTTTCTGCTGAATGAGTCTGCAAGGGTTTGTTGGGTGTGCTGAACAGGTCGCCTACTTGTTTTTTCTTGAGCTGCAGAGTCTTGAAGTTTCTCGTGGTGCGGAGGTGGTGAAAGAAGTTCATTGTGGAGCTTTGTTTCACAGCGATAGATTTCTGACAAATCTTGCATATGACAGTGTTTTTGATCAATGTCAGTCTTTTCGAAACTAAACCATTTCCATGCCAGAGAAGAAGACCCGGCACTAAATCCTCTGAAGTAGATCCAGCTTTAGGGTCTGTAGCTGCCTCTGCTGCATTTTCTCAAACTGCGCTGCTGACCTGTTCCAAGGCTGCTCGCAAGAGAGGTCATGTGATCACTGAGGCCTACAAGTCGAGCGGCAGAGTCGAGCTGAGTGTGGAGCGCTGCGGCGCTCTAATGTGTGTCGGCGCGTGTTTTATTGGTTTTGGCGAACTAATTTAAATACTCGATATATATTGCCCACCGCTTTTTGTCACATCACTAGTATTCACATGAGTTTTCAGACATGTTCACAGCTTTAGAACTGCAGAGTAGAGAAGTGTCATAATTTCCTCCACAAAAACTAAATCTCTTGTCTTATTGTGCATAAAAACTGCTAACCCTGTAGTTTAGCTTAATTCTGTAATGTTCAATACAATAATTGCAAAGCTTAAATATAAATCTACTCTGGAGCATCTAGCGTCTTGACGAAAATACATAGATAACTGACTCAAGGAAATTATGCATATATTTGGAGCAGATATGTTGGAACAAGGGACAAATGCTTTTTCACAGTAAAATGAATGATTATTTTTTCTATATTATCTTTATTTTAACCTAAGGCAGTGGCACCTCTGTCTCCAGTGGTTCTGGTCGGGACTCACTCAGACCTGAGCTCTGAAGACCAGGTACAGGCCAGTCTGGTTACGATCCAAGAGGAGCTGTTACACCATCAGGGCTTCCCCTCCATCAGAGACTACCACATGGTCTGTGCGCGTGAGGAGTCCGACGCTCTGAGCAGACTGAGGAAAGCCATCCTCCGAGAAGCCACTAACTTTAAGGTAACATGTTGGTCTTGGTAATAACAGATGAACACCTTTATAGCTATTTTAAAAGTTAAGAATAATTCCATAATGATAACAAAGACCAAAACATGTCTACATTGCACAGTTGTTTAGATTAGACTAATACAATTAAATGACAATATCTTTATGTGTTATATGAAGGCTTAAACTGTCAGAGAAATGTCTTCCTTGTGCGTAAATTGTCTCTGCCTCTGTTTTGGATGGATTTTTCTGTGTTGGTGACAGGTAGAGGGATTCTGTTTTACAACTCAGTGCTACTTCCTGTATTTTTTAAAACTGATAAATATTTAGCACAGGTACTATCCCACTAAATCAAGTAATTGATACTTTGCAGTGACATCACACCGGGGTGTTCTGCATGTAATATTCAGCAGTTACCATGGTGACAGAATGCACACATTAGAAAACACTACCACAAAAGTTTCAAAATGGATTGAAACAACACATTTTCAGGAGGCCTGTGATCAATATGAGCATTCACGGTCCTGTTTAGGTGTTTGATTTTCAACAAAAATGTGAGTGACTTCTGACTAACTGGCTAATTGTATGTGTGAGAGACGTGTTTAACAGCACAAATCAACTCACCTGTTGTAAAATGAAGCTCAGATTAAAGTTTTAACAAGCCTCATATAGAGCAGGGCCGACAGCTAGCATCATACCTCCAGGGAATGTTGATTACATCAGCTGCAAAATATCAATAATTAGAAAAAAATGTGAAACCGGGTCATATTCACTTAAAGTAATAGGGATTCTAGCATGTGATGGACATATAACATACTGGAATGCTGTCTCTCTCTCTCTCTCTCAGATGCAGGGGCAGCCGGTGTTGGGGCAGCTGGTTCCTGACTCTTACGTGGAGCTGCAGAGAAGGGTTTTTCAGGAGAGGACCAGAGTCTCTCCAGACTTTCCTATCCTGAGACACAGAGATCTGGTACAGTTCATCCAGGAGGCTCAACTTCAACTGGAAGAGAGCGAACTACCACACGCCATCCACTTCCTCTCTGAAGCAGGTCAGAGATGAGGCCTGGGTTAGATCTGGTTCAGTCCAGGGTTTGACCTGGCTTAGACCTGGCTTAGACCCGGTTTAGAACTAGATTACACCTAGATGACTGTAAACAGAGTCGTCCTTCAGGGGAAAATCAAGTTTCTGAACTGGATATTATTGTGCTCTGAGATGCTGCAGTGACTATTATCAAAAATAGTGAGTTTAAAACCACATGGTCACTTGCTGCTGGCACAACACTCATTTTAAAAAGTTGTGAAAATATTAGACAAGAACCCATTCTCAGTCCACCACTGCACAATTTTCGACAAGTGTTACTTACTAAATTTTAATAATTTTAATTACAGTTGTTTATTATATATAAAGTTTTACATGGACTTGCTCCTCCTCCGCTGCAGGATTTTATCAAAACAAAGACTGTCAGTGGGATGGGAACTAGGGCCACGGCCCAGGGGAACTGTGGGGTCCACACAGACGCACCACATTTGGACAAACTGTGCTCTCAGTCAGAGGCACTAAGTTCTGGAACTCTCTCCCATCATCAATAAGAGAAACTCCAACACTGAACACTTTCAAATCACACTTGAAACAGTGGTTAAAGGAAAACCAGACTTGTGGACACTTTTAATGTTTTAATGTTTTAATGTTGGTGTTATTGTCAGTTGTCATTGTTTTTATTGTTTTTGCTGTGGTGTCACCTGCCCAGGGACTACAGATGGAAATTAGCACTCTTGCTATAATCTGGCATATTTACACTGCAGTGCTGCAGATGTTCATTAATATGCACTGTCCCTATTAAATAAATAAATAAATAAAAATAATTTAATCTTGGTCTTAATGTTATCTTGTGCAGGAGTTTTGCTGCACTTTAATGACCCTGCTCTCCAGCTTCAGGACCTGTACTTCATCCAGCCCCAGTGGATCTGCAACATCATCTCTCAGGTACCACGCCTCAGCAGGTTTATTTATTTTTTTGTTTTTGTCTTATTTTGAAGCACTCATATTCATATAACAGGTGAGGAGTTGTGTTTGTTTTTCTTCAATGCCTTCTTCTTACAGCTTTTTCAGAAAAATGTATGTGCTATATTGTAAAAGCAGCTCTTGAGATCAAACTAAGTTAATCAGGAAGTACACGGTTAGCATGCTAGTTGTTGTCAGGTTTGCTGTCAGAACTCCGCTCTGGTCTCTGAGAGTTGTTAAAATTGCTTATAAATTCATTGCTGCAAATAATTGGGATGCTCAGAATGCATAAGGCAAGTGAGAAATAACTTTGCACCACTCCAACCCATTTCAAATAGTGATTTTTTTTTCCACATTTTTGAAACAGTAAAAATCAGATACAGCTCCTTTAATTACTTCATACCTTAATACATTAATACAATTTGCTAATTAAATATATGTACCATATTTTTGCTATTCTCAAACTGTGATAGACATTATATCTTTGTCTAGAATGTTTTGCAGTATGGTATTAAACCTTTCTACAGTATCTTCATGGAGACCAAACTAGACCAAGTTATAGGTCAGGTCTGTGGAGAGGCAAACCCGCTCAGAATGCCTGTTTTTCTTTGTATTTTTGAGCTATAAAATCACCTGTTATTGAATATATGTAAGTGCACTTTTAATTTCTATCCTACAGAAGTTGTCGGTGAAGAGCTGTGGGTCTCGGGAGCATCCTAAAGGCGTGCTGCAGCGCCACACGGTGGAGAAGCTTCTGTCTGACCTGAACTGTTTCCCAAAGTCTCATACCTCACAGTTCTTCAAACTCCTCCAGAAGTTACACATTGCTCTTCCCTTCGGAGATGACCAGCTTCTAGTGCCCAGCAGGTGAAGCTCTCCTCTGCATCCTCTGTTCTACCTGACCCTCTCTATTCCATCCTCTGCTCCTTTTGACCCTCTCTATTCCATCCTCTGCTCCTTTTGACCCTCTCCTTTGCATCTTCAGCTCTTTTTCTGCATCCTCTGCTCCTCCGACCCTCTTCTCCTCTGCTTTTTGTTTACATTTATAATTTCCTTTTTCAGAATTATTCATCTATTTGTGTCCTTTCTGTCTCCAGTTTATCGAAGCATCGTCCCGTGATAGACCTTCCTCACAGTGAGAACTCCGAGGTTATAGTTCGTTTGTATGAGATGCCATATTTTCCGATGGATTTCTGGTCCAGACTGATCACCCGCCTTCTCGAAGTCTCCTCTCTGCTGCTCAGTTTACGAGGTACAATGATTATGGTACAGAAGACGGAAACATGAAGCCTAGAGAGACCAAAGAGGAGAGGGTCAAATATACAAAAGGATGCAGAGAGAATGCCCTTTATTGGTTAATTTCTTCACATGTACTAGAAATACAAAGGAATTGAAATGGGACCTGTCACCCCAGCTGTACATTACAAACACACAATACATTTTGACATGGTGAGGGGCAAACATTATGACTAGACTTGCAACCAGGGAGGAGAGGGAGGTGGACTTAACCCAATGTAGGCAAGCAGCCATCCGGATCCTGCAGCCACGTGGGCACTGGATTCAACAGACCCACCCGCCATGCTGGGGGGTACAAAGCAGTGAAGGCGTCCCAGACAAAGTCAACATCTGCAGGTGTCAGTTCAAGTGGAGGAGTGAATGCGAAAGAATCTCCCTGCTGTAATCTGCTTTCTCCTGGCCTTGGCCGAGACTGGTGCAGGCTAGGGGAGGCCAATAAGATAAGATTGGGTTGTTTGGGGTTGGGTTGTAGATGCATTCCAATTTCCACAACTACTACTAGAGGAGGAGCAGATGGAACAGAGGATGCAGAAAGATGGTCTAAGGAGCAAAGGAGAGGGTCAGACGAGTAGAGAGGAGTGCCAGATGGAGGAGAGGATGCAGAGAAGAGGTATACTGTGGTGTTTTATAAATGTTGTTGTGTTTAGAAAAAGGCTCTCGTCCAAACCGGATCTACTGGAGGAGAGGGGTGTATCTGAGCTGGTCTCCTGAGGCCTACTGTTTAGTGGAGGCAGCGTCTCTGGATCACTGCTCTTCCTGTTACGTCAGGATCACTGTCCCCTCTTCACACAGAGGTATGTATGGTCTGTCACCCACTTGGCTGTGCGTACTTTACCAGAAAAAGTTAAACATTTGTGGTTCATATGTTTGATATTTAATAATAATGCACGGGATTGACCAATGTGCTCTCTGTGCTGCCCCCTTCAGGCCGTGTGCTGCTGGGGCAGGTGGTGGATCACATAGACTCTCTGTTGGAGGAGTGGTTTCCTGGTTTATTAAACACAGACATGCACGGCAGTGGAGAGGCGCTGGTGAAGAAATGGGCTCTGTACAGCTACGAGGACGGACAGGAGTTTAAGAGGATCCTTCTAGAAGATCTGTTCAAATACTTTGACAATGGTACCACAAATACACTACATACATGTAGTAGTGTTGTCACAATACTAGCATTTCAAACTCAATTTCGATACTAAGGAATAGACTTGATACTCAATACTGATTCCAATACCATGATGATAATAAAAGACACTTTCTTTTATATTACCATGTGGCATTGTATCTGTGTGATCCCTCAGTGGTCCTGTAGGTTCCATAGTGCTCCATGGGCGTATACTAGTCTATGTTCTTATACTTGATCTGATACAGCTCAAGATCATTCTAAAGCTATTCAGGAAAGGTTCATTTCTGTCCTTTGAATGTGACTTTTTCATTATCAATGCCTGCTCAAATGAGTCTGTTTTATCTTTTGATACTAGTTTTAGTATCACTCCTAGTTAGGATTTATTCCTCATTCCTCAACAATATAGAAAAAAACATCTCTCATGGAAAATATTACATTTGCAATTAGATTTGTGATTAATGTTTTTAAAATCCCATTTTCAATTCAACTTTTTACTCTTTGTACAGCCAAACATCTCAACAGCAGCCTCACAGGGCTTAACACCCTTTTGTTTGTTTCTACAAACAACAGAAAGTCTGAAAATTAAACAGTTCACAGGTCACATTTTAAACCTGTCCAGTAGCATTCACATCAAGAGAGACATTTTTCATTTAATTTTAGTCCTGGTTTAGTCCTTTTTTAATCCTGGTTTAATTGTCATTTAGTCCTGGTTTAGTCTTGGCTTAGTCTTGGTTTAGTTCTAGTTTAGTTCCTTTTCACATTTTCACTCATCTCTTATGAACGCCTTCTTGCCTTTTTCAGATTTCTTGATGGTAAACCCAGAGGACCCACGATGCACTCTGCCTCTCTCTCAAATTGCTCCTGACCTAGTTCTGAGTGACCGGTCAGCAGCTACGATACTGGACAGTGAAGAGCTGGAGGTGGACATCTCTGCAGAAAACCGTTTGGGTAAGACTCCTCTGCATCCTTGGCTCCTCTGACTCTTTCCTCTGCATCTTCTGACCCTCTTCTCTCCCTCTCCTCTGTATATTTATTATGTTTCAGGTGATGGGGGCTTTGGTACAGTTTACAGAGGGATGTACAAGAATGAAGAAGTTGCAGTAAAGATTTTCAACAAACACGCATCTGACTTGTATGTCTATAGACTCCTCCGACAGGTAACATCAGATAGTCAGAGATTTTTTGTCAACAATATTATCCCAGTTTAGTTGACTATGTCCATAATATGTAGACACTGTAAATGTTGTTTGAATTAAATTTACAATAATATAATTACTTTACACTTCAACTTGGCAGTTAGACATATAATTCTTTATTCATCCAGGAATGACAATCAGGTGCTTAAAGGTCCCATGACATGGTACTTCTTGATGCTTTTATATGGTGCCTTAATGGTTCCCTAATACTGTAAATGAATCCTTCTTCAAAATCAAGACTCAGTGCATGAGAAAGACACATGTACACAGTCAGAGTCAGAAAATCTCTCTCTGAACAACTCATTCTGGGCCTTGTTGGTTGAATGCAAATGAGAAGGACAGAGATAGGTTAGAGGAGCGGGTGGGGGGGGGTCCAAATGCGCTGCTGGTTCCTTGTTTTAGCGGTGCGCTGTGCGCTGGCCCCACTTCCGTGTTTTAAGAGCGGAGGAGGAAAGGAGAGGCTTTTCAATGAAAAAAACACATTTTCACAGAAAATAAAATTAAACCACTGCTGTTTCAGAGGTCCAAAGGCTCAGATAAAGGACTTCCGAGCCTAGAAACACTCACATGTGCCTCCGGGCAAATAAAAAAACGCATTTAGCATTGCGTAGCTCATTCGCGGTCCAAACTCTCTGGGCGTGATTTACAGAGACGGTGGGTAGACATCCAGACGGGGGGGTGGAGCTGCATTTTTCGATGTGACGTCACATAGTTGCCTTGTTCAGAATCGCCCGTTTAAGCTGTGTTTTTTTCAAACGCAGAAAACGACCGCAAATGCTCAGTTTAGACATTTCGCAACTTTTAGCCATGGGGGGGGGGGGCTAAACAGGGTAGGGGAGCTCACATTAACGTTCAAAAACCTCAGAAAGTGAAAATTTCATGCCATGGGACCTTTAAGGAAGTAAACAGTGGCACATCAGTTTCACTCTAAAACTCCTCCCTTTGGGGCTGGACTTAGTAAACTCAGGAGCATAAAGCCCAGTGCTTCATTCTATCCAATTTCATCTATTGAAAATGGCATCTGAATGGAACTAAAAGGTCTTGATCACAAAAACAGTGTGCAGATGACCACCACTGAAACCATCTCTACACTATAACTTGTGATTCCAGACTCTCTGCATTCAAACAGAAAGTAAGAGAGACAAGCATTTTGACAGCTTTAAGACCAATTCTACTACACAATTGTGACCTGCTCAGTGTTAAACTATGGACTGTTTAGAAGCTGTATTTTCTCTGTGTCTCATGTCCTGTATTGTCTGTTGTCTCCAGGAGTTGGCGGTGCTTGGGCGGCTGCGACATCCCAGTTTGGTGGGTCTTTTGGGGGCCAGCTGCTGCCCTCAGGTCCTGGTGATGGAGCTGGCTCTGCGCGGGTCTCTGGACTCTCTGTTTGAGCACGAGTCCAGTCTGAGCCGCAAACTGCAACACCGCATCAGCCTGCAGGTGGCAGACGGACTCAGGTAACACTGAGTATATTTAAAGGAGAATTAACGTTCTTTTACAATCTGAGCCTTATTTGGGTAATAAAACAAGTTGTTTTACTCACCCATAGCACTTTGGTGTCATATGGAGCACTTTCGGAGATGTTTTATATTAGCGATATCCGTAACGCGAGTTCTTGGGGCATGTAATATATTTCCCCGAGCGGTCTCCAAATAACACAAACTTTAGCACTTTTCAAATCATAGAAGCTCAATGTCTTAGTTTACACTTTCGTTTGAGTCAAAAGTGGCCTGTAATCCAAGATTTATCCATAATTTACAGCTTTGTGTTTCATGTTTGGGTCCCGAGAGCTGAGAGCGAAATAAACTGTGACTCCGCACATGCGCACTGGCGTCCTCATCTACTCGACACTATGGATAAATCTCGGTTTACAGGCCATTTTTGACTCAAACAAAAGCGTAGACAAAGACATTGAGCTTCTATGATTTGAAAAGTGCTAAAGTTTGTGTTATTTGGAGATCGCAAACATGTGCCCCGAGAACTCACATTACAGATATCGCTAATCTAAAACATCTCCGGAAGTGCTCCATATGACACCCAATTGCTATGGGTGATTTATTACAGAAATAAGGCTCAAATTGTAAAAAACGTTAATTCTCCTTTAACACTTTTAAGTTAAATTACATAAAAGGTCCTGTACCCAATTCTCTCCCATGTAGCACTAATTTTATAAGCAGCTCTTGAGGTCAAAATAAGTCTGCTGTGTACAGTCTGCACCTAATTATAAAATGTTTAATTGACTGATAATCCGAAAGTGCACTATTTGCATGCTACAGGGATGAAAGAGTTCCGTCTTTTAACGGATCTCCGCTTTTTTTCCAGCCGCGGGGTCATTTTTATTATTATTTTTTTTATATCTGTGCAAATTCGTTGAGAAAGATTTTGGGTGTATATATATATATATGTATAGTTGTGTTTAGGGTCGCCAACCGTCCCTTGAAAAACAGAATCGTCCCGTATTCAGAACAAAAGTACGTATATCTCGTATTAAACTTTGTATTAAACTGTTCGTATTAAACACCGGCGCGAGCCCGTGTCTGGAGCCGCGGACCGAGCGAGCGCAGCTCTTTTGCAACAGCGTGTACCGTTGCGTGTACACAGGTTAAACTTATAAAACATCCTATACCTCATCCTACCAGCCCGTGCCTCACTTAACGTGTCGCTCCTCGCTTTTTCATCTGCGCCTTTTAGCGCGCATAAGCTCCTCCTCAATGCCCTCTGATTAGACCAATATCCAAATCCAATATATACTACTAGTAGGCTTAGACTTTCCGCTTTTTTCATGATTGGCCACTTTCATTCCTGATGCTAGTTGTTGTTAGCTTTATGGTGACACCATAAAGGCCTTTGAGAGTTGAGAAAAGTGCTTATAAACTAATTGTGGTGAATAATTAGGATGCTCTGAAAGGATACGGTAACTTTGTACCACTGCAAACACTTTAAAATGACCTAGGCAGGGAACTATATAATTGTATGGGGAATATACTGACGGAGAAGACACTGAACTTTGTGCCAGTAACCCAGGTCTAACCCAGTAATTACAGAGATATGAAACATAAACCAGGTCAAGAAATCTGCAATCTGACAGTTCAACAGAAAATTCCACCACAGAATTCTGACCTGCCCCCAGCTCTGTTTAAACTAGAGTGATTCTACAATGTCCTGATATAGAACTTAACCTATTTGATCTTTTGTGAGCGATTTCATACCAGAAAACCAATCCAAAAATCCCACATTAAGTAAAATTGGACTTTGCAGGTACCTCCACTCGTCCATGATCATCTACAGAGACCTGAAGCCTCATAACGTGCTCCTGTTCAACCTGAAGACAGACTCAGAAACTATCGCCAAGATCACAGACTACGGCATCGCTCAGTACTGCTGCAGCATGGGCGTGCGCAGTGCAGAGGGAACGCCAGGTGAGGAGACAGACAGAGGACAACTACTGTGGTGGTTAGTGCTCACGCCTCACAGCAAGAAGGTTCCACGTTCAATTCCCAGGTCACTCAGGCTTTTCTGTGTGTTTTGGTGGGTTTCCTCTGGGCACTATGGTTTCTCCCATCAACCCATAACAATGGTCAAATCCTCCAGCTAAGCCAGTCCCGTCCACTAGCTCTGGGTTCCACTGCTCCTGACAAGTTTAACCCAGAGACACTGGGTCAACAATAAAAAAGTAAATGTACCATAACCTTCCTCTTTTGCTTAATTTAAATTGTACTATTTATCCAGTCCCCTCACTCTTATGGTAATAACGATAATGCTCTATGTTAGTATTGTTTAAGATAGGTGAAGTATCTTGCTCAAGGACACAGCACATTGTAGTTCATTGTATCGTCTATGTCAACATTTATACACAGTGGATCTGAATGTGCATTTAGTCATTTCTATTTCCTACTGTAGCAGCCAGATGTTTTTGTTTGTTTAACTGATTTTTATTCGAACTCCTACCCCATGGTTTATAAATACAAATACATTTCATGTCCTTGTCTTTAGGTTTTCGTGCTCCGGAGGTGGCTCGTGGAGGACTCATCTATGACTACAGAGCAGACGTCTTCTCTTTTGGGCTGCTCATGTTCGACCTGTTCACCTGCGGAGAGAGGATCACCGAAGGAGTCAAGTTTCCCAGCGAGTTCGATGAAGCAGCCGTGCACGGGAAACTGCCAGGTACACAGAAATAAAATTTCCTTTGGTTCAAAATAAATACATAAAATATTCAAGTGTTGTTTTTTTTTCTATATCATGCAAAATTGACTCTTGTAAGATTTACCTCCTCAAAAACATACCTGGAGTTGACACATTTGAATAATGTGTTTGCATAGCTCTTTATTATTAGTCTGTCTACATCTTCAGAGCTCAAAATGCTCTGTTCCACTTTGTGATGTTATGAAGAAGTAGATTTCAAGTTAACAGCTACATTTTACCTTTTGTTCTGTAGACATGGGCAATTCCATATACAATAAATGTACAAAAACAAAATACAAAACACAGCAACATGGCAAATGGGAAGGGGAGAGTGACTTAACGCAGGGGAGCAAAGGGATATTATTAACTCAACATGTTAATACATTTTCATAATCATAGTCATAGTCATAGTCATAGTTTGCCTTATTGTCGAAAACAATCATGTACATGTACATAGAGTGAATTCGAAATATCGTTTCCCCACTAACCAGGCAGGACAGTGATAGAGTGGGTAGGGGAGGGGCAGCTGTGCATGCGCGCGCCGCCGACTGGGAGATGCAGAGTAGAATAGATGCAATACATACACTCAGTGACAATTTAACAACATGTAATGACAGAAAAACAATTGGAGATATAACATACGGTGATCTTTTTCGTTGGTAACAGAAGGAAGGGTGTGGGGGATCAGATTGGAAATCAATGAAATTGATTGAACCGAGAGCAGAGATCAGACCTTAACTAAAGACAGGGAACATTTTCTACTCATTCATTTCTAGTGCCAGTGTCAGTGTCAGTGTGTGATAGTGGGTGCCATGTTTATGTAGAGTCCAGATAACAAACCACATTCTGTGGCCTTGGAAGTGTTCATGCAGGGAGGCGAAGTCAAAACACAGATAACCATTGGAGCCAGATTTTCACAGGAGAGACATCATTATCCAGAGGGATTAATTAATTTAGCATTGATGAATACATTTTTAGAGACCCAGGTAAATAATTTACACTGAGCTAGAGTGCCAGACCCCCATCTTCATATCGCCATGAAGATTCATGAGAGATCTCATTAGTTCCTCTTGGCGCACAGACTGCGCTGCGTTGGCTTTACACAGTTCTGTAAGCATGCCCATGATGATATCCAAACGTCGGTTGAAATCCTTCCAAAAGGTCCTCAACCTGACCCACTTTCTGATGTAATCCTTTCACGAGATCTCCACGAGATCTCCTATTCACTGAATATAGGAAAACAATAAACACAGTGATCTAAATATGTTATGTGTCAGCAGTTAATACCACATAGAAGTCTTTATTTTGAATTTTTATTCTCTTGTTGCAGACCCGGTGAAGCACTACGGTCTGAGTCCTTGGCCCATGTTCCAGGCTCTGATGAAGGACTGTCTCAGGGAAAACCCCCATGACAGACCATCCTCTGCACAAGTGAGTCTCCCCTCCACTGCTTTTGTCAAAAGTATCGAAAATCAGATACTAATCCATACTAAAACTAGTATTGAAACTAGATACTCATTTGAGCAAGTCTCGATACTAAAAAAGACACATTCATAGGACAGAAATGAACCTTGAAAAGCTTTAGAATGATCTTGAGTTGTATCAGAACAAGTATGACTAGTATACACCCATGGACCACTATGGAACTATGGAAAGTACTGAAAACCAAATTCTACTGCCTAAAGAAAGTGAGTTTTTAAAATTTTCATCATGGTATCAGAATCGGTATATAGTATTGAGTCTTCCTTACTATCAAAATCGAGTTTGACATTTTACTACTGTGACAACACTACTCTGCCCAGGTGAGGTTTACCTGTCACTAAATCTTTAATTTAATGCTTACAATAGTCTAAATTTATTCCTCAAAAGTCACAGCGCTCATTATAATTTAGGTTATGATCTGGGTTATGGTTAAGAATGTTAGCATCATGAAGCAAAATGTACACAAAACAGAGTTACATCATCTATTTCATCCGTATGGAGCTGACTGTCCAAACACCAGGGCCCCATAGTATTATTGTCTGTGTAAATGTCTGTCCGGTTTGGTTTCTTTCAGGTTTTTGATCGTCTGAACTGTGGAGACATGCTGTGTCTGCTGAATGAGCTGGTGCTGCCTTTAAACACGGATTGTTTGGCCCTCAGCTCTGGTCCTCGTCCTGGTCCAGTCTCTAGTCCGGTCTCTAGTTCTAGTCCAGTCTCTAGTCCTCGTTCTGGTCTGGTTTCTGCTCCGGGTGGTGGTTTTACACCGGTGGCGTGGCTCGGAGGTGGCAGCAGCTCTAAACGGCAAGGAAACATCACTGCAGTCAGTCTGGAAAGTGGCAGCCTCCAGACTCAGGTGAGAGGAAGAATAGAAATCATGTCTTAAACTCTTTAACCTTAAGAACTTAGGTGCTAAGATTCACAAAGCTTCACTCATGGTAAACTTATTTCTTTCGCCGTATCTGCTCCGTCAGCCCCTTTGACCACTACCTAATTAAGGGTGTTTTCACACTTGGTCCCTTTCAGCGTTTAAAGCGAACTCAGATCGCTAACTGAGCATTATAGGTTTATATGTGAACACTCTAAGCGCACTCAGACCCCTTTAAAACGAACCGAACTGAGACCATCTCAGGAGGTGGTCTCAGTACAGTTCGCTAAAAGGTCCGCGGTACGGTTCGCCTAACCTGCGCAGTGTGTACACATAACGCTCCGGGTTCACTTCGCCTTTTGTGCAGTTTTATTACCTTCTAAGCTTCCCGTAGACAGCGACACAGGGAGGTAGTGATGAAAAATAACAATACAGAACTCTTTGGAGGCCCTGTAATTGGAATGAGTACACTTTAAATCCTTTAATGAGGATCCATTGGAGGGCAAGTCTGGTGCCAGCAGCCGCGGTAATTCCAGCTCCAATAGCGTATATTAAAGTTGCTGCAGTTAAAAAGCTCTTAGTTGGATCTCGGGTCCGAGCTGACGGTCTGCCGCGAGGCGGGATCCCGTCTGTCCCAGCCCCTGGCTCTTGGCGCCCCCTCGATGCTCTTGGCTGAGTGTCCCGCGGGGAGCGTTTACTTTGAAAAAATTAGAGTGTTCAAGGCAGGCACGGTCGCCTGAATACTGCAGCTAGGAATAATGGAATAGGACCCCGGTTCTATTTTGTGGGTTTTCTCTGAACTGGGGCCATGATTAAGAGGGATGGCCGTCACAGAGAATGCCAAAGAGTGAAGGTCTCAGAGCTCTAGAGAAGCTACAGTGTGAACAGAAAGAGGACTGAGGCTCCATCAGAGCTTAAGAAAGAAAAGAAAGAAAGCTATGCCTTTATTAGTCCCACAGTGGGGAAATTCCAGTTCAGCATTTAACCCATCCTGTTATCAGGAGCAGTGAGCAGCACATTACTGCGCCCGGGGACCATCTCCATGATCTTCTTGCTTCGGCTTGGTCAGGACCTAAGCTGGAGTACCTATGGTGCATGTTTTGGGTTGGTGGGGGAAACCGGAGTGCCCGGAGGAAACCCACCCAGACACGGGGAGAAACATGCAAACTCCGCACAGAAAGGCCTGGGCGACCCGGGGATCGAACCCGGAACCTTCTTGCTGTGAAGCATGAGTGCTACCCACTCAGCCACCGTGCTGCCACGGTGGACCAGTGGACCAGAAAGAGAACTCGGTCCTCTTTCACAATGTGAACACAAACAGAACTGACTTTGTGTTCTCTTGGTCCCCTTGTTGGTCCACTTTTAGGGGACTGAGTTCGGTTCGCTTAAAGGGGACTATATGTGAAAACACCCTTAGTCACTCTCTCACACACCACATTCATACCCAGAAGTGACGGGTGAGCTTTCTTGGCCAAGAACACAACCTTCAAGTGTGACAAGTTGGCGAACAAGCTCTCTAACCACTGAACACAAACTATTCAACTATTCTACATTAGTTATTCTGTGTACTTTGGACACCTTTGTCCTGGTATTTGATTTAGCGTAACTTATAATATTTTATGTATATAATGGGGTTATAAACAAAAATGGAGCTGTTAAAATGCAGCATGCTGATTTGAAAAAACCTCTCTCCCTCTTCTCTCCGTCCTCTTCTCTTCTGTCTTCCCTCCCTCCTCTCACCTCCTCTCTCCCTCAGGTGGTGGACTCCAGTCCGGTGTTGTGCCTGGCTCTGGTCCCTAGCTCACAGGAGGAGGGCTGTGATTGGCTGGTAGGCGGTACTCAGTCCGGGTCCCTGTTTGTTCAGAACACTCAGGACTGGACCCAAAGGCACCACCTGCAGAGAGTGTCCGACGCTGTCACCTCCCTGTACTTCCACCTGCAGTCCAAACGCACGTAAGAAACAAAAAGTCACAGTTACAGAAATGAAAATGAAGCTTTTAGCATGATCTTGAGCTGTATCAGAAGTAGTATAAGAGCACATAGACTAGCACACACCCGTGGACCACTGAGGCACCTCCCTGGATGACTGGGGCATTACAGATAAAGATGTAAATATACATATACTGTATAAGGCCACATGGCAATATAAAAGAATGTACCATGATTTAATGTTGAAAATCACATTCTATTGTCTAAAGGAGCAGTGTTGGTATTGGAATCGGTGTTGAATATGAAGTCTGTTTCTTGGTATCAAAATTGAGAATGATGGACATAGTATTATGAGCATGTAGGACTTAAATCTGGATTCAGTCATGTCTAATGGTCAATGAGACCGATGAGATGTGTTAAATGTATTTTTTATGTTCAGGAAATGAATAAGGAAGACATTTGTGATCATTTTTGTTTTTCCCAAAAGCATGTCACAATTTAAATTCAAATACTTTTTATTTTAATATTTTATTTATTTATGTACCTTTTTTGGTGGAGAATCTGCTACCTATTTTTTCATCATTGTTAAACGTGTGGATAAAGAACAAAAATATCATAATAAAATGTCTGTTGCAGACAGAGGAGGAGTTACTTGCTGGTGGGGACAGCAGATGGAGCTCTCACTGTTTATGAAGACTCAGCTCTCCAGGTGAGCAGAAGTCATAGTGGGAATAAACTGAAACCTGGACTAAAACCTGGACTCAAAACTAGACTCAAAACTCGACTAAATTCAAACCTAGTACTACAAATGTATTTCAGATTGTAAGGTAAACAATAAATTACACTTTAGACTACATATTTTACTAAAACAGAACACAATTAGATTTAAGATTTTGCTAAAAAAAAGTTTTCCATACTGTGAAAATTGCTGTGTTTCAGGTAACATCACCACATCTATCGGCCAGTCAAATTGAATACAGATATGGGCAGCTAAAATGAATGTTGTTCAAATGCAGATTTGTGTTGTAATACAGTGAGTATTTGAGTCTAGTCCCTGATAAAAATGATCAGGTTCAACATTTGTGAATTTACCTTTTGGATATTTCATGACAATGTACTGTAGTACCATGTAATCAATAGGGAAAAAAGCCCCCATATGAGCGTATGAGAGCATCATATTGTAGACTCTGAAAGCCCAGCAGCTGTAATGTAAACAAGGGCCAAAGCTCTTTTAATTTACGCTATAGTTATGATTTAACAATAATAAATGACAGCAGCTTTATTTTCCATGTTGATGATGTAGGTAGAGGGATTCTGTTTTAGAACTCACCACTACTTCCTGTATTTTTCTACTTTTCCTTCCACAAACTGCCACTTAACTGATTTAAAGCTGTGATAAATATTTACTAAAGGTCCTATCCACCAAACCAGGTCATATGCACTATATAAAAACAAAAATAATATTTACAGTGTATAGTAGTAGTAGAGACATAAAGTTGTCTTAGTATTATCAGTATTATGTAATCTAAATCAGTTCATATTTATAACATGCCTGTTGTTTGTGTCAGGAGGAGAACGGTGAGCCAGTGAAAACCCTGTGCTTGGGCACCATGAACACTCCAGTCATGGGCCTGGGACTGTGCAGTCACTCTGTGGACGGCCGGGGGGCGCTGTGGGGCGGCTGTGGCTCCAGGATCCTGTCGTTTACAGCGGAGTATGAAGTCTGTAAAAGTATCGACACCAGACCCAGCCCTGCCCTACAGTGAGTACAAGTCTATGTCTATGGCACCAGCTTTGTGTTTATACCGTGTTCAGTCCATGTTTATACCAGCTCTAGTATCAGTGTGTGGAGTGTCCATCTAACCTGGCTCACACCAGGCTGATATGTGTGACACTCTGAACTGAGCTCATTATCAGTGTAGAACACTGAAAACACTGAAAGTGACTGGAAATGATGAACAAACCAGTTAACTGTACAGTGGGCCCTCTCCAAGATGGATTCTCATGAGTTTGGGAACTCTCAAATATCGTTAGAATGAGTCTTGCTGTGCAAGTTTAAGGTCCATCAGCTGATTGAAAACGATGAACCTGTTTCCGCTTTTTTTTAGTGACGACACATTAAAAAGAGATTTAGACAGAAATGAAATGAAATACAGTCCATTTACGATGAAACATTTAAACGTCTGTGCCTTAAATAGATGTGTCTCTTTTGTCCCAGGTCTCGTGCGTTGTGCTCTGAGGCTTGTATCTCACGGTTGGCTGTGGACAAACTGGTTTATGTGAGTAAAGTTGGAGCGTGCTCAGTGGAGGTTTGGGACAGACGCACAGAGAGGATGGTGGACTGCATCGACTGTGCTCAAATCATCAGGTAAATAAAATAGAAAACTACCTAGTCTTTCTCTGAACATTATCTTTTAAATGCTCATGAGTCCTCAAAATGGCGCCAATAAACAGAAAACAGAAACAGTTGGTTGTGTTACATAACACAGGCTGCACATACTGCTATAGTTTCAGCTGAGCGGAGGACAGGATTCTCTGCTGGAATTTGCTTTTTAACTGTCAGATTTGTCGACCTGGTTTATGAATGAATATCTCTAAGTACTGGACCTATCCACATGAAACAAAAACTGGCACAAAGTTCAACATCTTCTCTGTCAGTATAAGTAAACAAAAGTGCCTTCAGAAAGTGAGGCCAATATTCAACTCCAAAGACGTAATTTATTGTCTGTTGAAAGGACATTAAACCGTACAATAAATATTGTTGTGCCAATCCTGAACAGAGAATGATCAGGTCCATCACAACTTAGGAGATTTCTTTCAAAATCATTGACTCTTAAATAGAGTTATATAGACCCCTGCCCTCCATCAAATTCTAGATGAACACAAACTATAGTCCCTATTTGGGGAACAGATCATGTTTTTAAAATTGAACTAAACTAAAAATGAATTAAACTTTCTGTCAGCGCTGTACAAATCAAACCTGTTTCACTTTCTTTCAATATTACAGACATAAATTCAGGTATTTTAAGTCTTCACCCATTTTTAAAACTTTCTACAATTAAGTAAACAGACATTGCCACATTCACAGGAAACAAGCAAATGGAGATCTTAAATTGTTATCAGCCTTATTGTTTTGTAAATGGCCACAATAAGTAAGAAATATTAAAATGCTGTCTCTCTCCTCAGACAGAGTGGCTCTCGGGGCAGGCCCTCACACCAGGACCACCCCACGGACAGCGCCCCCTCCTGGGCTCAGGTCAAGTCTCTCCTGGTCCAGTCTTTGCTGTGTCTGTGGGTCGGGACCAGAGGAGGTCACATGATCCTTGTGGAGCTCAGTAAGAACCAGGCTCTGCAGGTTCTGGGGCCGCACTGCCAGTCTGTGCGCTGTATCATTCCCTCCACCAGCGGTGAGGAAATACTAAGTTTAGTATCAGTTTATCAGGGTGAAATTATGATAGAAAATGTACAAACTAGATATTAATATGAGGGAAAAAGCTTGCGACTGATTTCAATACCACTAGATTAAAACGCAAAGATTTACGTGTCAAGTTAAATGTGTCTTGCTCATAGACTGTGTATATAATAGACATAGCTAACCTGCTGAATATATCAAATGAATGAATATATGAATAAAACATTAATATAAATTTTACTTTTCAGATTTACCAAACTGGAAAAATGTGGTTCTGGTTTTGGGGCGAAAAATTCCTCAGGACAAAACTCAGTTCGGTGAGTACATTTAATGCATCTTTTTACTTTTTATTTGACTCACTTACAGCTGTGTTTGGGCATGATAAGGAAAATTGAGCATGTTTTGGAAAGTCTATTTATTCTGAGCATTTTCTGACTGAAAACCTCAGAGGAGGAGTCAGTGCTGTCTGTGTGGAGCGGCGCTTTGGCCACAGAAGTGAGAGATCTGAGCCGAGTCTGTGAGAAGAGAGACAAGATGGCCGCCCGCATGAGGGAGCAGCTTCTGCACTGAAATATACAGGTAAACAAATAAACATAAAATAATATTTAAATTATATCAGTAGGCATACCAGAAATCACCTCCAGAGGACTCTTTTTCCTGTGGCCTGTAGGGGGCAACATTTACTTCAACATTTAGTTAAGAATAAATTAAATTTAATTAAGAATAAATGTGTAAAAAAGAATAATAACTGTTTTGTCATTTAAAAAAAGCTTTGAACTTGTGTACAAGATTTGATATAATAATGGCTATTCATTCATTTATTCTGCTATTCATTATGTTTTTTTAAATACCTTTTTTCTATTTTTATTATCTGTCTCATATTTATAAAAGTACATTTTTTAAATTGCCCTTAAAATACCATAAAAAGAAAGTACCGTACTTTTCGTACTATAGAGCCCACCTGACTATAAGCCGCACCAACTAAATCTTTTTTTAAAAATTAAGATTTGTACATATATAAGCCGCAGGTGTCCACATTGTAACTTGAGATATTTGCACAGAAAGATGGTACACAAAAGGATTTTTTAAAATTTTAATTAATGTAAATACCGGTACATTCGAACAGCGCCTACGGCAGAAACACAGTAGAAACACAACGGCAGAAACACCAGGGCAGTAACACGGCAGTAAAACAACTGTAAAATGTCCAGCCTGTAGCCTCATGCCAGCACAGAACCGCGCAGAATAAAATACCAAAACAGCGGCTACACACACAAAGCACATCAGGTCAGCCCCATACAACAACTGAACAACTGCATTAAAATTATGGAAATCAATGCTCAACCCAGCCATAACTAAAAACAAAAAGTGTCTTACTTTCATGCTGATAATAAAGTGCAAAAGTGCCTGCTCTTTTCCACAACCTGATCGATAACGTCATCTGTGTCCAGGTTCCGCACATTTTTCGCCCCCTGACAGCAGTGCGCTCTTCAATTTTTCCCTCTTTTTCTCCGCTCCCCCCTTGTCAGACCCCCCAGGATTTCGCGGGCATTTTTTGTGATTGTTTCAGGCTAAAATGCCTGAATTTGCGTGAACTTTTCCAAAAACTTGCGATGAAAGTTGCGGTGCTTTTAAGGTTTTTGTTGCGATTTTGTTGTGGGAGGAAGTGAAAGTTGCGATAAATACTTGCGATTTTCGCTTTTTGTAAATAAAATTGAGTAATATTTTGAATACTGAGTTATTACTGACAAAGAATAATACAAAGACACAGAGATCACAGATATGGTCCTAAAACAACCTTACCAACATCGAAAATAAATTACTACTAGGAGGGGAACTGTTTCGGTCTTTTGCTGTTATTTTAGTGGGCAAATGGCGTTGCAGACATGTTTCTTTGCCAATAGAAGCCGTGTCCCAATTCCCAGAGCGCGCGGCTCGAAGCGTGGCCCGAAGGGCATGTGCGTCACACATTTCGCCAGAACACCGGCGCGACGACTGCTGTCCCACTTCTTTTTTGTCCCATGCGCAGTTAACACGCGGTCCGAAGACCGCAGTCTTTAAGCAGTCCGCGGACTGCAGCCGGGGCTGAGCAAGTGTGCACCTCCTTGACTGCAGTCTGAGCCCCCTTCGGGCCACACTCCGAGCTGTGCGCTCTGGGAACTGGGGACATGGCCGCAGTTTCGTTTTGTCACACGGAAGTAAAGAAGAATGTTGCGGCTTCCAAACTCAAACCTTTTAGCCGCCGAGAATATGAGGTTGGGTCCTATGACTCGCAGATTTGTGACGCGCAAAGAGGAGGCTATGGTGACAGATACGCTGAGATCCAGATATGTGTTTTGTGCATTTATTACAGGCAGTGCTATACTTCAGTTGTCACAAACAAATACAAAATACAGATATATTTGTTTGATTTCAAACTGTGCACATTTTTAACATCGTAGGAAGAAATATCCCAGCAAAATAAAATAATGTAAAACACATCACGGTGCCACAATACCGAACGGGTCCTTTCAGTTGTAGCAATAGGGCGGAAAACCCTGACACGTGCAGTGGAGCTCGGTTTACGCGCTACATTCGCTGTCTTGATAAAGAATTAATCCATACATAAGCCGCACCTGATTATAAGCACTGGGTCTGAAGTGTGAGAAAAGTAGCGGCTTATAGTCCGAAAAGTACAGTAGATGCATCCTTGCTGTCTGCTGTCACCCCTCTCCACAGATCTGATCTGTAACTTGCCTTAGCTGTGTCAATGCTTGTCTCCAGGGAGATATAGACAATTAGATTCTATGTATTTAAAGGTGATTACTGCAAATTAAAACCTATACTTGTGTTTTGTTTTTTCCAGAAAGCACTTAAAAAGGGATCTGCTCAAAGTGGGTTGATGCACAAAACCTTACCTCAAATCCTCAACAAAACAACATATTTAGACTTTTATAAGGTTTAGACATTTAGAAAGGGACACAAAGAAAACATGACTCTGGATTCTGAAAACCTCTTGTATTATATTATTTTGTAAGTGACATTTGTGAGACTTGAGCACTCCAGTTTTTATGCTATAAAATATGCTACAAAGTTATTTTATTTTTTAAACTTTTTGATGCTTTTTGTAAATGTGAAATATATTGACTGTTTTGTAATTTAAAAAAAAATAAAAAGCTTTAAACCTGTGTAGAGATTTCATATAATAATGGCTATTCATGGTTTTGGTCATTTATATATTAGACAGACATGAACATGAAACTACTGTAGATCTAAACCAGGTCTACAATGAGACTAAACCAGGACTATACAAGATCTAAACCAGGACTGAACCAGGTATACACAAACCACACAGACAATTTTGTTGAGAACCAGAATTTGATCTTTAATTTGAGAAAAGAAAAAGGAGACAATGCGTTTAAAGCCATTTGAAGAAAAAAACATATTTACAGACTTGAGCGTGTTAGTACAAAACAAGAAGAGCTATTCAAATGAAAATTATTTCCCCAAACCTTAAAAACACCAGTGATTTTATGTTACATTTACACAACACTAAATAAGCAGCCTTCATTTTCTCCACACACTTAAACCAAGACTAAATCGGGTCTAAACCAAATCTAAACCAGGACTGAACCGGGCCTAAACCAGGTCTAAACCAGAATTGAAACCAGCACTAAACCTTTAGTAAACCGGGACTAAACTAGGTCTAAACCGGGACTTAACCTGGTCTAAACCCTGTCTGGACCAGGTCTAAACCAGGACTAAACTGGGCCTAAACTAGACCACATTTAAACCAGACCTGAAACGGGTCTAAAGAAGGACTAAACTGGGTCTAAACCAGGTCTGAAACAGGTCTAAACAGAATTCTTCATTTCCCCCACACACTTTAAATGACTGAGGCACATCGTTTCAAACAGGGGCTTGAAAGGTTAACAGCGCCACCTGGACAACATTCGAAGAAATACAAAATTATATAACAAGTGAAAGAGGTTAAACACTTGAATTCACAATACTGATTTGAGCAATTCTGACTTTATTTACTTATTTACCACAGTTTGTAACTTTCTGGAGGAGCTGTATCATCTGTATGATTCTATGGAAATAGAAAGTTTAAGCCACACTTCAGAACATTCTCCATGGAGACAGATGAGGCCAAATGTTTTCATAGGTTCTTCAGCGCAATCATCACACAACCAGATTTACTTTTTTTTTTTTTTCTGGGCTAAAAGTTTCAACAGATTTCTTCCTCTTATTTTAAGTTCATTTTCCTTTTAGCAGTCAGAACAAATCAATCAATCAAACATGATTTATAAAGCACTTTTCATACAAAATGTAACGCAAAGCGCCTGTGAAAGGTTAAATGTGTCAAAATTACTCAAATCAAGACAAACTGAATTCATGTCATGTCATCAGATGTGTGTGTGCGTGTGTGTCTGTTGTACTGCATAAATCACATTAAAGGTGCTCTGTGTCCAGTTACAGATTCAAGTATCGCTCATGAAAAACAGTAGATTTCATCGGTATCTGCTTTTTCTGTTTGGGAAAAATGTGAAATACTTATGTGAAATATTTAAAAGTACACAAATCGGGCATAATATTACTAACATGTAGTCGTAAACCTTGCAGACTTGCAGAACTAAACCAAGTGTCACCAGGGTCTAAACCAGGACTGAACCTGGAGATCTCACTCATCCTAGACTGAACCAGGTCTATACCAAGTCTAACCTTGGACTAAACCAGGTCTAAGTCATATCTAGGACTACAGCATGTGTAGCTAACCCAGACTGCTTTCGTTCGTCCCGATCTGAAAGACAGCCTGGCAACTATGGCAAGCGAGCTCTCCTGATTCTGGGAGCCAATCAGAGAGCGGGGAGGGGTACTATGTGACAAACGGAAGCTTGTAGTTTGAGCTGACAACTGACATGATTGGCTATGGGCTACGTATATGCCAAATGATAGACATTCGTAATGCCCAATAAACGGCCGTTGGCGATCATAAACCACACCTCCGCTACGAGATATTTCAAAGATGGCTCCCAGACCATATCTCACTTGTGATATGGTCAGGTGTAAACCAGGCAAGAGAAAAACAGGTCTAGTGGAACTAAACCTGGTTTAAACAAGGACTAAACCAAGGCTAAACCAGGTTAGACCCTGACCGAAGGCTGCAGTCTGCCCTCCTAACGTTAGGGCTGATTTGTGTTTAGTGAAATATCAAAGTTTTTTTTAAATTATTTGAATCTTTAAAATAAGAAAAAAAGCAGTGCACATTTTCAAGTATCAAATGTCCAGGAAACTTGTTTAAATCGCTTCACTGAGGCCGGATCAGTGTTGGGAAGAATACCTCCAAAATGTATTTCATTACAGAATACTCAATAGCAGCTTTAAAATGTACATGCTCCAATCAGAGTACTGAGTAAAAAAATGCAACCTGGGTTTGAAACAAAGGTCGGTAGTACTTAGTAATATTTACAACAGCAACTTTTAGAAGAAAGCAGCGTACTTTTCTTCTTACTTGAGTAATATATTGTACAGTGTAGTAGTACTCTAACTTGAGTTATATATCGTACAGTGTAACAGTACTTTTGAGTACATGAGTAAAAGTCGTGGTTCCTCTTCCCAGTAGTAGTCGTCTAAGTCTAAAGTGACAAAAGCTTTATGCTGACAATATGAAATGATTTGCACATTTGTAAATCTTGCACCGCTAATTTCTTCTCACTCGTACTGTGCCATCTGAAGCTTAAAGATACACTATGTAACTTTTTGTAATTGCATACATGCTAGATAAATAATATACTTTGGAACATTCCAGGCAAAGCAGTAACATCTCCATGGTAACAAGCAGGTGGCCGAAACCCACTAGACAAGTTACATAGTGTCTCTTTAACTTGCATCAAATGCCATAACTGATTTTAGAAAAGCAATTATGTTTTGAATAACACCAAAATGAAAGTGAAAGTATTCTGAATACGTATTTTTGGTTTTTACTTCCCAACACTGTGACATGAAGCATGAACTGTAATCAGAGGAGCCAATCAGAGAAGAGGAGCCCAAGTGTAATGATCAATCAGAGCAGCCGAACTGTAACAGCCAATCAAAAGAGCCGAACTGTGACGGCCAATCAAAGGAGTCGAACTGTGACGGCCAATCAAAAGAGTCGAACTGTGACAGCCAATCAGAGGAGCCGAACTGTGACGGCCAATCAGAGGAGCCGAACTGTGACGGCCAATCAAAGGAGTCGGACTGTGACGGCCAATCAAAAGAGCTGAACTGTGACGGCCAATCAGAGGAGCCAAACAGTAACCACCAATCAGAGGAGCAAAACTACAAAAATACTATTTTCAGCAGGACTTGAACGCGATACCACCCAAAGTCACCTATAGACCTGTAAACTTTACAATTTATCATAAATTATTCTCACAAGAAATGTTTTCGGACAAACTTTGGTGCACAGTTGGAAATTTCAAAATTATTACAACTAAAAAAACATAGAACATTTTAAATAGCAATGTCAATTTTACTTGTTCCTGCAAATAAATAGTGAGAAGAACTCTCTACAACATAACCAAATGTGTCCAATTATTGAAATGCAGGGGGCGCTGTGCTTGAATCTTCTACACAAATTGGTTATCAACGCAATTTAACTTTAATTTTCAAAACTTTTAAAATTTTCATTTAAAAAACAAAAATCATACTAGATTTTACCAGGGGCCAAACTTGCGTATATTTGTAACTTCAATGTGGTGTCGAATTAGTATCACAGAAACAGATTGTCTTTCTGTGCACACAAAAATGTATGCTGTTGGTTTCAATTTGATTTTGTCAGTGTTTCTACAAGACGTTAGTGCAATAATCAAATCACATTTGACTTAAAATGTTGGTCTAAAATACAAAATATATACACACTACCAATCAAAAGTTTGGACAAAGAAAAAAAAGTTAAATAAGTATTTTAAATTAAGTTAAATAAAAATATACTTTTTTAAATTTTAGATTCAAATCCACAAAGTATCCACCCTTTGCTTTGTCAACAGTGTTGCAGACCCTTGGCCTTCTCTCAAAGAGCTTCTTGAGTAAATCTCCTGAAATGGTCTTCTCTTTACAACTTGTCAGGGTCAAGAATGAAAGCAGAGTTCAAAGCAAAACATGGATATAAAATTTAAAGGAGAATTAACGTTTTTTACAATCTGAGCCTTATTTCAGTAGTAAAACAAGTTGTTTTACTCACCCATAGCACTTTTGTGCGGTCTCCAAATAACACAAACTTTAGCACTTTTCAAATCATAGAAGCTCGATGTCTTAGTCTACACTTTCGTATGAGTCAAAAGTGGCCTGTAATCCGAGATTAGACATTGAGCTTCTATGATTTGAAAAGTGCTTTGTGCTTTTGTGTTATTTGGAGACCGCTCGGGGCATATATTACATGCTCGGGGCATAAAATATATGCGAACTCGCGCTACGGATATCGCTAATCTAAAACATCTCTAGAAGTCCTCCATATGACACCGAAGTGCTATGGGTGAGTAAAACAACTTGTTTTATTACTGAAATAAGGCTCAGATTGTAAAAAACGTTAATTCTCCTTTAAGGTTTTGAGTTATGTTTTGTTTGTTATGAATGAACACATTTTCTATTACAGATGTGTTCATTCAGAGCGTTGAGGCCTTCAGTGAGAATTTACAGTGTAAATACTCATGGAAATAAAGAATAAAATAAAATTAAAAAAAAAGTGTGTCCTAACTTTTGCCTGGTGGTGTAAACTCTAGCATTGCTTTGATAAATACATACAATAATCATTTTAATGTAACAGAGCATTTTGCTAACGATACATTTTGATTGACATGACTTTTGGTTTCATGATTTCAAGATGCTTTTAAATGTACATGTTATTTTAAGTTGGTCACTCACTTTTTTGATCATTCCATAAGTCGATCTACTTTTTTAAGCGCTCTCATTAGTTGGAGTTAGAGCTGGAAGCATGTTTTGGTAGAGGCTCAGGAGATCATCTTATAACCAGAGGGCTGCAGGTTCAGATCCCTGTTTCCCCCACTTCACCTTCATTGCCTGTATGACTTATATTTTAAACTCATAAAAGATAAACAGATCATGTTTAGTCCCAGTTTGATGGACTAAAGCAAAACTACTATGTCTCACGGTCTATTTTCTGAAGCTAACTTTTTATTGCTAACTGGAGCTAGCTGGAGGTGTAGAGGTGATTTTGGGGTTTTAAGACATTTTGACATTTCATTTCTTACATTTTCTCAGTTTAAACTTAAAAAACACCTTAAAGGAAAAGTAAGGTTTTTTTTTTTACAATTTGAGCCTTATTTCGGTAATAAAACAAGTTGTTTTACTCACCCATAGCACTTTGGTGTCATATGGAGCACTTGCGGAGATGTTTTAGTTTAGCGTTAGCCCAGCGCGACTTCTAGCCATAGCTCGAGGCATATAATATATTCCCCAAGCATGTAATATGCCCCGTGCGGTCTCCAAATAACACAAACTTTATCACTTTTCAAATCATAGAAGCTCGATGTCTTAGTCTACGATTTCGTTTGAGTCAAAAGTGGCCTGTAATCCGAGATTTATCCATAATTTACAGCTTTGCGTCCCGGGAGCTGAGAGCAAAATAAACTGTGACTCCGCACATGCGCACTGGCGTCCTCATCTACTCGAAACTATGGCTAAATCTCGGATTACAGGCCACTTTTGACCAAACAAAAGCGTAGACTAAGACATTGAGCTTCTATGATTTGAAAAGTGCTAAAGTTTGTGTTATTTGGAGACCGCAAACATGTGCCCCGAGAACTCACATTACGGAGATCGCAAATCTAAAACATCTCTGGAAGTGCTCCATATGACACCAAAGTGCTATGAGTGAGTAAAACTTGTTTTATTACCGAAATAAGGCTCAGATTGTAAAAAACGTTACTTTTCCTTTAAGTTCCACGTTGACAAAGCAGGATATCTACAGACACTTTACAATACAAACGCAGAAATGTGTACACAATTTAGCTTTTTTTTTTTTTTTACTTTTGTTTTTGCGTCTACAAGTCTGACTCCGGCATGTCGGGAATCTCTGCCATCAGGTACCCGACGCCGTAGCGGCCGTTAGGAGCTGTGTCGACCTCTGGGGGCGCTGCTGTTCCATTAGCATTGTTAGCATTAGCAGGGTGTTTGCGGTATATTCCGGGCATGGGGGAGGGCTCCTGGCTGGGAATTTTGCCGTGGATGAGGCTAGCGTCATCCGCGTCTTCAGTCTGCGGCGTCTCCGTGATCATCCGTCCTTTTTTGTACGATACGGATGACAGCCCGCCAGGACCGTCATTGATGATGTTACAGAAGCGGAGGCCAAACACCACGGGAACGGGAAGGATTGCCATGACGACCAGAGAGATGCACACCACGATGCCCCACGCAGGAAAAGCCAACTTCTGCTCCATCGCCTGAAGAGAGAGAGGGAGAGAAAGAGAAAGAGGAGGGAAAGAGACAGATGGAGGGAGGGAAAGCGATAGGGAGAAAAGAGACAGAGGAGAGATTGATCTGTCGTTGCAGCGCGACAACTCTAAGGCACATGTGTTGTGTATGTTTATGTTTTTTTTTTAAATTGTTTTTATTTTAAGAGAAATCATTTTTTGTTACACTTGTAGATCATTATTTTATATTGTGTTTATTGTAATTGGCAACACTGATTCAGAAATGGCTTAATTTGGGTTTGGATTAATTAATAGTGCTCCCAATCAACTAAAAAAGCTCTTAAATGAATGCATACTTAAGCTTGAAAAATGTGTGTGTAATTGTTTTTTTTCGTTTTTAAAAATAAACAATAAGGGCCGTTCCCCTGCTCCTGTCTCTGCCCCTGTCTCACCTGTCACCCATGTCTCTGTCCCTGTCTCACCCATGTCTCTGCCCCTGTCTCACCTGTCACCCATGTCTCTGTCCCTGTCTCACCCATGTCTCTGCCCCTGTCTCACCTGTCACCCATGTCTCTGCCCCTGTCTCACCTGTCACCCATGTCTCTGCCCCTGTCTCACCTGTCACCCATGTCTCTGTCCCTGTCTCACCTGTCACACCCATGTCTCTGCCCCTGTCTCACCTGTCACCCATGTCTCTGCCCCTGTCTCACCTGTCACCCATGTCTCTGCCCCTGTCTCACCTGTCACCCATGTCTCTGTCCCTGTCTCACCTGTCACACCCATGTCTCTGCCCCTGTCTCACCTGTCACCCATGTCTCTGCCCCTGTCTCACCTGTCACCCATGTCTCTGCCCCTGTCTCACCTGTCACCCATGTCTCTGTCCCTGTCTCACCTGTCACACCCATGTCTCTGCCCCTGTCTCACCTGTCACCCATGTCTCTGCCCCTGTCTCACCTGTCACCCATGTCTCTGCCCGTCTCACCTGTCACACCCATGTCTCTGCCCCTGTCTCACCTGTTACCCATGTCTCTGCCCCTGTCTCACCTGTCACCCATGTCTCTGTCCCTGTCTCACCTGTCACACCCATGTCTCTGCCCCTGTCTCACCCATGTCTCTGCCCCTGTCTCACCTGTCACACCCATGTCTCTGCCCCTGTCTCACCTGTCACCCATGTCTCTGCCCCGTCTCACCTGTCACCCATGTCTCTGCCCCTGTCTCACCCATGTCTCTGCCCCTGTCTCACCTGTCACCCATGTCTCTGCTCCTGTCTCACCTGTCACCCATGTCTCTGCCCCGTCTCACCTGTCACACCCATGTCTCTGCCCCTGTCTCACCTGTCACACCCATGTCTCTGCCCCTGTCACCCATGTCTCTGCCCCTGTCTCACCTGTCACCCATGTCTCTGCCCGTCTCACGTGTCACCCATGTCTCTGCCCCTGTCTCACCTGTCACACCCATGTCTCTACCCCTGTCTCACCTGTCACCCATGTCTCTGCCCCTGTCTCACCTGACACACCCATGTCTCTGCCCCTGTCTCACCTGTCACCCATGTCTCTGCCCCTGTCTCACCTGTCACCCATGTCTCTGCCCCTGTCTCACCTGTCTCATCCATGTCTCTGCCCCTGTCTCACCTGTCACCCATGTCTCTGCCCCTGTCTCACCTGTCACCCATGTCTCTGCCCCTGTCTCACCTGTCACACCCATGTCTCTGCCCCTGTCTCACCTGTCACACCCATGTCTCTGCCCCTGTCTCACCTGTCACACCCATGTCTCTGCCCCTGTCACCCATGTCTCTGCCCCTGTCTCACCTGTCACCCATGTCTGCCCCTGCTCACCTGTCACCCACCTGTCTCACCTGTCACCCATGTCTCTGTCTCACCTGTCACCCATGTCTCTGCCCCTGTCTCACCTGTCACACCCATGTCTCTGCCCCTGTCACCCATGTCTCTGCCCCTGTCTCACCTCTCACCCATGTCTCTGCCCCTGTCTCACCTGTCACCCATGTCTCTGCCCCGTCTCACCTGTCACACCCATGTCTCTGCCCCTGTCTCACCTGTCACCCATGTCTCTGCCCCGTCTCACCTGTCGCACCCATGTCTCTGCCCCTGTCTCACCTGTCACCCATGTCTCTGCCCCTGTCTCACCTGTCACACCCATGTCTCTGCCCCTGTCTCACCTGTCACACCCATGTCTCTGCCCTTGTCTCACCTGTCACACATGTCTCTGCCCCTGTCTCACCCATGTCTCTGCCCCTGTCTCACCTGTCACCCATGTCTCTGCCCCTGTCTCACCTGTCTCACCCATGTCTCTGCCCCTGTCTCACCTGTCACCCATGTCTCTGCCCCTGTCTTACCTGTCTCACCCATGTCTCTGTCCCTGTCTCACCTGTCACACCCATGTCTCTACCCCTGTCTCACCTGTCACCCATGTCTCTGCCCCTGTCTCACCTGTCACACCCATGTCTCTGCCCCTGTCTCACCTGTCACCCATGTCTCTGCCCCTGTCTCACCTGTCACCCATGTCTCTGCCCCGTCTCACCTGTCACACCCATGTCTCTGCCCCTGTCTCACCTGTCACCCATGTCTCTGCCCCTGTCTCACCTGTCACACCCATGTCTCACCTGTCACACCCATGTCTCTGCCCCTGTCTCACCTGTCACACCCATGTCTCTGCCCCTGTCTCACCCATGTCTCTGCCCCTGTCTCACCTGTCACTCATGTCTCTGCCCGTCTCACCTGTCACACCCATGTCTCTGCCCCTGTCTCACCTGTCACACCCATGTCTCTGCCCCTGTCTCACCTGTCACCCATGTCTCTGCCCCTGTCTCAGCCATGTCTCTGCCCCTGTCTCACCTGTCACACCCATGTCTCTGCCCCTGTCTCACCTGTCACCCATGTCTCTGCCCCTGTCTTACCTGTCTCACCCATGTCTCTGTCCCTGTCTCACCTGTCACACCCATGTCTCTGCCCCTGTCTCACCTGTCACCCATGTCTCTGCCCCTGTCTCACCTGTCACCCATGTCTCTGCTCCTGTCTCACCTGTCACCCATGTCTCTGCCCCGTCTCACCTGTCACACCCATGTCTCTGCCCCTGTCTCACCTGTCACACCCATCTCTCTGCCCCTGTCACCCATGTCTCTGCCCCTGTCTCACCTGTCACCCATGTCTCTGCCCGTCTCACGTGTCACCCATGTCTCTGCCCCTGTCTCACCTGTCACACCCATGTCTCTACCCCTGTCTCACCTGTCACCCATGTCTCTGCCCCATCTCACCTGTCACACCCATGTCTCTGCCCCTGTCACCCATGTCTCTGCCCCGTCTCACCTGTCACCCATGTCTCTGCCCCTGTCTCACCTGACACACCCATGTCTCTGCCCCTGTCTCACCTGTCACCCATGTCTCTGCCCCTGTCTCACCTGTCACCCATGTCTCTGCCCCTGTCTCACCTGTCACACCCATGTCTCTGCCCCTGTCTCACCTGTCACACCCATGTCTCTGCCCCTGTCTCACCCATGTCTCTGCCCTTGTCTCACCTGTCACCCATGTCTCTGCCCCTGTCTCAGCCATGTCTCTGCCCCTGTCTCACCTGTCACCCATGTCTCTGCCCCTGTCTCACCTGTCACTCATGTCTCTGCCCGTCTCACCTGTCACACCCATGTCTCTGCCCCTGTCTCACCCATGTCTCTGCCCCTGTCTCACCTGTCACCCATGTCTCTGCCCCTGTCTCACCTGTCACACCCATGTCTCTGCCCCCGTCTCACCTGTCACACCCATGTCTCTGCCCCTGTCTCACCTGTCACCCATGTCTCTGCCCCTGTCTCACCTGTCACACCCATGTCTCTGCCCCTGTCTCACCTGTCACACCCATGTCTCTGCCCCTGTCTCAACTGTCACCCATGTCTCTGCCCCTGTCTCACCTGCTCCTGGTTCCAGGCGCTGTAGCTCGGAGGAGTCATGACCAGTTGGATGAAGCTGGATCCGAGCAGAAGCAGAAGCAGGATCGGAGTGACGAACTTCCACATGTAATAGTAAAACCTGAATGGAGAGAATCCCAACATGTCCCGAAGGTCCTCAAAAAACCTAATCACAAAAACACACAAAATATTAGATCTACAGGGCCTCAAAGAACATAGACACAAAAACATACACAATATTAGATCTAAACGTCTTCAAAAAACCTAAACACAAAATCTAAATAACACATGATTAGAGCTACACGTCCTTGAAGAACCTACACACCAAAGCGCACAAAATATTAAATCTACAGGTCCTCATTAACAATTAATCGACTTACAATTAATTGTCGATCAAGACGTTGGCTGAACAAAATGCATTCATTGTAACTAATCGCTAGAGGGCGCTACTCTGGAATGTGAACACGAGATGCAAACCCACTCGCGAGAAAGACCATAGCGTTACATCATGTAACCCTTTCCTCTCTGGATGTTGCCGTACAACTCACAGTAGAGCTGGACCTAGAACCATATATTTTTGAAATGATAAAAGCATGTAACTTACATGCTTTTATAATTTCTTGATTGTTCTGGTTTGAGGCCCTGTAATGTTTTATGCTGTGTCCAGGGGCCCTGTGAACTTTATATTTTGTACTGTAACCCTTTACTGTAACAGATTAAGGGAGAGAAGTATTGTTGATGCCTTAGTTCAAAATAAATGTTGAGAATGTCCTAAAATAGCCTGGATTCACTGGTTCCATCATAATATGTAGACTAAATAACGTTCTGTTATTTAATTTCTTCTGTTCCTTTTAATTTCAAGATTTCCATGCTGCAAGTGCAACAACTGAGCCTGAATTTATTTTCAAAAAAGAATGTATTTTGTTATTCAGCATCAATACATTTGTCTGCTTTTTACTAAGGAATAATTGAGGAATATACAATATAATAATACTATGATATATTTTTTACTCAGTGTTATATATACTATAGCTTATATTCTTAAAGACCCTATTGAAACACTCAAACTCAGGTGGAAAACGCCGCTTATCAGTTAATCGTAAGTCGATCGATAAGGTCAATCAACTATAGATTAATGAATTAATTGATCATTTGCATCCCTAGTCCTCATAGAACCTAAACACAAAAACTAAATAACACATGATAGCAGATCTATAGGTCCTCAGAGAGCCTGTACAAGAACAATATTAGAGAGTGGACTAAACACCTAAACTCCACCTACAGGTACCGTACATTTCAAACAGAGCTGCTAAACTGGGCAGTACCTGAAGGACTAAAGGGGAGAGTGAGGGGGGAGAAGAGGTATAAGGAACAGTGTGATTGGTTCAATACTTTAAACTCCACCTCTGCAGCCAGGTAATCTTGTAATCGGAAACACCAGGCTGTGATCAGGGCAATCCTGTGTGATGTTATGTAGTACTTGAAAATGCAGAGGCCAAATAAAGGCAGCACAAATTTAGATTTAGCCTTTTTTTTTTTAGCAGAAAGCTGAAAATTGACCTAGTTTTCACTAAAATGGACAAAAACTAAGAGCAGATGCTATTAAAGTGTGCCTCACTTGTCAATGCCATAGACCCAGGCCACAGCCACGTTCTCCAGGATCACCACGATGAGCAGGGGCAGAGTGGCAGAGTAGTCATCAAACATGGCCACAAAGTAGTTCCCTGATCTCTGAACAAACAGTAATCCGATGGAAAAGGCCAGAACACAGCAACCCACTGTAGAGAGAGAGAAAAGAAATAACAACATATATACTAGTATAAGAGAGAGACAGAGAGAAAGAGAGGAAAAAGAGAGAGCGGGAGAGACAAAGATCAATATATATCAGTAAATGTAGTCCAATGTCTATAGTCCCCTAATCTCGGTTTAGTTCTGGTTCAGTCCTGGTTCAGTCCTGTTTCAGTCCTGGTTCAGTACCTGTGAGCAGCTCCTTGCGGACTTTGAAGGTGTCGATGAGCGGAGTGAGAATTCCCTCGATGGTTCCGAACATGCTTCCAAGCCCCAGGTTCACCAGCATTAGGAAAAACATGACGGACCAGAACGGAGAGGCTGGGAAGTGTGTCATGGCCTCCGTGAAGGCGATGAAGGCCAGACCTGTGCCTTGAACAGTCTGAGGAGAGAGGGGAAAGGGTTCAACATGAGGAGAGGGGGAGAGCGAATGGTTCAACCTCCAGCTGTCTGAAGAGAGAGACAGAGGGAGGAAAGAGGAGAGAGGAAAGGGTTCAACAGGAGGAGAGAGAGATGGGCATTTCTGACCGCACTGCCGGTCTGGCAGGGCGCGGGCACTTAGCAACACTGTCAATCAAACTGTTGCTAACACTAGTGGGATCCTGGGAAAGAAGGCGTCTGATTTGTCTGTTATTAACATAGACGTATAAAGAAGTGGACTAAGCGAGTGTGACGTCACCCATAGCCTTCAGCGCCACTCAAATGAAACTCGCAATACTAACAAATTTGGAGCCAAGCTCTATATAATGAACAGGACTTTTGACCGAAAAAGTAGTGGGGAAAAAAAAAAAAACACCAGGATCATGCAGAGTGGGTTAATACAAACATTTTAAGACCAAAATGTGAAGCTCACAGCAGCAGTTACAGAGAGAGGGACGACGATACTCCACTGTAAGTCAATGGGATCCAGGCTCAGAAAATGCCGGAAAAGCCTGCATGCGAACTTCCTATTTGGAACGCGGTGGCCAGCACATTAGCTATGTCCAGCACGTTAGCTATGTCCATTTATATGTACAATCTATTGTTATTAAGGTCTTGAATTAGGGACAAAACAGTGAAATAAAAAACGCAGAGAGAGAACGGCAATGTTTTTTCTCTAAAAAGTGAATTGGAGCTAGTGGATGGAGCTGAACCGCTCCCATGCTCACTTCCTATTTATTCTGATGTACTGTATTTGTGTGTGTATTTGTGTGTGTATACGTTGTACCTGGTTGAGCTCCTTCTCAATGCTGCAGGTCTCCAGTCCCAGTTTGCTGAAGTCCTCCTCCTGCACAGCTCTGATAACAGAGATGATCTGGTGGTAGTCCTCTGCAGTGACAGTCTCTGGAGCTGACAGGTTTATGTGGTGAGGGATCAGACTGGCCTCGATACGGGTGCCCAGGAGGGACACAACACGGTTTGTGTTTCTGCACCAACAACATGACAAATGTTTAACAAACAATTGGATCAAAGATGTGTGTAGAATCCCTCAGTCGTCCAGGTAGAATCCATGGCAAAAAGAGAAATTCAATTTGTCAACTGGACAAAAGTTTATTTGGTCGAAGACGTTTTGCAGCTCATCCAAGCTGCTTCTTCATTTCTAGTGTCCACCAGCACTCTGACCAGAATTGAAAACTTATTCGACCAAATACATTTTTGTCCACTTGACAAATTACATTTCTCATTTTGCAATTGGATCAAAGGAATCAAAGGAACATAACAATCACTATCTTTAGTCCACTACATCTGAAGGATTTATTGGTACTAATATCAGTAGTCACAATATTCTGTGTTTTAGAATTTGTCTGATATCAGTATCAGAGCCTACACAATTTTGCTTAAGAAGTGAGAGACTAGATTACACACTTCTCTTTCATGGTATTGTGTGAAAATGTTGCTCAATTTTGTGTAGATTTCAGGGTTTTTTTACTCACGTGGAAACACATTTATCGTTCATGATGTTGGCCTTGAACCCGAGCACAGCGAAGACAACCAGTGTGGCCAGAACCGAAGTGAAGAAGTTTATGAAGGAGACGAGCACGGCGTCAAAGTGACAGTTATTGTCCCGTTTGTTATAGCTAGAAAACGCAATGACGCCTCCGAATCCCAATCCCAGAGCGAAGAAAACCTGAGTCGCTGCCTCCCTCCACACCTTAGGGTCTGCCATGATGTCTAGCTGAGGAGAGACACGTTCAGAGTTTTCAATCAATCATTTGTCAAAGAGGGGCAATTTAAACACATTGAACAGTAAATACAATAGTAATAGAAAGGCTGAAAAATGTTGCATAAACATTTTTAAAATTTTAAAAATTGATCAGTGTTCCAGCCAGTCGGCCACAAAGACCAGCCAACCACGACCATGGCAATCATGGACGGGTTTGGTCCTGGTTTAGTCCTGGTTTGGTCCTGGTTTAGTCCTGGTTTAGTCCTGGTTTAGTACCTGTGGAGTAAACATGTGCTTGATCCCGTCCACAGATCCTTTGAGGAGCAGAGCCCGGACCAAGAAACAGATCAGGACCACGTACGGGAACAGGGAGCTGAAGTACATCACCTGAAAAAAACACAGGTTACCACTCTCATCTCACACCAAGAGGGTCGCAGGTTCTACTCCCAGGTAAGGCCTTTGTGCATAGAGTTTGCATATTCTCCCTGTGTCTGTGGGTTTTCTGATTTTTGTAGTTGACCAAACATGTATTTATACTGTACTTAAAAAACTATTATTAAACAATTATTTTAAAAGTTGATTAGTCACAAATCATTATTTTGTATAGAGCTGTAATAACATTTCTAATGGTCAATGCTCAGTTTGGGTCTTTCAAAGGAGCTGTTATAGACTGTACATAAAGTGGACAAAGTGAATGTGACCTCACCTGTAGCATTCACCTCCAGCCAAATGAAGTTCATTCCAGTTATAACTGCTCATCTCATTTTTGAAATGCCAGAAAATCTGTTTCAAAACCTCACTAAAGTGACATCGCTGAATGAAGGCAGCAGATACAGATAATAGAAATTTAATTGGAGCCAAATGGCGCTCATGCTCAGTTCCTATCAGGCAGCTAGCAGCCTAAATATTTGGCTATTTTTGTGTTAAATGGCAATGAATAAAAGTGTGTATAAGTTCCGGAAATTAATATTGCAAGCACTTTTTATTAGAATATTTCAGATTGGTCAATTTGAGGGAAGAAATCATGACATGATTTTTGGACACCATATCACCCTGCCTTTCTTTTGAATAAAATGCAGATTAAGTTGAATTATACAGTCATGGCCAAAAGTTTTGAAAATGACACAAATATTATATTTTCACAAAGTCACAGATTTTTTATATGTTTTTGTCAGATGTTTCTATGTTATAATGAAATACAATTAAAAGCATTTCATAAGTATCAAACGCTTTTATTGAGAATTACACAGAATTCATGCAATAAGTCAATATTTGCAGTGTTGATCCTTCTTTTTCAAGACCTCTGCAATTCTCCCTGGCATGCTGTCAATCAACTTCTGGACCAAATCCTGACTGATGGCAGTCCATTCTTGCATAATCAATGCTTGGAGTTTGTCCGAATTTGTGGGTTTTTGATTGTCCACCCGCCTCTTGAGGATTGACCACAAGTTCTCAATGGGATTAAGATCTGGGGAGTTTCCTGGCCAAAGGCCCAAAATCTTAATGTTTTGTTCCCCGAGCCATTTTGTTATGACTTTTGCTTTATGGCAAGGTGCTCCATCATGCTGGAAAAGGCATTCTTCCTCACCACACTGCCCTTGGATGGTTGGGAGAACTTGCTCTCGGAGGACGTTCTGGTACCATTCTTTATTCATGGCTGTGCTGTTAGGCAAGATTGTGAGAGAGCCCACTCCCTTGACCGAAAAGCAACCCCACACATGAATGGTCTCAGGATGCTTCACTGTTGGCATGAGACAGGACTGATGGTAGCGCTCACCTCGTCTTCTCCGAACAAGCCTTCTTCCAGATGCCCCAAACAATCGGAAAGGGGATTCATCAGAGAAAATGACTTTACCCCAGTCCTCAGCAGTCCAGTCCCTGTACCTTCTGCAGAATATCAGTCTGTCCCTGATGTTATTACTGGAGAGAAGTGGCTTCTTTGCTGCCCTTCTTGACACCAGGCCTTCCTCCAAAAGTCTTCGCCTCACTGTGCGTGCAAATTCCCTCACACCTGCCTGCTGCCATTCCTGAGCAAGCTCTGCACTGGTGGTGGCCCGATCCCGCAGCCGAAACACCTTCAGGAGACGGTCCTGGCGCTTGCTGGACTTTCTTGGGAGCCTTGGAGCCTGTTTGGCAACATTTGGTAAATGAAGAATGCCTTTTCCAGCATGATGGAGCACCTTGCCATAAAGCAAAAGTCATAACAAAATGGCTCGGGGAACAAAACATTAAGATTTTGGGCCTTTGGCCAGGAAACTCCCCAGATTTTAATCCCATTGAGAACTTGTGGTCAATCCTCAAGAGGCGGGTGGACAATCAAAAACCCACAAATTCTGACAAACTCCAAGCATTGATTATGCAAGAATGGACTGCCATCAGTCAGGATTTGGTCCAGAAGTTGATTGACAGCATGCCAGGGAGAATTGCAGAGGTCTTGAAAAAGAAGGGTCAACACTTCAAATATTGACTTATTGCATGAATGTGTAATTCTCAATAAAAGCGTTTGATACTTATGAAATGCTTTTAACTGTATTTCATTATAACATAGAAACATCTGACAAAAACATATAAAAACTCATGACTGTAGTTGCAGACCCATTCATCTAATCTACGTCATTTTGTGGCACAACCCATGTGTGTAATGAAAGACAGCACTTTACAGTTAAATCTTAGTGTGAATAGCCCACACCTCTGCACCACGTCATAATTACAGGAGGAACAGACATGACTCAAGTCTGACCCACTTAAACCTGGATTATAGATCACTTTAACCAGCATTAAAAAGAAAGGACTGAGTCATCTCAAAATGGAGGTTGTGGGTTTGACTGCTGATCTCTCTGTGCTACTGTAGCAGAGTGGTTAGCCTTTATTCTTCTCTGCATCTGTCGTCTGTCTTTTTTTTTTAGCTCCACACTTTTCACAAACGGAGCCCAGCCGAAAAGGGCGGGAGTTGCCATGGAGACGGGTCCGGACCGCCCACCCACACGTCCAGGTCTAGACCAGGTTTAGTCCAGACTCAAAGAGGAGGTCTAGAAGGAGCATTAGGATTCTTTTGTGGACGGTTCAAAGCCAGAGGGGCCCCAGCCAACGGAGAGGGGGAAAAAAACTACAAAAACCAAAAGGATTCTGGGGGATGTGTGCAGACCATGCTAGAGAGGAGATACAAGCGGAGCAAATGAAGTAGATTTTCATTTTCTGAATTAAAACCTCTTTAAAAAAAACAAACAAACATGAAAAACAGAACTAGTTGATTTTAAACAGTTTGCAGTGGTCCATTGTTATTCCTGCTGACTTTAATTATTCACTGCGATGTAGTATATTAACACACTTCCTGATTATACAATAAAATGCTTAATAATTAGATACAGACAGTACACAGCATACAAGGCCTTTAATTGTGGTAATTTGAATTACGGGACGTTCCCATTTGTCCTGGTTTGAACCCAGCTAAGGCCTGGTGTAGACCTGGTCCTGTTCTATTATATTTGGTCCTGACAGTTTTATCCTTTGTCCCTCTTATCTCTGTGCCCAGCTCTGGCCTGGTTTATGCTCCTGTCGTCTGCTCCTGCTGTCCACTCCTGCCGCCTGTCCCTGACTGACAAAGGACTGATTCGAACCTATTAGTGTTAGCACAATACAAACATTTCAAACTCGATTCCCATACTAAGAAATAGACTTAAGATAAGATAAGATAAGCCTTTATTGATCTCACACAGGAGAAATTTACTCACCACAGTAGCTCCAGGACATTTGGACAAGAGGGAAAAAGTGCATGCAGGCAGGGAGGGGATAAAGTAAGTAATAAATAATACAAATAGTAATACGTAATAATAATAATAATGGAAAATAGTAATAACGATAATAGTAACAACAAGCATCCACATGAAAAAGGAGGATACTTGATACTCAATAATGATTCCGATACCAGAATAAATGAATAAAAATACTTTTTCTTTAGATAATAGAATGTGATTTTCAACATTAAAACATAGTACTTTTTTATATCACCATGTGGCCTTATATCTGTGTGATCCCTCAGTGGTCCTGTAGGTTCCACAGTGCTCCATGGGCGTATACTAGTCTATGTTCTTATACTTGTTCTGATACAGCTCAAGATCATTCTAAAGTTATTCAGGAAAGGTTCATTCCTGTCCTGTGAATAGGGCTGGGTATCATTAAGAAGCTGCCGATACGATACCTACCTCGATACATACAGTGCCGTGAAAAAGTATTTGCCCCCTTCCTGATTTCTGTGTTTTTTGCATATTTATCACTCAAAACATTGTCAGATCATCAAACCAATTTTAATATCACACAGAAACAACCCAAGGAAAGACAAAATTCAGTTTTTGAATGATGATTCCATTTATTAGTGCACAAAAAAAATCTAAACCTATCTGGCCCTATGTGAAAAAGTAATTGCCCCCTTAATCTAATAGCCAGTTGAGCCTCCTTTGACAGCAATAACTGTAACCAAACGTTTGCGATAATTGGTGATGAGTCTTTCACACCGCTGGGGAGGGATTTTGGCCCACTCTTCTATGCAGAATTGTTTCAATTCTGCCATATTGGAGGGTTTTCTTGTATGAACTGCCCGTTTAAGGTCACACCACAGCATCTCAATCGGATTTAAATCCGGACTTTGACTTGGCCACTCCAAAACCTTAATTTTGTTTTCTTTGAGCCATTCAGAGGTGGACTTGCTGGTGTGTTTTGGATCATTGTCCTGTTGCATGATCCAAGAGCGCTTGAGTTTGAGGGCACGAACTGATGGCCGGACATTCTCCTTCAGGATCTTCTGGTAAACAGCAGAATTCATTTTTCCGTCAATCACAGCAAGTTGTCCTGGTCCTGAGGCAGCAAAGCAGGCCCAGACCATCACACTGCCACCACCATGCTTTACTGTGGGCACCATGTTCTTTTTATCAAATGCTGTGCCATTTTTACGCCAGATGAAACGGGCTGCAGACCTTCCAAAAAGTTCAATTTTAGACTCATCGGTCCACAAAATGTTTCTCCAAAAGTCTTGAGGGTCATCAAGGTGCTTTTTGGCAAAGGTGAGACGAGCCTTTGTGTTCTTTTGTGAAAGCAGTGGTTTTCTCCTGGGAACTCTTCCATGGATGCCATTTTTGGCCAGTGTTTTTCTAATGGTGGAGTCATGAACACTGACCTTAACTGAGGCCAACGAGGCCTGTAGTTCTTTCGATGTGCGTCTAGGTTCTTTTGTGACTTCCTGAATGAGCCGTCGTCGCACTCTTGGAGTAATCTTAGTTGGTCGACCACTCCTGGGAAGGGTTGCAACTGTTCCCAGTTTCCTCCATTTTTGAATAATGGCTCTGACAGTGGTTCGCTGGAGCCCCAGAGCTTTGGGAATGGCTTTGTAACCTTTTCCTGAATTATAGACTTCTATCACTTTTTTTCTCATTTGTTCTTGAATTTCTTTGGATCGTGGCATGATGTGTTTGTTCTTGAGATGTTGTAGCCAACTTCACTTTGTTTGACAGGAACTATTTAAGTGATTTCTTGATTCAACACAGGTGGTGACAATCAGGTGTGGGTGTGGCATGTAGAACTGAACTAAGTTTTCTCAAAACTGTGGTTAGTCACAGTTAGTTTGTGATTTAACAAGGGGGGGCAATTACTTTTTCACATAGGGCCAGATAGGTTTAGATTTTTTTTGTGCACTAATAAATGGAATCATCATTCAAAAACTGAATTTTGTCTTTCCTTGGGTTGTTTCTGTGTGATATTAAAATTGGTTTGATGATCTGACAATGTTTTGAGTGATAAATATGCAAAAAACACAGAAATCAGGAAGGGGGCAAATACTTTTTCACGGCACTGTAGGCCATGATATGATACATATCTTGATATAGTGAGGTTTTAATTCAATATGATTTGATACGATATATTTCAAATATATTTGATATGGTTCAGTAAAAAATAATGTCTAAATCATGGCTGTGATACTAATAGTCTTTGTTAAACCACTTCTTGTGCAAAGTTAATATGAAACCAGTGAATATGTCAAATGTGTTGCATAAATGAGTTTCCTTCCCCTAAACAAGCAACACAATTGTAGTGTTGTAACAAAATAATTTAGTAAAATATACCAAAAAATCCTCTTGGTGATATATCGATACAGCAGCACATGATTTTGATACTGTAGCATTGCATTAAATGATAAAATATATTGATATTTTGATATTTTTGCACACCCCTACGTGTGAATGTGACTTTTTAGTATCGATACCTGCTCAAATAAGTATCCAGTTTCAGTACTAGTTTTAGTATTGATTAGTATCTGATTTTCGATACTTAGAACCTTAGTTACTTCCAGTTAAAGTTACATAGTGCACCTTTAAGTGTGAATAGCTTGTCCACACTTCTGGTCATATTACACAGGACTGGACACAGTTTAAGCCTCTGATATGAAACTCATGTGACTTTAGCTTAGCATCAGCGCTGACAGTAGCGTGACTAGCACCTGAGCGGATTAGCACAGCGGCTAAAGGTTAGTGCTGAGTCTTCTCAGGTAATCCCGATGCACTTTCTCTTTATATCCTGTGTAAGTCTACAGTGGTGAGTTTCACAGTTCATCAGCAAAGGTCAGAGGTCAGGATCCAGTAAAAGTTAATTCCACAAAATTGCCTCCGTTAAAATTCTGGGAAATTCTTTGATTGTGGTTGATCCCTCCTTTGATCTCAGCTTACTCCAAATCCACTTAAATCCACTGTTTCATTGATCGTAATCTTCATTCATAAAATCTGACCCTATAAACTGTACGGAGGAAAACCTACATTTCCAAAGACTGGGTCAGGAGGGAACAAATCCAGTTTCTACTAAGATCGTTCACTCCACAATTTGCACCATCGGACCCACCGCTCCCACCACCGCCAATGCCCTCAAACACACCACATTCACACTAGGCAATGTGGGTTAAGTGTCTTGCCCAAGGACACCCCATCCACGTACAAACCAGGCCCAGCCCTGCTTAGCTTCAGAGATCAAACAAGATTGGGCATTGACACGGAGGTACGGCCACCATTTTGTTCACAATAACAATTAAGCGTTTCAGATTATTGCCATCGCCTCTCCTTCAGCACACTATTCTAGAGAGGATAATAACGCAAGATGAAAAAAGAAACCTTTCCGAAGTTGGTCTACATGATTTTCTTTAGATGGTCTAGTCAGTTAGTTCCTTTCTGGAGGACTAGATTTTCTATTGATACTTTGCAGCTGATGTCATCAATATTCTCTTGGGGTGTGACGCTAACTGAAAGCCACAGCTCTCTTAGAAGCTGTTACTCAAGTTAAGACTTTATTTTATTTTGACACAATCTGACCAGAAAGGGGTACTTTGGTTGGAACTACAACAGGCGAGCTGATTTGTTCACTTAAACAAGTCTCTCACACACATTCACCAAGAGTTTTTTTTTTTTTACTTACTTGAACATTGTGATAAAAGGAGAAGTTCAATTTGTCAACTGGACAAAGTTTGTTTGGTTGAAGACGTTTTGTCGCTCATCCGAGAGACTTCTTCAGTTCTGGTTCATCTTCAGTCTTTGAAGACTGCAATGAGCGCTACATTGGAGAAACCAAGCAGCCTCTCCACAAGAGGATGTACCAACACAGACGGGCGTGCCAAAGTGGACCTTCATCTGCCGTACATCTTCACCTAGAAGCCACGGGCCATTCGTTTGAGGACAGTGAAGTTCAGATCTTAGCCAGGGAAAAGAACTGGTTTGAGAGGGGAGTGAAAGAGGCAATTTTTGTCAAAAAAGAGAATCCGTCGTTAAACAGAAATGGGGGAGTTAGACACAACTTGTCTCCCATTTATAATTCGATTCTTAAACCAAGTCATAAGACGGAAAAAAACATTAGGGCAGACGAGTCAGGGACAGAAGGGTGGAGACGGTCTGTAGTCTGAATAGAGATGGTAAATATTCGAATAACAAAAGGAACAAATGATAGTTTCAGAGCTATTTCAGAGCAGTGAGCTTCTCAGGGCTAAATAGAGATGCTAAACGAGACGCCAGGGAAACAAAAGATACAAATTAGTTGAGATAGTTTCAGAAGGATTTCAGTGTAGTGAGCTCCGCCCTGCAGCTAGATATAAACAGGGACTAACCAGCACTAGAACCAGAACTGAAGAAGTCTCTCGGATGAGCGACGAAACGTCTTCAACCAAACAAACTTTGTCCAGTTGACAAATTGAACTTCTCCTTTTATCATGGATTCTACCTGGACGACTGAGGGACTTTTCACACATCTTACTTGAACATCAAACCCCTAAACAGGACCATGGGTGCTGGGATAATCACAGGCTCCTGAAGTTGTGTTGTTTAACTCCATTGTGTATTTTTTCTTGAGTTGTCAGACAATTAAAACATTTTTGGCAGTTTTTCCTCACGTGTGCATTGTGTCAGTGTTGAACTGCTGAACATTCCCAGTTTTGAGCCCTGTGTCCTCTATCCCTGCAGATTTATCCAAAACCATTGATTTGTCCCAATTTTATACAAGAAATGTCCCTGGTGTCCCTATTTGTGACCAATTTTATATCTGCCAACAGTAAAGAGAGGCATACATTGACATTTGTTTAGGTGAAATACAGAAAAGATGCAAAAATGACCAAAACACAAAGAAAATGTGACTATACTGATTCACATGTCAGTGACAGCAGAACAGTTTTCCTTAATTAAAAAATCTGGTCACCCTAGTTTAGTACCTTTCTGGATTTATTTATTTATTTATTTGATAGGGACAATGCACATTAATGAACATAAGTATAAAACAAATGTAAATATGCCGAATTTTAGCTACAAAGCTAGTTTTCATCCGTAGTCCCTCGGCAGGCAAATACATAAAAATACAACATACAATACAATGACTGGATATTCTATGGTATTGTCATTAGAGTTGTATCTAGTACCTTCTCAGAGGAGTATATGTTGTATAGTAGGCCTAATGTATATTTTAGTCACTTTCTGGAGGACTGTATGTTCTACAGACTGTGGACTGTAGAACATACTGTGTGATTCTAGCACCTTCTTTACGGACTGTGTGTATAAACAGTATAAACCAGGGGTGTCAAACATGCGGCCCGGAGGCCAGATCCGGCCCTCCAAGACCTTTAATCTGGCCCTCGGCTACATTTCTTTTAATGTTTAATTTATTTTAATTATATTTAAATTTTCTATTAAGATATTGGTAAATTTTCTGTGCCTCTTTTCCGCGCAGTTTTGCATAGCAGCATCTCCAACGCCTCTGTGCATGGCCCCTCCCACCAGAGCAGCACAAATGAAGACTCGCCTCTTTCCAAACACTCTTAAAGGACCATCGTTTTGACTGTCGACCGTGACACCCTCATCAGCAAAATGTTAAAAATGAGAAAAGTGAACGCCGAGTGCAGGATTTTCCAAGAAAAATTGACTGAATGAAAGAATAGATACCTATTTGTTCATGGAGGTGAATGGGAAACCTGTACGCTTGTGTTGAAATTGCATTTTTCTTAAAGTTTCAGGTTGTTCATAATATTATAATTTTGTAAAAGAAAGTTAATAAAAAAAAGACTTCTGTAAAAGATTTGTGTTTCTCTGCACAAATATTTGGACTTATAGTATATATAACCCAAAAATAGCAATAAGTTTTCTGATCCGGCCCCTTTGCGATCAAAGTATGCTGGATATGGCCCCCGGACCAAAATGATTTTGACACGCCTGGTATAAACAGTGTAATATTGTATGAGTCTAGTAACTTCCTGGAGGACAGGACAATACATTAGTCTTATTTAGTGCCTTTGTCAAGGACTGAGAGTTCTATTAGAAGGAAAAAATATTGTGTGATTTTAGTACCTTCCCGGAGGACTGTATGCCCTTGATCATGGCCAGGCAGACCATGGTCCATGCGGCCAGCAGACACAGGGTCATCCTCCAGTTGAGACCTCCGCTTTCTGAAATACTGTCAGAAATGTCCAGAGCCTCACGGTACCAGTAATATGTGGTGGCCGAACTCTTCTCACACTCAGGGACCACATCTGAGGAGAGAGAGAGGAAGAGGGATGAAAGAGAGGGGGGGGGGGGGGGAAAGGGGGATTGTTGTATTACTTATCTTAAATTGGTCTATAAAATAGCAAAAGATTATTTTTGTTCTGAAACCAATACAGATATCGGCAAAAGTTCTGATAATGCACATTTTGCAGCTGTTGGTACTCAAAAGATTTCACAGAACCAATACCACACTATTTTTCTGAAGAAGGATAAGTAAAGCTGCAACTGTTTGCCGCATGAAGCTAATGCTACCTCTAATGGCCCGAGCATCTCAAACACAGACTGTAGTGGCTCTTCAGACACTGGTGTAGATTTGTTTTAACACTCACAGGTGCAGATTCTGTAGGATAAACTCATAAGTGGAGGTATTTTTCTGTATGGTGTAGATTTTGTATTAACACGCTGCAGACTCTAAGGTGTAGATTCTGTTCTATGTTCTGTATAAACACTCACACGAATGTAGATTTGTTTTAACACTCACAGGTGTAGGTCTTGTTCTTGACCAGAGGACACTCATGCCAGGGCAGAGGTTGCTGGAATGACTGAGAGAAGTAGAACAGGCTCCAGCCAATAATCACGTTGTAGTACAACGCCACAAAGAAGCACACCTGAGGAGAGACAGAGAGGTGAGGTGGACAGGTGAAGGACAGGTCAAAGTACTACACAGAGTATTATTCATTCACTCCACACTCAGATACTATTGTAGCCACAGCTGCCCTGGGACAGACTGATAGAGGCAAGGCTGCCAATATGCACCAATGGCCATATGACCAACACCAAGACTACATTCATACTTAGAAATGTGTGTGAAGTATTTTGCCTAAGGACACCACAACAGTTTGCAATAGAGTCACTGCTGTCCCACTATGGCACCTGGTATTCCAGCAGTCTCACCCCACAGGCCTGGCCTGCTTAGCTTCTGAGCAGTAGTATTTGCAATAGTAGTAATAGCAGTGGCAGTGACAGAAATTATCTGTGTAATTACCACACAGCTGTAGTAGTAGTATTAACTTATCTGTGTACTTACCAGACAGCTATAGTAGTAGTATTAACTTATCTGTGTACTTACCACACAGCTGTAGTAGTAGTATTAACTTATCTGTGTACTTACCAGACAGCTGTAGTAGTAGTATTAACTTATCTGTGTACTTACCACACAGCTGTAGTAGTAGTATTAACTTATCTGTGTACTTACCACACAGCTGTAGTAGTAGTAGTATTAACTTATCTGTGTACTTACCACACAGCTGTAGTAGTAGTATTAACTTGTCTGTGTACTTACCAGACAGCTGTAGTAGTAGTATTAACTTGTCTGTGTACTAACCAGACAGCTGTAGTAGTAGTAGTAGTAGTAGTATTCACTTATCTGTGTACTTACCAGACAGCTGTAGTAGTAGTAGTATTCACTTATCTGTGTACTTACCAGACAGCTGTAGTAGTAGTATTAACTTATCTGTGTACTTACCACACAGCTGTAGTAGTAGTATTCACTTATCTGTGTACTTACCACACAGCTGTAGTAGTAGTATTAACTTATCTGTGTACTTACCAGACAGCTGGCAAAGCCGATGCCTCCGAGTCTGGGGCTGATGTAGTTCCAGACGCCGATGCTGCCACGGCGAATCCTCTGCCCCACAGCGAGCTCCAGGAAGAAGAGAGGGATCCCAATGAGAATGAGCAAGATCAGGTAGGGGACCAGGTACGCTCCTACAGTACAGAGAGATGTATAAACTCATGAGCCAAAACAATACTACCTGAAAGTACTTTGTGTTACATTTTTGTATGAAAAGTGCTTTATAAATAATGTTTGATTGATTGATTTGACTGAGAAGGATCAGGTAAGGAACGTTTTTGTTTGGCTTGATTATATGGGATTAAATGTCTATCCACAGAGACATGCTTTTCATGTTTTTCAAGGTTATACTGCAATAAAAACTCATCTGTAATTGGATAAATGTGAGTTAGACAACCTCATATTGTGGAACATTTAAGACTCTGTAATAACACTTCCATAAAAGCAAGCAAGTGGCAGACCCCTCACTAGAAAAGTTACAGAATGCACCTTTAACTTTACTTGATAATTAAAAATTAATAGAAGTAATAAAACCACAAATATTGTAAGCACAAACCCACTACAATAGGAAAGTGTGAGTCATAAAGAGACACATTCACTTCTAGGAAAAGTCTGATGTGAACCCACAAAAACCTACAAATACACACACACACACACACACACACACACACACATACACATCAGATGCCCTCCCTGTGTCTTATTAAGATGCTTCCCCTGTAGATTAGACCTCAACAAACATGTTCTGAAATACATGGGATTCTTGGATTAGTGGATATTATATTATTATATGGATCACACTCAGTAACAGTAATATTAGGTCTATAGACTAATATGCAAGAAATCCCCCTATGTGTTTTCATGTTTTTAGAATTCTGACTTGGTTTGGTGGTATAGTATTTGTGGTAAATATTTATCACAGTTTTACATCAGTTAAGTGGAAAAAGGTTGAGAAGAAAAATACAAAAATACAAGAAGTAACGCTGAGTAGCCCCTTCTTGTTTGCTTTGGTGATGGACAGATTAACAGATGAGGTCAGACAGGAGTCGCCATGGACTATGATGTTTGCAGATGACATTGTGATCTGCAGTGAGAGTAGGCAGCAACTAGAAGAAAATCTAGAGAGGTGGAGGTTCGCATTAGAGAGAAGACGGATGAAGGTCAGTCGTAGCAAGACAGAGTACATGTGTGTAAATGATAGGGAGAACAGTGGAACAGTGAAGTTACAAGGAGCAGAGGTGGTGAAGGTGGAGGATTTTAGATACTTAGGATCATCTGTTCAGAGCAGTGGAGACTGTGGAAGAGAGATGAAGAATAGAGTGAAGGCAGGATGGAACAGCTGGAGAAAAGTGTCTGTGATCTGCGATAGAAGTGATCTGCGATAGAAGAGTGCCAGCTAGGGTGAAGGGAAAGGTTTACAGGACAGTTGTGAGACCAGCCATGATGTATGGATTAGAAACACTTGCAATAGGCAGAAGACAGTAGGCAGAGCTGGAGATAGCAGAGTTAAAGATGCTCAAATTCTCTTTAGGAGTGACAAGGATGAACAGGATCAGGAATGAGGTCATCAGAGGGACAACGCAGACAGGAAGGTTTGGAGAAAAAGCTAGAGAAGCCAGATTGAGATGGTTTGGACATGTTCAGAGGAGGGACAGTGGATATATTGGTAGAAGAATGTTAGAGATGGAGCTACCAGGTAGGAGACAAAGAGGAAGACCAAAGAGGAGATTTATGGATGCAGTGAGGGAGGACATGGAGGTAGTTGGAGCCAGAGTAGAAGATACAGAAAACAGGGCGAGATGGAAAAAGCTGATTCGCTGTGGCAACCCCTGAAAAAGGGACAAGCCGAAAGGAGAAGAAGAAGACAAGAAGTAACGCTGAGTTCTAAAACAGATTTCCTCTATCAGTGTTATCAACAAATTTCAACCATCCAAACCTCAGGGACAGTTTACACACTAGGAAGGCATTTAACTAAATAAAGGAGTTTTCATCAGTTTAATCATTACTATTTAGATCAGTTTTGACCCTTGTTTATATTATGGTTGCTAGGTAACAAGTCAAAGAAGTCACGGTCTGCATACGACCCTTCAGTTTTATATGGACTCTGGATTTCTCTAGTAAAGCCCTTTTGTTTACAGTTGTTTCCTATTTCACTTTCACACTCCCCCAAATCCTCAAGGTTTATGAATCTATTATTTTTGTTCATCATGAGATACACTATCATGCATGTCTCATCCGCATATGACGGTAAAAGACCTAATCACTGTTGGCTTCGTGATGAAAGGAGAAGTTCAATTTGTCAACTGGACGTCCAGTTGACAAATTGAACTTCTCCTTTCATCATGGATTCTACCTGGACGACTGAGGGACTTTTCACGCACTGTTGGCTTCCTCTTTTTTCCTGGTAAGTGACTAAATAGATTTAAACAACACATTTTCAGAGGCCTGTGATCAATACAAGGTACTCTTAAGGTGTTAACTTAACTGTAATGCTATTTGAGATGGACTTGTCCAACAGCACAAATCCGATTACCAGTTGTAGTTCCAGCTAAGTCAGTTTTTTTCTGGTTAGACTGTGTAAAAACAAAGCTCACATTAACTTGAGAAACAATAATCACAAATGTATAATGAAGTTATACTAAAAATGAATGGGGAAGCTACTCTGACAATTTAAACAGCTCTACAAACAAACTTGTGTAGTACAGCCAGCGTCACACAGCCCGTCCACTTGTGGTTCCACTATGACTGTGATGAACACTTAAACAGTAGTAGTATTAAAGGAGAATTAATGTTTTTTTTACAATCTGAGCGTTATTTTGGTAATAAAACAAGTTGTTTTACTCACCCATAGCACTTTGGTGTCATATGGAGCACTTCCAGAGATGTTTTAGATTAGTAATAGCCGTAGCGCGAGTTCTCTGGGCATATAATATATGCCCAGAGCGGTCTCCAAATAACACAAACTTTAGCACTTTTCAAATCATAGAAGCTCAATGTCTTAGTCTACACTTTCGTTTGAGTCTAAAGTGGCCTGTAATCTGTGATTTATCCATAATTTACAGCTTTCTGTTTCATGTTTGGGTCCCGAGAGCTGAGAGTGAAATAAACTGTGACTCCGCACATGCGCGCTGGCGTCCTCATCTACTCAAATCTATGGATAAGTCGTGGATTACAGGCCACTTTTGACTCAAACGAAAGCGTAGACTAAGACATTGAGCTTCTATGATTTGAAAAGTGCTAAAGTTTGTGTTATTTGGAGACCGCTCGCGGCATATATTACATGCTCTATGCCCCGAGAACGCTAATCGCTAATCTAAAACATCTCTGGAAGTGCTCCATATGACACCAAAGTGCTATGGGTGAGTAAAACAACTTGTTTTATTACTGAAATAAGGCTCAGATTGTAAAAAACGTTAATTCTCCTTTAAAGCTGTATTTACAGACCTGATGAGTAACTGAAGACAGGGCTTAAATGAGTCAGACTCTGATTACTGAGTCCAGTTTAAACCACTAGTCTGAACCCGCCTCTAAATACAGGGCTTTAATGGGCTCTACTTTTACTACCTTATGTTTAACACAGTAATGTTGATAGGGTGTTAATAATATAGTGAATTAAACCAAGTCAAACTTAAAGTGCAGGATCCCAGCCATGCCTGTAGACACAACTCTGTCTGAAGTTATGTTACTCAAGTTAGACTTCAATCTCTGTCTTAACACAATTGGACCAGAAAAGAGCTGAATTAGTCTCTCACATATAAAATAACTATCACTAGCTTTCTTGCATTACCAACAGATTTCAGTTAGTTACTCTTACCCTTTTGTTGAAAGTCCTAAACAGGACCATGACACTCGTATTCATCACAGGCTCCTGAAGATGTTGCTGTTGATTAAACTAGAACTAAACAAAAAACAAGGCTATACTCAAGCAGTTTTAAATCAGTACTTAAATCAGTAACTGAACTTGGAGTAACCCAGAGAATAATGGTTAAAGCTGTTTGAAAAAATACTAACTATATATAATAACTGTGACCATTTTAGAAGGAAACGTTACTAGAGGACTGGTGGACTATGAGACTATGTGAATGAAAGTGGATTTCACTGTTTGGTAGGGATGCAAATTATCGCTTAATTCATTAATCTATAGTTGATTGACCTTATCGATCGACTTACGATTAACTGATAAGCGGCGTTTTTCACCTGAATTTGAGTGTTTCAATAGGGTCTTTAAGAATATAAGCTATAGTAACATAACACTCAAAAATATATCAGTCAAAAATATATCATAGTATTATTATATTGTATATTCCTCAATTAATTATTCCTTAGTAAAAAGCAGACAAATGTATTGATGCTGAATAACAAAATACAGTAATCCCTCGCTCTGTCACGGTTCACTGTTCGCGGCCTCGCTGTTTCGCAGATTTTTTTTTATTTTTTATTTTTATAGTGTAACTTTTTTTTCTGATTGGCAAAGAGACTAGACCAGGACTAAACGTGGACTAAACCAGGTCTAGACCAGAACTAAACCAGGTCTAGACCAGGTCTAAACCAGGTCTAAACCTGGACTGGACCTGGACTAAACCAGGACTGGACCTGGTCTAGACCTGGACTAAACCGGGATTAAACCACCATGTGCCGCTCTTTGCTGGTTTCGTGCGGCTGGTTTGTGGCTCGGGCTGAGAGTACCCGGTCCGGGCGCCGCAGATCGATTTCGTGCTCAAAGCCCCGGTGTACACGTGGCCTCGCGCCGGTGGTGCACGTGTCGCGCACTTCTCCAAGGGGTTGATGCGCGTCGCGTCCCGGGACATGGCAGTGCCGTTGAATGAGCACGGTGCGCCCTGCCCAGGACTAGACCAGGTCTAAACCAGAATTGCGGCTCTTTGCCTTGTTTCGTGACCGCGCACCTGCGCAGCATGTAAGTTATATGCTTTTATAATTTCAAAAATATATGGTTCTAGGTCCAGCTCTACTGTGAGTTGTACGGCAACATCCAGAGAGGAAAGGGTTACATGATGTAACGCTATGGTCTTTCTCGAGAGTGGGTTCACATCTCGTGTTCACATTCCAGAGTAGCGCCCTCTAGCGATTAGTTACAATTAATGCATTTTGTTCGGTCAACGTCTTGATCGACAATTAATTGTAAGTCGATTAATTGTTGACATCCCTACTGTTTGGTCATGGGCTTTGTACATTACATTGACTTCCATTAATTTTCTGGAGACTAATCCTAATCATAGTCACTACTTGCCTAACCTTAACCAAACCCAGATGGCACTGCACACAGAGATGCAGAGGAAAGGAGAAACTGGACTTTTTGTCAAATTATGCAGAAGTCAAAACTTCTGAAACGCGAAGATACATGAGGAGGCAAAAAAGAGGCACGCTGTAAGTTTTCTCCTGAACAAGAGCGCGGTGACTCCTCTTCAGTACCGTGTGCTCTTACTGCCACAGGATTGGCTGTGACCTGATTAAAATGTGCTCATCTTATCATCAAGGTCGACCAAAGTTTAGATCATAATCAATCTTTTGAATTTTTGTATAACCCTACCGCACAGTCTCTAACACAGACCTGAACGTCCTTACATGTATATAAAAACACCACACACACGGACTGTCTGGGGTTAATCTAATTATATAGAGCACAGCGAGAGACTGAGAGAGTTAAAACTATACCAGGGACACACATGTACACAATAAATGAAAGGAGAAAGAGGACAAAAGGGAGGGAGGGAGAGAGAGGATGGGGGAGGGGGGGAGGAGGAAGAGAAGAAAGAGAAGGAGAAAGGGGTGGGGGAGACAGGAGATGGGGAGAAAGAAACACAGCGAGAGATTGAGGGAGTTAAAACAATATCAGGAGCACACACAGGAGGGAAAGAGTGATGAAAGAGACCAGAGAGAATCTAAACAATATGAAGAACACACAAAATAAAAATGAAATGGTTGTTGAATCTTTAACTTGAGCATGAGCATAACACAAAACTCCTGGTATGTTTTTCATGAGGGAATTACATAAAATGGCTCTAATATGAAGAAGACAAGCCACAGTAGTCATCATTATTAATCACTCCTCACTGGTGGTGGTAAGACAGTCCTGTAACCAAAGCTGCCCTGGGGCAGGCCAACAGAAAAAGGCTGCCAACCTGTGCCCTCAGCCCATCTGACCACTGCCAACACTCAGCACATTCATGGGTGGAAGTGTCTTGCCTCAGAACATAACAACAATATGAACTGGTCGAAGCTGGGATTGAAGTGTTGACCTTTGGGTGAACTCTCTAACCCTTATTATTACTATTTTCCATTATTATTATTATTATTATTATTATTATTATTATTATTATTATTATTATTATTATTATTATTATTATTACGTATTACTATCTGTATTATTTATTACTTACTTTATCCCCTCCCTGCCTGCATGCACTTTTTCCCTCTTGTCCAAATGTCCTGGAGCTACTGTGGCGAGTAAATTTCTCCTGTGTGAGATCAATAAAGGCTTATCTTATCTTGGGCCACTGCTGCTATGAGACTGTACTGTACTTTTTTTTTTTTTTTTTAGTAATGAAAAAAACGTTTTGCCCAGAACAGATGTTGTATAAACAGTGGCCATCTTATAGTCACAATAAGTCCGCTGTGTACTGTCTGCATAAAATGATGAACCAGGAAGTGCACTGTTAGCATACGACATGATAGTGTTTCCCAAATCAGCAAGTGCACGGTTCGCAGCATGGTTTGAAGGGGATGTGCGTCATCTCCGGCGCGACAACTGCTGTCCCATTTCATTTTTGTCCCATGCACAGTTAACACGCGGTCCAAACACCGCAGTCGTTTCCATGGTAATCGTGGACCAAGCGTGCAAGAATGCACGCTTCGCACACTCAAAAGCCCCAGCATGCACAGCACGGCAGGATATATGATTACAAAGATGGACTCGCCAGCAACATCGCCATGTGACAGTTGCGACTTCACTATAAAATGTGTGTCCTGGTTCACCTCACCTACAACTATGCTACATGAAACTCTTCATAAACTACGCTAAACATGTGTGACGGTAGCTGTAACGGCATAGTTCACGGCACCTGTGTTACCGTTCACATGCTTTTCCCCTTACACTTCTATATTTCCTTTGCTGTTGTAATGCTGGATATTCTACAGTATAACCATGTCCCAATTTGAAGTATTACTAGTCACAATAGAATAATATTTTGTCTTTAGGGAACAAGGAACAGACCACCCGGCTCATTGAGCTGAGGTGGGACCTGTTCCATTTCGTAGACGCCCATGTGATCCACGGACTGCACTCAGGGCTGAGCGAGTATGCACCGCCTCGACTGCAGGCTGAGACCACGCTCCGAACCGTGCACTCTCTGAATTGGGAAACGGCTGATGTTAGCAGTGTTGTGATGCCCAAGCTCCACTGTGAGTGCTTATAAACTCATCATCACTGCAAACCATTCAAAATGAGCTAGTTTTGTTTTTCACATTTTAAGACTGTAAAAATCAAGTACAGCTCAAAAATATAGCATAATATAAGTGGATAATAATAGATTTGACTCTTACCTCCTCCATTCTTCTGGCAGAGATAGGGAAATCTCCAGACATTCCCGAGCCCCACGGAGAATCCCACCTGAGCCAGGATATACTGCAGTTTACTGTTCCAGGCTGGACGCTCCTCCTCCTCCTCATCTGACCCCGCTTCCTCCACGTCCTTGGCCCCGCACACTGGCCCATTGCCGTTGACGATCAATGCGGCCTTCTTAAAGGATTCGTCGGTGCCATCTTCATTGGAGAGAAGATCACGGGCAGACTCTGTGGCGTCATCGTCCAAGTCGCCTCTCTTCACCGACTTACTGCTTTTGGGCATTGGGCAGGAGCTCGAATTCAAATAAGGCGAGGTGGGAGGAGCACAGGAAGCAGGAAGTGACACAGATAGTGCAGAGATGGGGCAGAGACGGGATCAGTTTTTTTAAATGAGTTTGTTGAAAGAGGAGAGAGAAGGGCGTGGCTTATTCGCTCATTTTCACCTCAGACCTGCCACACACAGAGGAGACCTAGATAATGACATTTGCTATTCATTTGATAAAAAGAATCAATTATTCCATTTAAAAAATTACAAAATTGCAGAAACAATTTGTTATGCATGATATGTGAGCTCAAATAACTTTTTCTCATAATTCTATCAAAAAGACTAAAAGTTTATGGACAGGTCATGTCTCATGTGAAAGCTCAGAACCTCCAGAATTCCCTCACTGAGCTGCAGAGGCTGCACTAGCACTGACTCATGACTGGCTGCAGGTGCTGGGGTTTAGGTAATGACCAATCAGATCAGAGAGAGGCATTTTAAGTTTAAACCAACAATGAGTTCTGCTTTCTGACGGGTAATCGTCTAGAGATTCAAAATTATATCACAAATAGCATGGTCATCTTGTCCAATTTCTTTGTAGTTAAAGGGACAGTGTGTAAGATTTTTACCCGTTAATTACTGAAATTGAAGATACCCATTCAAAAATACATTGTTTTCCAAGCCTTTTCACTTCCATCATGAAATCAAAGTATTCTTTTGGACTTAGATATAGTCACATAAAAGGGGGATCTTCCCCATGCAGAGGCAGCCATTTTGAAAACGAGAGCCGCAGAAGGACATTTGGGCTCCGCCTTCGGCAAGGCTCGTGGTTTGGGGTAAACAACACAAGCATGCTGCCGGATCAGACGTTGTAATGGATCTAACACGTGTTTTGGACTAAATTGTTTTACTGGATTTTATTCGCTGGATCCTTACGGACAAATTGAGAGCAAGTTTATGGTGAAATACAGAGTTTGACCTGTGCAAAGAATTCTAAGGTAAGCTAACCTCGTTTTGTGCTTTTCCGTATAAAAGCCCCATGTGCTCGGGGAGTGATTGTTTTGCAGGGAAATGAATTGCATAGTCAAAAAGAGGAGACTGTAAGGTTTCATTTGATGTGTAGAGTGTCATGGTACATGATCGGGAATGTGTGTTTTCATGAGAAAAGAAAAAAAATAAATAACCGGGACCGCGTTTTATTTATACAGTAGCGCCCAGGTGACCCTCGAGGTCTGCCGTAGCTAAAACAGAAAGTGCAATAGCACCATCCACCTATGCGCCACGAATCCTACACACTGGGGCTTTAAGAATAAATCAGCTTTACAGTTGTTATCAATAATATATCCTCCTGGGACCCGAAGAAAAAAAGTGTATTTCAATTTTTTTTTTTTTTTTGTGTGATTTTCTATTTGGAGGTAAATGAACACCTTAGCATTTACATTTTGTAAATTTTATTTTTATTCATAATGTTGTAACATGTCAAAAGACGTCTAACAAAAAGTTTAGACTCCCTTTGAATTTCTTATTTATTTATGTATTTATTTATGCATTTATTTATTTTTATTTTTTATGTATTATTTGTTTATTTTTATGTATATTTTTTATGTATTATTTATCTATTTATTTATTTATTACATGAATACATTTTTATGTATTTATTTTTATTTATGTATTTTTTATGTATTATTTATTTATTTTTTAATCATAGGGCAGCCACAAACTAGAGTCTATTTCAAAACATTTAATAGATCGACTGGGTAACTCCATGTCCACTATAAAGGACACAAATGCATGGGCCAGGTCTCAGGAGGATAGAGCTATATTTGATTTGAACATGTTTACCTCTGGGGACACAGTTGGGTCAGGTTTATAGAATTTAAAACTAGGATTTTACATACAGTTCCTAATTTGTGGATGCAATACTGAAAAAAATTGTGTAACATTTGTGAATTTTCATTTCGGGTATCTCTTATTAATTATTACAATTGAACAAATTATTATTAATTGAACAAATTGTACTATAATATGCATCTAGTTGCATTTTGAAATCTGTGGAGTGTTTAACTTCATGGCCTCATATAAAGCACAATATTATGAAAGTATTAGTGATAAAGCCAGGATCCCCTCACATGACATCACCTGACTTAAAGCTCAGAGCTGCCGTCATACAATGTGCAGTGGGAAAAAAATCTACATTTAATGCATTTCAGAAAAATAACTTTGGTGACCTGGTTTATGGTTCATATTTCTGTAATTACTGGGACTGACTGTCTACATGAAACAAAAAGTTCAACATCTTATAGATAAACACAAGTGAAATTATTTTCACTGTAGCTTCAGAGTGGTGCCATGATTCAAGCCAAAGATGTGATATTGACAGTTGAAAGGACTTTAAACCAAAACATTAATATGACAAGTCTGTAGAGCCAATCCCAAACAAATAAAAAATCATACATTCAAATAAAATTACAGTCACACGCTAGATAGCATTAGCCTGCAGGTTTTCTGTTGAAAATAAAACACATATACAGGACCTTGAATACTGTTTTGTGTTGTTTAAAATAAATGTAGCATCTTTTCTTCTTCAAGTTTATTGTATTTGCTAATGTGTGCTTTGTGTCACCATGGTAACTGATGAACATTCCTCCATAGACATAGCTACATTTGCATCAATTTGATTACAATCCATGCAAATGTCACTGCAAAGTACCAATAGGCCCCTGCTCTATGGCCGTTCTAGATGTCATGGTGAGCACAGCCTTATGAGCTGCGTCGTGACTGTCCTCATGTTTCTCCTAAATTATTGAAGACGGGGGATTTGCATAGGAACCCAAACACCGAAGGGAAATCCCTCAAATATTTAAAGCAGATTGCATTCCACAACAAACTGCACATGCCCAAGGAGGCAGAGGCAATACTCCCTGTTTCAACTGAGTGTAAAGACAAGTTAGATTTAAAGTTCAGGGACACTTCAATGTCCTCTGCAATTTTAAAATGTAGAATTCTGTTCAGAATGCACACTGTAAACAGCTCAAAGAGGATTCCCAACTGAGAGAAATATGAACCAATGACTAATACAAGAATACCATGCATTTCAGGACATGCTTTTTAAACTTTAGAGTTAGCCACTCTTACACAGAATAAGACCCCATGGAGACATAGGGAGGGCATCTGACACACACAGGGACATTTCACTACATGTTTGTAAAGATCTAAACTACAGGGATTGACCACAGCGGTTTAGTCCTGGTTAAGACCTGATTTAGTCCTGGTTTAGTGCATTGAGTGGTATCAGAGGTGCTTTAGTCCTGTTTTAATCCTAATTTTGACCTAGAAACCTGGATCTGGTATTTGTTATTTGTTATTAAACTAAAAACTCACTGTATTACAACAAAAATCTGCATTATAACTATATTATATTTAGCTGCTAATTAATAGGAATGATGTGATGTCATATGAAAATGGATCTTCATATGATGCAACCCTTTGATAAATTACATCTGAAAAAACTCCTTTTTTGAGAAGAGGAAGTGAAATAGTTTTGGCACCTTGGCCTTCCTCTGACACGTACACTCCATTATAAGAGATCAGGAGTCTAACCCACAACCTCCTTACTGAAAGAAGGCAGGATAACAACTCAAAGTTCAAGTTCAAAGTTCAAAGTCAGCTTTATTGTCAATTCTGCCATATGTGTTCAACATACAGTGAATCGAAATTTTGTTTCTCTCTGGCCAGGTAGTGCAAAAAGACAGTGTACAAAATACAATATGAAGACACTAACATACATGTTTTATTCAGTTTCATTTTGTTATAATTTGAATGAGACAAAAACGCATCATTTATTGTCAGTCCATGTCCTGATGTAACCTTTACAAACCACACGGGGCTCTTGGCTCCAGTCTAGACGCCGCGTTACTGGAAAACCAAACCTATTTCTGTAAATGTCAGTATATTTTTCATTTTCCTAGTTAATTTTGCTTAGTATTTTATTATTAGTCTATTCAAAAAAATGTATTTCTTATGTAACATCTAAAATCCTAATCATTGTGTAGTGTTGTGTAATATTCAAAATGGGCAGAATGGGCGTTTTTAGCTTTGTTTAAGCGTTTCAGACCACAAAATGATCCAATTTCGTCGCTACAGAAGGTGCATTTCCCCGTTGAGAGCATCTTTTGTCGGATCACCTGACTTCACCTCCTCTGAGCGAGCAGACGTGTCCATTTTGATGACAATGAGCACACTTCACAGTAAAGCAGGCGCGCCGCGTGCTCAGCGCTGTGATGTGACGCTCGTGAACGATTTGGCTCTTTTAAGCGGTTCTTTAACTGAACGTGTCATTAAAATTGTTTTATTAAAAAGGCCCAAATCTTTTTTCTTTCTAGGTTTTATTGATTCTTATACTGATTAGCGTTGAGCCAACACAAGAATCAACACAGAAGCAGAATAGGCAACACAAGTGAGAAAAACAAAACAAATGAACACATGTTTTTAATTATTATTATTATTATTATTATTATTATTATAGGCTAATAATTTACGTTTTATTCAGATTTGGTATCATTTCAAAGTGTGCACACTCCCACTCTCCGTTTGAACCATTTTAAACTAACCCTAGCCTTGGTAATTTCTCTCTGTGATTAGTTTGTAAATAAAATGAATACAAAAAAAGCGCAAATCTTTTGAAACGAACAGACTGGGATGTGATAAAAGAGCCGAAAGTCGCAGAGGGAGAGAGGAGGAGAAGAAAGCGCCCCATCATCATCATCATCGCAGCATCACCTGGAAAAACGTGTCACTCAAACCCAACTGACACACACGATCCGAGACGCCTTTTTATACCGATCAAACCGATCAAACAGTCCCTTTGCTTGGTCAGATGAGCTGCTGGACGCTCGGGTGGCCGGAGAGGAGCGGAGAGGCCAGACACGTTTCATAATCACTAGTGGCGATTTGGCGATAAATCCAGAACACTGCGCCAACACTGTGCGCAGTCACAGGCCCGGCAAAAAGCAGGTAAACGTCAGAAAAGGGAGTGGATACTTCACTCTCAAATGAATGCGTGTGAATAATTTAAAACAGGCTACGTGACGTTTAATCTATTGAGATTCAAATAAATAAATAAAACACGGCTTTGTAAAATGGGTCAAACCACAAACCTCTCAGTGCGTCACGATTGAAACATGTTCAGTTATAGGCTCATTTATTGATAAGCCCACGCGCCCTCGCCTCGTGCGTGTCATCCGCGTGAAATGTTTCATCACCCCCCCACACACACACACACACACACACTCTGACCCATGCAAACACCCGCACATCCATTTGGAACATGTATTTAAAGCCTCACCTGTGCGTAAAAAAGCGTGATATCCAAATGTCGAGGATCAGGGGATGAAATTGTGAGTGCGCATGCAGGCAGGCATTGTCGCGGGCGGGTCGGTGCTGGATGTGATCGGACACCGGTGAGAAGAAGGAGAGTGATGAGAGGGACCAGCGAGAGCGCGGAGTCTGTGGCGCGGAAGCGGAGGCCAGGGGGAGGGACAAGCAAAACCACAACACACTATTCTCGCGATAAGTCGTGTTTTTACACAAAAGCGTCTCTCAGACACGTTATAGCGTTATAGTAAGTTAAGTAAATTGATAATATTTTGTTATTTTATACGTGTCCGTTGGTTAAAGCCGTCTTCTGGAGCGGATACACCCCTGTTTTAGACATGGTACAGGCCACTACTCCACTGCAACATGGAAAGAGGCTGAGCAATGTGCTACTGTTTATATGGTTTATTTTATTTTATTTCATTATTTCATGTGGGAAAATTGGAAATGATTAATTCCGATTCCCGTTTGTGGTAAAAAGTGATGTTATGGGGGAAAGTTGAGTTTGTGGTTTTAGTTCAAGGTCGGAGTTGTCTGTGCGTCATCGCCCGCGTGAAGCGACATGTGGAACAGACAATAGAGAGGCTCCCCGGCTCTTTGAGTGGATTAGAGTCAGAACAGTCTGCAGATGGTTAAAATCAAGAAACAATATATACACCTTTACATTTACTTTGCTATAAGAAAATATCCAACTCACAACGTCCTTACTGAGAGGAGGAGACAGGATAACAACTTTATCACAGCACCAGGGAGGACATGTCATGCACACTCCGCTCAGAGAGATCACGGGTCTAACCCACAACCCCCTTACTGATAGGTGGAGACAGGATAAACTTTCTTTGGTTTCATTGGAAAGACAGTCGGCCACCTGGATTCCTGAGGTTATAATCCTGTTCCTCGAGGTTCACTTCTTGTGAACTTCAGACAGTATCAGAAGAGGCAAATTCTGAGAACTAGAATAGATTCAAAGTTTCATTTCATTTCAAAGAAACATTGTGTAGGCAGTCTCACGCTTTGAGAGTGTGACACACGCAATTCGACGTGTTCACACGCCACACATGGTATTTCTCACGCTGAAATTTAGTTACGCAATTCAAGCACAGCGCACAGCCCTTCTGTGCCCAGAAAATCGGTTAGATAATGCAGGCACCGCGCGTTTTCAGCGAAAAAAGTCACCCCCGTCCTCGGAAATTACGCTGTCTCACGTACCACCCCGCTCAAAACTTGAGAGCCCTGAGGGTGTTTGCTAGAGTAAATTCTAAATCAGTGGTTTTCAAACATTTACACCATGTCTCACCAACCAGTTCAGGTCTACTCTATGACAGGTCTAAGACAGCAGAGGTCTAGGACAGCAGAGGATGTAGAGGAGAGGGTCAGATGGAGCAGAAGATGCAGAGTAGAGGGTCAGATAGAAAAGAGGAAGAGAGGAGAGGGTCTGATTCAGCAGTAGAGAGGGACAGAGGAGCAAAAGAGAGGGTAAATACCTTGGTTTCACCCTCTCCCTTGGTCAGTTGATCTGTTGAATTGTTGATGACTTTAGTGACTTGAGCTTGATCAGGAGGAGATACAGACTGTGACCATGGATCACGTGGGCAGATTTTTGCACATGTCACAAGAGATCTCTACCAATCAGAGCCCTGCGCAAGAGGTATGAAGACATCACTCTTTGATTCAACTCATCATGACAAAGTTGTGACAGCACACGCCAAGACGCCAAGTAGGGAAATTATGTCCTTTGCATCTGACCCAGGAATCACTCTAGGTGTCGATGTCGACGGTGCTACTTGACGTTCTTCTTTGCTTGCCTTGTAGCGGTGCGTATTCCCGTCTGTCACTCGGGAGACCGTGCTTCGTATGCTCCCGACGGAAATCCGTCTTACTTACTACTTGTTACATGACGTTTCACGTGACCTCCTTGTTACGTGACGTCCCACGTTGTTACGTGACGTCCCACATTGTTACGTGACGTCCTACGTTGTTACGTGACGTCCCGCGTTACGTTGTTACAAGACGTCCCATGTTCCGTTGTTACGTGACGTCCCACGTTGTTACGTGACGTCCCACGTTGTTACGTGACGTCCCACGTTGTTACGTGGCGTCCCACGTTACCTTGTTACGTGACGTCCCACGTTACGTTGTTACGTGATGTTCCACGTTACGTTGTTACGTTTCCCAATTCAGCGAGTGCACGGTTCTGAGCATCCTTGGAGGGGGATGTGCGTCATATCCGGCGCGACAACCGCCGTTCTATTCGGTTTTTGTCCCCTGCACAGTTAAGACGTGGTCTGAACAGCGCAGTCGTTTCCATGGAAATCGGGGCGTGGACCAATCGTGCAAACATGCACGCTTCGCACACTTAAAAGCCCCAGCATGCACAGCGCAGCAGGATATATGATTACAAAGATGGACTGCCAGCGACATCGCCATGTGACAGTTGCGACGTCACTATAAAATATAGTACTGGTTCACCTCAGCCTACGCTAAACATGTGTGACGGTAGCCGTAACGGCATAGTTCACGGCACCTGTATTACCGTTCACATGCTTTTCCCCTTACACTTCTCTATTTCCTTTGCTGTTGCAATGCTGGATATTCTACAGTGTCGCCATGTCCAGCGTTTACTCTAAGCTGCGCGCCTGCACAATTGTGCACTGCTCGCACATTCTCAGGGCACAAGAAAACCTATGCAGCGCACTGTAAATCAGGGATGAAAGAGCTTTTAGCGGATCTCCGCTTTTTATTCAGTCGCGGGGTCATTTTTTATATCTGCAACGTGTGAGCTGCGCGAGGGGGGGTGTGCATTTCGGATGTCACGCACAGGGATCCAAGGAGCGCTCAGGGAGTTAGTGTATTTGCTCAGACATATTAAAAATTAGGGGGAACATTGGCCATGTCCCAATTCCAAGTATTACTAGTCACAATAGAATAATATTTTTGTCTTTAGGGAACAAGCAGCAGACCACCCGGCTCATTGAGCTGAGGCGGGACCTGTTCCATTTCGCAGACGCCCATGTGATCCACGGACTGCACTCAGGGCTCAGTGAGTATGCACCGTCTCGACTGCAGACTGAGACCACACTCCGAACCGTGCACTCGCTGAATTGGGAAAGCTTCTGTGGCCAGAGGCGTCCTAATACCCCGTCAACCCTTGACTCGAGGTAACCTCCTGGCCACCGCGGCTTCTATCCACTCTACCTACGTAGCGTGGTCTCATTCTTCGTGTGTGTGTGTGTGTTACGTGGTGTGTCGTGTCTTGTCTTGTGTCTTCAGTCTTGTGTCTTCAGTCTTGTGTCTTCAGTCTTGTGTCTTCAGTGTTGTGTGCCGTGTGTTCCCTACGTCTGAATATATACTGAACTAGATGAAAGATGAAAGATCAAAGTAGAACGTGAGCCAATCAGAAGCAGGGAACACATCAGTGTGGGCAGACAGCCAATAGAAAGACAGATACATAGAAAACATACAAAATGGCTCTTACACCCATCCTTCAGTGTCTTTGGGTTAAACATGCATTTGACAAATCGATCAGTTTCTTTGGGTTAACCTTCATTTGACCCGCTCTTCGGTGTCTTTGGGTTAAACCTGGATTTGACCCATCCTTCAGTGTCTCTTGGTTAAGTGGCGCCCATCTCCAGGTCTTCAGCTAGTCTGGGTCAGAACTACCTTAGCTTTAGGATTTGCATAGGATTTTACCTATTCCGAATGTGTTTGCATCAGATTCTTTGACGCACTGACTGCCTTTGTCAATGACGCAAAACACGATCATATTTGAAACAAGGAATCCAGACTTTCAAACTGAACTGAATAATAACATCAGAAACAATGGAGAAGTCCTCCACAATTTTGATCTGACCCAGTCCTGGTTTAGTCCTGATCAAACCCTTTAGTCCTGGTCTAGACCTGGTTTAGTCCTGGGCTTGTACTGGTTCAGTCCCACTTGAGACCTGGTTCAGTCCTGGTTTAGTCATGGCTTAGCCCTTTAGACCTGGTCTAGTTGTGGTTCAGTCCTGTTCTAGACCTTGTTCAGTCCTGGTTTAGCCCTTTAGTCCTTGTCTAGTCCTCATTTAATCTTAGTCTAGTTCTGGTTTAGTCCTGGTCTAGTCTTGATTGTGCCCCGGTCTAACCCTAGTTGCAGATATAAGTGTGAATTGTGTAGACAGAGTGAAGGTTGTGAGGAGCTTGTATCAGGTCCATATTGAGATAAGACCAGGACATGTGAGTGGGACTTATCTGAGTCTCTGTTGTGTCTCTGCTGAACTCAAGGTGTTTAAACCAGAGACCAAAATCTGATATTTAGACACAAAAATTAGACAAACTAAATCATATCTGAAGGAGTGATGCAAGAAACACAAATGTTCAAATCATTTTGTATTGTCAACATAAATATGTCACTTTTAGACTTGCTCACAGTGGGAAGAGTAACCATAACTTTTACTGAAGTAGGAGTACTGTACAATATATTTCCCAAGTAGGAGTATTGTTACACTGTACTATATCCTCCTGGGACCTGAAGAAAAAAAGTGTATCTAAATTATTTTAATTTTCTATTTGGAGGTAAATTAGCACCTTAGCATTTACATTTTGTTCATTTTATTTTTATTCGTAATGTTGTAACATGTCCTCTGTAATGGACGTCGGGGACATTTTGGTGTTAAATCCACGAAGTTAACAACCTAACAAAAACTTTTCTTTTTTTGTGACCAACATCTCTGACAAGCTTCTACAGTCGCCTCAAAAAGTTCTTAGACTCCCTTTTAATTTCTTATTTATTTTTGATGTATTATGTATTATTTATTTTATTTATTTGAGTATTTATTTACATATTTTTATGTATTATTTATTTATTTATTTATGTATTTATATATTTTTTACATTTTTAGAATTTTTTTTTTTTTTTTTTAAACCACTATAAAGGACACAAATGAATGGGCCGGGTCTCAGGAGGATATATTGCTCAAGTAGATGTAAAAGTATGGAATTTGAAAAATACAATTTTATTAAAGGTCCCATGGCATGAAATTTTCACTTTCTGAGGTTTTTGAACGTTAATGTGAGCTCCCCTACCCTATTTAGCCCCCCCCCCCCATGGCTAAAAGTTGCGAAATGTCTAAACTGAGCATTTGCGGTCCTTTTCTGCGTTAGAAAAAAACACAGCTCAAACGGGCGATTCTGAACAAGGCACCTTATTGACGTCAGATCGAAAAACGCAGCTCCACCCCCGTCTGTGTCTCTACTCAGCATCTCTGTATATCACGCCCATAGAGTTTTGACTGCGGAGGAGCTACGCAATGCGAAATGCGTTTTTTTTATTTGCCTGGAGGCACGTGCGAGTGTTTCTAGGCTTGGAAGTCCTTTACCCGACCCTCTGGACCTCTGAAACAGCAGTGGTTTAATTTTATTTTCTGTGGAAATGTGTTTATTTTTCAATGGAACGCTTCTCATCTCCTCCGCGCAAAAACGCAGAAGTGGGAGCCAGCCACAGCGCACAGCTGAAGAGGAGAGAGTGGAGAGTTTGGCCACGCCCACACCCGCTACTATAGGCCATCTCTGTCCTCCTCATTTGCATTCAAGCAACAACGCCCATAATGGAGTGTTCCAGAGACATATTTATGACTCTTTCTCGTCTTATCTCTCTTTCTTATGCACTGAGTCTTGATTTTGGAGACAGTATTAGGGAACCATTAAGGAGCCATATAAAAGCATCAAGAAGTACCATGTCATGGGACCTTTAAAAGTAATACCCACCTTTGTCCCAAATGCAGTGACGTCTTGGGCATCATTGTCAAAAGTCTCCAAACGCAGTGGCTCAGAGGTTCACCCCCTGGACTCAACATCACCAGTCCAGTCCCAGTGCAAACCAGTGCATCTTTAAGCAAGACAGTTTCACATCACTAGTATGACTGTGGTGTGATTGAGTGTTGGTGGTGGTCGGAGTAGCTGATGGTGCAAATTAGCAACCTCACTTGTGTCAGTCTGCCCCAGGGCAAAAGATTACTTCCACTGAATCTAGCAGAATTTCAAAATGTAGTTATTACTTTGAGCATTTTTTTTGTTTATTTCTTCAAACAAATGCAAATCAAAATTATATCATAATCTTCATCCGTGAGATTTTGAAATGAAGCCAAATATTTTGTAACACAGAAAAACAGACTTTGTTTGTTTAAAATGTCCTTCTCCCCTCATCTCCTGTGTGGCCCTTATGAAAGACACCCTCAGACCACTATCCCAGGACCTGTCTGGCATTTTTGACTGAGTGTGGGACAGAGGGGGGACAGCTGTGCTCTGTGGGACATGTCCACCACTCAGAGCTTTAAGAACAGCAGGAGCTCTGGGACATGTCCAAAGTCCTCCGCAGAAGATTCCATACATGTCCGAACAGCACCAGAGCTCTCAGGAGGTCTGTGGTCAGAGGTCTAGAGGGTGGGGGTTTAAAGTCCAGACTGATATCCATCTTTGTATTTTTTTTATACAGAGGGATATCAGTCTGGACTCCACGCCCCCATGTTGCGTCTCGAACCTGGCTCAAACACAACCATCCGATTAGATTTGTTTATTTCAGTGACACGTGTGAAACAAGGAGCTCATTGGTCACCCATCATTTAGAGGAGTATGACATTATTTATCTCCATAGAAACATATATCTGTCCTGCCCTGAGTGATGGTGCAGTGCATGTGACTGCAGAGGAGGCGGTCTTTGTTCTGTAAGGAGGACTTTAACATCTCCAGGCTCTGTCTTTATGTCTGACTCTTAGAATCGAATGAACAGAATTCCTCACTGTTCTAGAGAAAACGATGACTAAATTTGAACATATTTCTCCCTGTAAAAAGCATGCAGATTATCACAAGCCACTGCTGAGGGCCACTTACGTCACATGAGGTCAGAGCATGGACTGTATAAGTGGATATGTGAGTGTGGTATCACCCATAGCACTCAGCTCCAGCCAAATGAAAGTCATTGTGCTTGCTCACTTCCTGTTTGGAATGCGGTGGCGAGCGTTTGGCTATGTACAAATATCTATAGGTCAGAACAGGAGAGCGTCAATATTGTGGGATACTGTTTCGATATCACGTCTCCAAAATAATAATAAAAGGTTATATATTGCTTTTCAGGAAACGTAGGGAGCACAATAAAAAAAAATATATATTATATATATATATATATATATATATATATATATATATATATATATATATATATATATATATATATATATATATATATATATAATATATATAATTATATTCAATGTCTGTAAGTATTAAGTATTTACAAACAAACATAAAGGCTATATTTCCTGACTCAGCAGTTTTAGTCCCCATAGCCTCAGACAGATGTGCATTATGCCATATTGTCTGAGTGACTGTGGTTGAAACAGTTCTGCACTGTTACAGAGGAGTATATTCTGCTATAATACACTGGAACCATTTACAAACGCTCAGAGTTACAGAGGACAGGGAACACATCGCACATAGTGTTTTCTCCCATGTTTCTGAACGGGTTTTGTGAGCGCCACAGTGAATCATGTGATAGAGACAGAGGAGCAAATGTTTGGTTTGGGTTAAAACTGCAACAACTGCAAAGGAACTTTATGTGAATGACAGAAAACATTAAACTATCCAAATGTATTTACTCTAGACCAGGGGTTAGCAACCCGCGGCTCCGGAGCCACATTGATCCCTCTGATGTGGCTCAGTACAGCGGGCCCTCGTTTATCACGGGGGTTACGTTCTAAAAGTAACCCACGATAAGTGAAATCTGCGAAGTCGTCAGCTTTATATTTTACAATTATTCTCCATGTTTTAAGGCTGTAAACGCCTCACCACACACATTCTACACTTTTCTCAGACTGGAATTAACGTTTTCTCACATTTCTCTTTTGTTTAAACACTCAAACTTTCGTAGATTTTCAACAAAAAAGCACAGTATTATAGAACGAAACCAAAGTGTATTTTGTGTGTACAGTTCTTATGATCGAGCCTCTTCGTCCTGGCGTCGCTTCGCTGTGGCGGGTTTTGTCGGGGAGAAAACTTGCAAACATACAGCACTTCAGAGTCACACTGCGATTGGAACAATTATATAAATCTGGAAAACTGAACGCATTCTGTACAGGAGACACGGAGGAGAATGACTGATGAATCAGCAAACGTTGCAGAAATGCGCGTTGATACACTATAAAAAAATTGAATAAAAAATCCACGAAACAGCGAGGCCACGAAAAGTGAACCACGATATAGCGAGGGACCACTGTATTTAATTAAAATGTATTTTATTTTAGTTCATTCATTTTCAAAATGTAATTCTATGGCACAAAGGCAAAAAGCCGTTATATGTAGTGTTATTTCATTTTAAATTTCAAAAGGGTTTTGTGGCTCCCAGTGTTTTCTTTACTGTGCGAAACAGGTCCAAATGGCTCTTTGAGTGGTAAAGGTTGCCGACCCCTGCTCTAGACTTTAGTTAGTAAGTAAACATTTTAATCTTTTTGTTCATAGTCCACGAACTTATAAAATTATAAAAATGTATAAAATTTAAAGCACACCTGTTGTGCAAAATAGACTTTTTATAGCTTTAAACCATATTATTCTTCCCCTTCTCACCTCTTATTCACTTGAAGTTGTATTTAGAGTGGTTTGTGCATGTTCGAGAAATCTTTCATCGCTTTAATCGCAAGAGGGGGCCAACAACTTCACAGTGCTTTGTGGTGATGACTTGTATGCCATCATCTGCTCCCATTGGGCACTGCAGTTTTCTAATTGAAGTCAGTGGACATGTTTTAGATAAATATTGTGATTTAAATTGTGTAAATTACAACATAATGGAGTCATATAGGGGAGTCATAGATCATAACTATGTAGCAAACACAAGCACAATATGTCTGCTTTAAGACTGACTGACCTTTGTAGTAAATGTGTCCTCTCTGCAAATGCCCCATCCTTCAGTGTCTCTGGATCTTGGTCTGGAGCACCTAGCTGGAGCTTTTAGCCTGTTGTGCATGTTATATTGGTGGGAGAAACCAGAGCAGGGAGAACATGCAACTCTGCTTGGAGACTACTTGTCTTCATGGAAATCCATTAATTTAATGCCATACTTTGGACCCTCTCAAGCAACAACAGCATCTTCATGAAGACAATCAGGTGACGTGATTGCCTCTTAGTGGGACAAAATAAATAAACACTGTTCTCTGTTCTGAAATTGTGTATGGAAAAAGCATAATGAGAGATAAATTGAAATATTGATAGTGACATCACACTGGGAGTGTTCTGTATTGAATTTTCAGCAGTTACCATGGCTACACAAGGCACACACAACACTGCTTGATAAGTTTTTAGACTGTTTGAAAAGTCAAGAAAAAAAACAACACATTTGATTTAAACAACACATTCAAGTCAGTTCTCATTCTAACGACATAAGTAAAAAGGCCTCAGGCAGAGCAGTGCCTCCAGTTAGCATCACACCCCCAATGAATGTAGATGACATCAGTTGCAAAGTATCAATGTGAAATTATGTCCTCCATTGCATTATCTCAACTGATACTAAAGGCTCATGTAAGTTTGTTTAACATTGTGCTTGTCTGGCTTGTCTGGCTCATTTATTTATTTATTCATGTATTTGGAAGGGACAATGCATATTAATGAACGCACAATTTGTATAACATCACACAAACCGATGTAAATATGCTGGATTTAGCACAGTGCTAATTTCCATCCGCAGTCCCAGACATAAAGATATAGCATACAATAGAAAATATGTTGCAGTTGCAGACATTAAACAATTTAGTACATGTGTTATGATCACAAACATAAAATCAATTTAGTATCTATACAATAGTAGCATATAATTCAATAAATTACAGTAAAAATACAATTGATGGGCTTAACCTAAAGTGCGAATTAAAAGGTGCTTCTCAGTGTGCGTAATAAGGTGCCTGTTATTAAGGTGCCTATTCTATTTACAATGTGGATTTTTGTAGTGTGTGCATGTAAGTGTGTGTGTGTGTGCTTCTTGTACGTCATGGCTATTGTGTTATATGATTACAGTTTTGATTCCTTTTCAGCCATATTTTAAGATGTGTTTTAAAAGAAGCAAGAGTTGGACTAATTCTGATTGAAATAAATGGTAACATCTTTATATAGCGCTTTTCCACCTTCAAGGCACCCAAAGCGCTTTACAACAAGGAACCAATCACCCATTCACACACACATTCCCACACCAGTGTACGCAGACCCTGGGGGCGAGGGGGGTTAAGTGTCTTGCCCAAGGACACAACAGCAGCATTCATCTGTGGGAGCTGGAATCGTACCAACCAACCTGTGGGTCAGTGGATCTGACCGCTCAACCACTGATGTTTTTGAGCGGATTTGAGCGGGATTTGAACTGCCAACCTTTGGATCAGTGGACAAACACTCTACCAACTGAGCTAGTGCCGCCCTGAGGTATTGTGTTCCAGTTATTGCATCCTGTAATTGAAAGAGTATTCTGAGCAAAGGTTGTTTTTTTTCTGTACTGTACCTCACAACCCCCCTGGCAGATGATCTGGTGCTGGACTCACGTTTTCTTTTTATATACTCCCTGAGCGGTGGTGGGGCCTGGTCATGTAGGGATCTGAAAATGATGCAGCTATTTTTAAAGAATTTGAAGTTATCAAAGCTTAACAGGTTATATTTTTCTAAAACATTGCAGTGATGAAATGATTGTTCATAGACTGTGTAATATAAATGGACATAGCTAACGTGCTGGCCACCATGTTCCAAATAGGAAGTTTGCTCTTCCGGCTCATACTGACCCTAGCTCCCATTGACTTTCATTGGAATATTGTCGTCCCTCTCTCTGTAACTGCTGCTGTGAGCCTTGTCATTTTGGTCTTAAAATGTTTGTATTAACCCACTCTGTATGATCCTGGTATGTGGATTGTTTTTTGTTTTTTGTGCTCTTTTGTCTGTCAAAAAAAAAAAATCACATTCATAACACAGAGGCTTGCACGGGTGTTATATAAAAGTGACTGATGGGAGATTACAGAGGATCATGGGAAATCCTGTAGTTTAAACATAGCTGTTATTGATGCGACATTTGACATTTCACAGATTTCACTATTTTTCAGTGCGGAAAAAGACAGACGAAGCACACACCACGCTGACAGGGGAATCCCAGTTAAGATTAAGATTAAGATTAAGCTTGGGCTTTTTAGCCTTTATTGGTCTCACACACAATGACACACAGTGACACACGGGAGAAATTTGACTTCTGCATTTGACCCATCCTTTTTTCAGGAGCAGTGAGCAGCCATCTTTTTCAGCGCCCGGGGGGCAGTACCGTGAAGGGTCTTGCCCAAGGACCCACACTGGTTAGCTCATTGCCCAGGGGGGGTTTGAACCTACAACCTCCAGGGGGAAAGTTCATGACTTACCAGTTGAGCTAACCAGCCGGTGTTGAGCTAACCAGCCGGTTACGCACCAGGAAGGCAGTTCCCCTGTTAGGCAGCGTGATGTGTGCTTCGTCTGTCTTTTTCCGCACTGAAAAATAGTTCCCACCCAAAATGACCAAGTCAAGCTCTCCGTGTTGATTTGCACATTTATTTGCACTCGATATGAATGCGCACTACACAGAAAGTAATTGGGAAAAGCAAATTAATTCCTTTTGGCCGAAATCTTTCTCTGGCGACGTTAGACTCCAGTCTGAGCTGCAGATACAGCGGTGGTCAGTGCTGACAGACCTGGACAATGGCTGGGTGACCAGAAAAACGCTTTCCACCACTTATTTTAGTCTCTGGACTGTGGGGAGATGCCCAAGTTTGACCTGGGGGTAGCATATCCCTTTAATGAATGGCCCTGTTTCCTCTGCTCGGGAGCTTGGAGTAGAGCCACTGTTCCTCCACATCCTCAGGAGATCAATGTAAAATTTAAATGAAGAAAAGTTATATTATCTTAAAGTAGACCTATTGTGCTTGACACCCGTGTATCATTATGTTTAGACATTTTAAATTGCAATACAGATATAAAATTAATTGAAAGCTGATTTATACATTAGAAAACTAGCAATCTGACAGCTAAATAGCAAATGTATTCCCTATAAATGTCCTGTTTGACATAGTGCTTCTCTCTTATGCCCCCACTTTCCTGCACAGAGAGACCACAGACCTGATTCAGAAAGGCTTCTCAGAAACAACAACCAGGGTCTATCCAAACCAGACTGTGTGAGGCCCAGAGTCCCATTGACTGCTGTAATCTGGAGCTTAACCTCCTGTCTGCCTCTGTCTGCTCCTTCCTCTGGCTCTGCTCCTCTGACTTTGCTCCTGTTTGCTTCTCTGACTCTGCTCCTCTTTCTTTACATTCTCATTCGACTCTGCTCTCCTGCCTCTGCTCCTCTGGTTCTGCTTCATTAGTCAAAATGACATTACAAGTAGGAATAAAAGAACATGAGCAACTCCATTAAATCTATTTATTATCAAAATTCTGTGTACTCAAGTTCAAGCTGTAACTTATTTCTGGTTAATTGTTGCTTTTCCCTGGAATCTTCTACACTCTATCTTTATCTTTAAATGTATCTATCAAGGAGACAAACAAGTCACACCACCAGGCCAACAAAAATGAATAAATGCAAGATATATGTTAAATGCCATGCTCTGGAATACTGAAGCTAAAGCAATATCTCCATAGAGACCAGCAAATGGCAAACCTGCACCATGTAAAAACTGTGCTAAGCCTGAAGTTTAAACCTCTACACACATGTTCTGAAAATGCCCCTGTGTGTCAGATGCCCTTCCAGTGTGTCATTGTAAAAATGTGGCCTCCAAACTAATTCTTGGTTTCATAAATGTATCAAATATTTCCCAGAGAACAGTAGAGTTGTTTTACAGATGTGGGCAGGAGTCGGTTCATTTGGTTCAGATGACTCAAACTGAAGCTTTGTTTAAACACAGAAAACATTGGGATTGTTCTGATCCTGTGATTCACCTTTAGCTCCTCAGATCTGACCCTTTTTTATGATAGATGCCCTATAACGCCTTAACCCAATCCCACTCCATGCATTGGTATCTTACTGGGAACAGCAAGTCGACTCCCATTCTATCGATATACAGGCCCACACAGTCATTTCAATTGTTAACCAAGAATGTGAAATTGTGATTTGTTAGAAAAGAATGAGTAGTTGTTATATTCATCATGGGAGGGTTTCAGAATGATAGAAATATGCCTGTTACCAAAGTAATTAAAATATGTCAATTTTCTTTCATCCATTTCATTCATCATTAACAATGTAAAAAAAATATTATATAACTGCTGAATAAGAAAAAGTCTAACAATAAGCTGGAACCCATCAATATCATAATAAAACCCTTTACCCTCTAAAATTGCTTCGTTTCAAATAATATTTCTATATTGTTTCATTTTGTGTGGTATAGTCTAGTGCAGAGGTCTTCAACAGGGGGGTCGCGACCCCTAGGGGGGTCGCGGAGGTACTGCAGGGGGGTCGCGAAATCTTTTTTTTTTCACTTTAAAATAATATTATTTTATATTTTATCGTGTAAAATACAGTATTAACCTGTGTATTATTTCCTTGTATTGGATGAACCATAAGAGAGTAGCAATGTTTATACATGACACTAAGCTCAATTTAATATAAAACACAATTCTATGCCGTATATATAGTAGGGGGTCCCTGGCCCAGTTCGCCATCTGTTTGGGGGTCCCTGGCCTGAAAAACGTTGAAGACCCCTGGTCTAGTGAGATCCACGGACCTATTTCTAGGCTGGTATATAATTCCAATAACATTGCACGAAGATGTGTTAGTTGTGTACCCGCACAAGGCTTGGAGAGCGTTACTTGAGCTCCACACTGTGGCCCACAGTGGCTTCGGCTCCGCTTGTGAGTACCGGAGCCGGCCCCCCTGTGCCCCACTGCCCCTTTCACTGGCTTCAGCCTCGCCTCAACACCAAGGCCGTGGGTTCGAGTCCCGTCCGGGGTGAGACACTTGTGTGGCGCTGGGAGCTGTAATCACCCTTTATGCTCTTTTAATCATTGACGTATTTTACTTTTAAATGTTTTTATATGACTTATATATGTCTATATGACTATATGCTCCTGGGAATATAACACAAACAAATTCAGTTATTTAATTTTTTTGGCGAATTATTTGTGCTTCTTCTTTATTGTATTTATTTTATATTTTATTACATCGGTATGCACTATTAAAATAATATTTGTTATGTATTATTTTTTATATTTACCAGAATCCTTCACTTAATTACTTTGGTTCGTTAATTCGCTTTAAGACAGTTTTAGAGTAAAATCTGCTTCGCCTTTTGTTTTGTTTGTCTCTTGTGAGCGTCTGTAGACGTGCAGCTGTTTCCATGGTGACCACGCAAACTGCGTGCTGTTCTCTTAATATATCTGCTCTGATTTGATTTTCTTTAATAAACAACACTCCGAGATGACTTGCGAATTAATAGGCACATTTAAGCGCTTATGACAGCTTCGGTTCAGTTTAAATGGACACTACAAAGAGTGAATTTTGCTCAAACTAAACCGCGCCATGACCGAGGCCGACGGTACAAATACGGCGCTGGACTTTGACGAAGAGCCGGAAAGAATCATGTTTTATGAAGAAGAGGTACGTTTTTAGGCACCCTACTGCTAACAAAACACTAAAGCTACATTTATTTGTCAATTTTAATGGCCTCTCCGTTGTTAAATTAAATTTTCTGTAGTTTTGAAGTTGTTTTGGTCGTTTTATTACAGGATTAGCGCGTTTGATACTTGAGTTATTAAATTAGAGAAGATTTAACTACTGTTATTTGCCGTCTGCAGTCACATCCGCCTCCGTAGGAACATTATTTAGCTCAGTAAATAAATTGCACTATAAAATAAATAATGAAATGTCAAATATACATGGTTTCCTAAAATACAGACAAACAGTTCAAACAAATATTAAAAATAATTAGCCTATGTGCTAGTTTTTATGGTGAGTAAGTTGCTTTGGTCATGAGCCAAAGAAAGTTATGCCCCTGCTGTTGGAACCTGTTTTTCTTTTTAATAACCACAGCTAAAGCTACAACTAACGTTACTTGGAGTGGCTAATGTAGACCTAGTTTGACCATGCTCTTGTGCTGTTTTAGTTCTGGTCTTTTCAGGTTTAGTTCCATCCTAAAAGGGGGGATGACATTAGCAGAAGCTCTCAAAACCGTCTCCTTAATGATCTGGTATGATATTTGATCCAAAGTGCACGGACAAGACCAGAAAAGTATTAGTCATTTGTTTGTAAAAAGGCAGAATACGTTCACAGTTCAGTGCCACATATTTGGATACTCATTGATGCATAAACCAGTTTCAAAGCCACGTCATCACTGAATGCGCACGCCGTGCTGACTCAAAACAAAGCCACTGCTGCCATAAAACCCCCAGCGAAGATATAGAAGAGAAGAACTCGAATAAAGAGAAACAGATGGAATAAATGATAGTTCATATCATTCAACTGACATACACACAAGTGAACACCTGCTGCTTGTTTAGGGTAATTTGCCCAGGTGTTCAATGGTGTTTAATCATGCTGATTCAAGCACAGGACACCGCAAAGCTCACAGACATATTAACCGGGTAACCTCTACGACAGACACATGTAAACAAACACGAATAACTTTGTTAAAATGCATGATAAGTTTTCACATGACCATCATAAATGGCATTTGACATGACTGAGATCACATCTGTGACTCGTGAATTAAGTCGTAGTAGGTTACCCCGCAACGCAAGTGCAGTTGGCGGTCAGAACGTAGTTCTCGCGCTTGTTGATGATAGCCCAAGCATTGTACATGGTCGTCTTGTGGCCTTGTCTTTGACTGGGGAGAACATCAGATGCCAACACGCAAAACTCCCCATCGATATCGTGGTATTTTACCTCCTGTACATGGCCACACATGGCAAACTGGTAGGCATCCATGGATTTGTATGCGCACACTTCTCTCTTGTATACACGCTGGGCTTCTCCACTAAATAACAGTGGATATCTGGCCACTGTAAATCTGGCCACTTTCTGCGATCGTACTGCCACTCCGTGATCGCATAAGGATCTGGTAGTTGAACCCCGTTGCTCAACGTGAGCTCTTGAATGTAGCTCTCCCTATCGTTCAGATACTCCGCTATGGTCCGCCATGGCTTTGGTCCATGTAAAATCAAGATTCCTGAAGAGAAGCAGAGAATGGAGGACACAGTTTTACAGAATCCTTCAAAAACCATTAAATAAAAAGGCCATGTCAATATGCCAATATATATGAATAAATACACACAAACCGTACATATTTAGGCTGAATTCTTCTCTCAAACTGAAAACACTCAGCTCCACCTTATGATGTCAAGTGGTAATACAAAAAGGTAAAGTGTAGTTGTTAACTTGAAAACTACCGCTACATGACATGACAAGGTCGAACAGAGCATTTTGAGTTTTGGAGACTTATAATAAAGGTTTACTCAAACATGGCAAAAGGAGAAAGTCAATTTGTCAACTTGACAAAAGTTTATATGGTCGAATATGTTTCGCAGTTCATCCAAAGTATTTGACCAAATAAACTTTTGTCCAGTTGACAAATTGAATTTCTCCTTTTGCCATGGATTCTACCTGGACGACTGAGGGATTCTATACACTTTACTCAGACATGTATGAATGAAACACAATGTATGAGGTAACAACAACATTCTAACATGAGTAAATTCTCACAAGAGTCAATTTTGCATAATACATGAGTATGACCTTTAAGTATTAGTTGTTTATGCGTAATTATTTATTTATTCTTATGTGTGTACCACAGGCTGCAGATGAGGTGCCGGCATCTCTCCTGAGATACTTTGAAACGTCCCGGAGCAGAGCGCTGCTGTGTGAGAGACTCATCCTGGGACATGTTGATGATGAAGATGAGGATGAAGGTAAGACATGTTACACTGTCTGCATAATGCTTATGTTTTATTTTAAGTGCTGCTTTGTCATTGGTCACTATTTTATAAACTACTGTGGATATTGATTTTCATACTTAGTTATGAAAATTCTTCACATGAGTAGTCTTTGAGATGGTGCTACACATAACACAGGCCTTTAAAGTATCCTAAATTTTTTCCTTTTTTCAAGATGACGCTGGGAGGCCAGCAGCCTGTCGCGGTAGCTCCGACCCTTCTTTCCAGAGTTCTTTTTCATTGTTTTTTAGAGTAGTTGCAACACGGTCAGGAGATGTGTCAGAGACCCCATTCAGCTACGGCTCGGTGCGCATCGGAACGTATCACATATGTGCGTAGCGAGCTTCTCAGCCTGCGTGGCTCTTCTCTACTCCACGCCGGGAAACCTGACGTTCCAGCGGAGATTCAGAGGAAGAGGAGAGGCTGCAGAGGTGAACGCATGAAATGGAGACGTATCTGCCTTTGGTGATTATGAGAAACGTGTGCTCCATCTCCAACAAGACTGAGGAGCACATTGCGCTAACCCGGCAACAGAGAGAATACCGTGACTGCAGCCTTATGTGTTTCACTGAGACGTGGCTGAATGAGCACATACCGGACTATGCCATTTCCCCTGAACGGATTTACACTAAGGCGTGCGGACCAGACTGTGATGGGGAGCGGGAAGGCGTGGGGAGGAGGGCTGGCGGTGTTTGTGAGCAAGCGCTGGTGTCACCTAGCTAATGCGCATGTGAAACAACAGCTGTGCTCCCGGGACCTAGAACTGCTGGTAGTTGGCATAAGGCCGTACTATCTACCATAGGAATTTTCGCACGTGAATGTGTTTTGCGTGTACATTCCTCTGTCGGCTGATGGTGCAGCAGTCTGTGAGCAGCTTCACAGCGCTGTGACACAAATGCAGACACGCCACCCGCGCGCCCTCTTCCTGATCACTGGGGGCTTTAACCACACATCTCTCTCCGCCACTCTTCCCACATTCACAAAGTACGTCACGTGCTTCACGAGAGACAATAAGACTTTGGATCTGCTATACTCAAACATCAAAGATGCCTACACCTCTGCCCTCCCCCCCCCCCGCTCGGACCCTCAGACCACTGTCTGGTTTACCTGCTCCCGGAATACACACCCAGGATGCGAAGAGGACCTGTGCAGGTCTGTGAAGCTTTGGACTGACGAGGCCTGTGAGAGTCTGAGGGACTGTTTCCAGAACACTGACTGGGACATGTTCAGCGGCTCTTATGGAGACGACATCAACGGCCTGACCCATTGCATCACGGACTACATCAACTTCTGCGTGGAGAACACTGTACGAACCAGGAGAGTACGGTGTTTCTCCAACAACCACCCCTGGGTCACCCCTGAGCTTAAAGCCCTCCTGAACCAGAAGAAAAGGGCTTTCAACTCAGGGGACAGAGAGGAGCAAAAGAGGGTCCAGCAGGAGCTCCAGTGGAGGAGGGCGTGTGGAGAGGACTAAAGAACATCTCCGGATTTGGACAGAGTGGCAGAGGGACAGCTGATGGTGATCAGCGCTGGGCGGACGAATTAAACTGTTACTTCAACAGGTTTGATTCGCCCCCACCCCCTCTGCCCCGCTTCCGACTCCTTCCTCCTCTTCACACCTCCCCGGGCCAGTAGCCACATCCCCCTCCCCCTTCACACGGACCCAACCCAGCACCAGCCCCCCTCCACCCCCCACCACCACCTGGCATTTGTTGTTTTGGGAACAACACTCCCCCCTCTCCATCACACCGGAGGAGGTGAGGAGGGAGCTTAGGCAACTGAAGCAGAGGAAATCTGCAGGACATGACAGTATCTGCCCCAGGCTGCTGAGAACCTGTACAGACCAGCTCTGTGACGTTCTCTGCTACATCTTCAACCTGAGCCTCAGCCTGGAGAGGGTCCCCGTCCTGTGGAAGACCTCCTGTGTGGTCCCGGTTCCCAAAACAACAAATGCCAGGGAACCGGCCCACTACAGACCAGTTGCCTTGACCTTCCACCTCATGAAGACCATGGAGAGGGTGATCCTCAGTCACCTCCGCTCTGTGGTGAGCCCCACCTTGGACCCGCTGCAATTTGCCTACAAGCCAAACATAGGAGTAGAGGACACTGTCATCTGCTTGCTGCGGCAGGCGCTCACCCAGCTGGAGACCGCCGGGAGTGCTGTGAGAGTCATGTTCTTTGACTTCTCCAGCGCCTTCAATAGCATCAGGCCAGCGCTGCTGCAGAGGAAGCTGGCAGACGCTGGAGTTGATGGACATCTCACTGCCTGGACCATCGACTACCTCACTGACCATCCACAATATGTGCGGCTGTGCGAGTGTGAGTCAGAGGTGGTAGTCTGCAGCACTGGGACTCCCCCAGGGAACTGTCCTCTCACCCTTCCTCTTCACCATCTACACCTCGGACTTCACCTACAACACGGACAGCTGCCATCTCTAGAAGTTCTCTGACGACTCGGCCATTGTGGGCTGTGTGTCTGATAGGGGTGGCACGGTTCAAAAAATTCACGGTTCAGTTCGTATCACGGTTTAAGGGTCACGTTTTCGGTTCTGTACGGTTCTTATTGGTTTCTTTCAAAATACACCTTATATCCATTTATCTTAATAATCCACAATAACAGGATATGGCATTAAAAAGGTTATAAGATTATATAATAATCTAATGTAATATAAAATTTTAATACATGTAATAATCACACAATCTGAATTTGACATGACTTTAAGCCCATTATTGGAACCATCTCTCCGATCTGGTGGCAGTAACTATGTCACCTGCTGTTGAAAAAACCCTTTCACTAGATATTGAAGAAACAGAAACAAAAGTACGTGTCTCGTATTAAACTTCTACCGGTGTGCGGGCCGTGCTCCGTCTGGAGCTGCGGACACCACACGTCAGCGAGCGAGCGCCAGGAGTGCTGCTCTTTTGCACATGTAACGTATAACGTGTATCACAGGGCAGGTTAAACTTTATAAAACATCTGTCCGTGCCTCACTTACTGACTTTTCACGCGCTATCTCCTCCTGTTAGCTTCCCTGATAGCGCACATAAGCTAGGGAGCTCAATGCCAAGCGCATTTCGGCAGCGGCGTGGGAGGGGGGTGTCCGTGACTTTCCACTTTTCCCCAGACACCGGACTTAAATGACACTGGTGCATCTTCTATGTCCTTGCCGCTATCTCCACTCTCACTTGCCATTTCTATCTAACTTTATTTACTGCACTCATTCATCTTTCGAGGTTACATACGGGCTTGCCAGAGGCAACTATACATTGCGCATGCCCGGAACCGTCAGGTGCGCACCGAACGGTTCGTCGTGACAAGCGAACCGAACGGTTCGTCGGTTTTTCATGAACCGTGCCACCCCTAGTGTCTGAGGGGAACGAGCTGGAGTACCGCTTGGTCATCAGAGACTTTGTGGACTGGTGTGGGCGCAACCACCTGAGCCTTAACACCAGTAAGACAAAGGAGCTGGTGATCAACTTCAGGAGAAGACCACTACCTCACTCACCGGTGAACATCCAGGGGCAGGACATAGAGACTGTGGACAGTTTCAAATACCTGGGTGTTCACCTCAACAATAAACTGGACTGGTCCCACAACACCGACGTCCTGTACAAGAAGGGCCAAAGTCGCCTCCACCTCCTGAGGAGACTGAGGTCCTTTGGAGTGTGCAGGCCTCTGCTCAAGACTTTTTATGACTCTGTGGTGGCCTCTGCTCTCCTCTACGCTGTCGTCTGCTGGGCCCTGAGCAGCACAGAGCGGGACAGGAAGAGACTCAATAAGCTGGTCAGGAGGGCCAGCTCTGTCCTGGGCTGTCCTCTGGACTCTGTAGAGGAGGTGGCTGAGAGGAGGGTGCTGGACAAATTTACATCCATGATGGACGACACCTCTCACCCTCTGCACCGGACTGTAGAGGAGCTGAGCAGCTCCTTCAGCAGCCGACTGAGGCACCCCCAGTGCAAGAAGGAGCGCTACCACAGATCCTTCATCCCCACCGCCATCAGACTGTACAACTCCACTATATAGTCTAAACCTGCAATATTTTTCTATACTCTCTTATTTTATTATATACACTTATTTTTATTATTATTACTTATCTTGTCTGCATGCACTTTCTTGTTCAAACTTTCTTTGCACTAAACTGCCTGGAGCCAATGTGGCAAGTGAATTTCTCCTTTGTGAGATCAATAAATCAATCAATAAATAAATCTTATGATATCTTAAATAATCTTATCTTGAACCAAAGAGCATTGCTCCCCCTTATGGCCAAAACATGTTATGAGCGCTAATGCAGTCTACAAACCTCCCCTGGGTAGAGCTGACCACAATATTGTCCATCTGTGGCCTGTGTATGAGCCCATTGTGCACAGACAGCCTGTGGTGTCCCGTGTGGTGAAGAAGTGGACTGCTGAGAGTGAGGAAGATCTGAGAGACTGCTTTGACACCACAGTGTGGACAGAGCTCTGTGACCCCCATGGAGAGGACATTAATGCAGTGACAGAATGCATCACGGACTACATAAATTTTTGTTTTGAAAACATCGTTCCCTCCCAAACGGTGCAGTGTTTTTCAAACAATAAACCATGGATTAACCCTGACATAAAGGCTCTGCTGAAGGAGAAGAAGAGAGCTTTTAGGTCAGGGACCAAGGAGGAGCTGAGGGCTGCACAGAAGAGGCTGAGGAGAGAAATCAGGACGAGCCAGGCCAGCCATAAGAGGAAGATGGAGCGACAGCTACAGGAGAGGAACATCCAGGGGGTGTGGAGAAGTCTCAAGACCATCTCAGGCTTCAAAGCACCTCCTGCCCAGACGGAGGGGGACCTGCAGTGGGTGAATGACCTCAATGCTCACTTCAGGAGATTTGATCAATCACTCGGCACTCCTCCCCCCAACCAGCTGCCAGCTCTCACCTCCCCAGCTGGACAATGGGGAACTCCTGCTCCTCTTCACACCCTTACCTCTGCTCTACAGCCCTCCACCACACAGGGACTCACCCATCCCCCCAGCCTGCCACTGTCATTCTCTGCAGCCCAGGTGAGACAGGAGCTCAAGAAGATTAGACCGAGGAAGGCAGCAGGACCAGACGGCATCAACTCCAGGCTCCTTAAGTCCTGTGCAGACGAGCTGTGCGGAGTTATGGAGCATGTCTTCAACATGAGCCTTAAGCTGAGGGTGGTACCACAACTCTGGAAGACCTCCTGCGTGGTACCAGTGCCTAAGACACCGCACGCTACAGACCTCAGCAGCTTCAGGCCGGTGGCTCTAACATCCCACCTGATGAAGACACTGGAGAGACTGGTCCTTGGCCACCTCCGCTCCACCGTGAGCTCAGCGATGGACCCGCTGCAGTTTGCGTACCGGCCTGGCATCAGAGTGGAGGATGCCGTCATCTACCTGCTGCATCGCTCACTGTCTCACCTGGAGAACCCCGGCAGCACTGTGAGGATTCTCTTCTTTGACTTCTCCAGTGCTTTCAACACCATCCAGCCACTGCTCCTCAGGGACAAACTGGAGACCGCCGGTGTGGACTGTGACCTGGCAGACTGGATCCTGGACTACCTCAGTCACAAACCGGCCCCAGTTTGTGAGAGCCAAGAATTGTGTGTCTGACCTCCTGACCTGCAGTGTGGGGGCGCCCCAGGGCACTGTCCTCGCGCCCTTTCTTTTCACCCTCTACACTGCAGACTTCAGACACAACACGGACAGCTGTGTCCTGCAGAAGTTCTCTGATGACTCTGCCATCATTGGTCTCATCAAGGATGACGACGATGGGGAGTACAGAGGACTAATACAGGACTTTGTGGACTGGAGTCAGCGGAACCACCTCATCATCAATGCAGGGAAGACCAAGGAGATGGTGGTGGACTTCCGCAGACGCCACTCTACTGCCCCCTCAGTGAACATCCAGGGAAGGGACATTGAGAGAGTGGACTCTTACAGGTACCTGGGTGTTCATCTGAACAATAAACTGGATTGGACTCATAACACAGATGCACTGTACAGGAAGGGCCAGAGTCGGCTCTATCTCCTGAGGAGACTCAGGTCTTTTGGAGTGAGAGGGCCACTCCTGAAGACCTTCTATGACTCTGTGGTGGCATCAGCCATCCTGTACGGTGTGGTCTGCTGGAGCAGCAGCATCACAGAGAGGGAGAAGAAGAGGCTGGACAAGGTCATCAAGAAGTCCAGCTCTGTCCTGGGCTGTCCTCTGGACTCAGTGCAGGAGGTGGAGGACAAGAGCGTCCTGGCTAAGGTCACCTCTATGCTGGACCATGAGTCTCACCCCCTACAGGACACTCTGTCTGCTCTGGAGAGCAGCTTCAGTGACAGACTGATTCACCCTCGCTGTGTGAGGGAGAGGTTTCGCAGGTCTTTCCTTCCTGCTGCTGTCAGACTGTACAACGAACACTGTTAACATGTCATTCAACTTATCTGCACTACAATATTCAACTATACTCCAGAGTCTATTTTTAGGTCTTGTTTTAAATTATCCTAGGCCATTATTTATTTATTTATTTATTATATTGTTCTGTTGTATGCTACTTTTTCTTGATGTTCTTGATCTGTGCGTTGCAACACTGGAATTTCCCCACTGTGGGACTAATAAAGGCATATCTTATCTTATCTTATCTTAAACCTCAACAAAATATCCAGTGAAATTCCTGATTGGGTTAAAATTCAGATTTCGGTGTCTCTCAGATTTTAAGATCCTGGACTGGTTTAAAATGTAGCCTCCAAACTAATTCTTGTTTTCATAAATTGACAAGAATCAAATATTTCCCAGAGAACAGAGTTGTTTTACAGATGTGGGCAGGAGTTGGTTCATTTGGTTCAGATGACTCAAACTTCACAAACTGAAGCTTTGTTTAAACACAGAAAACAGTGGGATTGTTCTGATCTTGTGATTCACCTTTAGCTCCTCAGATCTGACCCTTTTTTTTGACAGATGCCCTATAACGCCCTAACCCAATCCCACTCCATGCATTGGCCAAAACTGCATGTTTGGCCAAAACATGCTATAAGCACTGATGCAGCCCCTAAATCTTTATTTCTCACGCTCATTAGATTTTTTGTGTATTTCGTTTTTTTCTCAGAATTCACAGAGTTGGACTGCATCAGGGACGAAGATCTGGACTCACGACATCAGCTGCAGGTGAATAAAAATGATGTATTGGGTCGTATCTTGATTCCGGTTTTTGCGCAAGCGTGAGGAGCTCTAAACAAGAGGTGTGCTGTGCCTGAATATCAGGTGGAATGGAGCAGATTGAGGGTTCAGTAAATTGCAAGAATCGTAAAAATAAATATCAAACTAGTTAACTGAAAAACTTTACATGTAGCATATTCAAGGCATAAAAAAACATATTTTATTTTTAAGTATTATGATAACATTCACATGTTCATGCGCCGTATCGGCTCAGCGCTGCTCTACAGTTTGGTTTGATCACGATCTGCACAAAAGCTGATCATTGTTTGGGACCAAAGGCAGTAGACATCTGTGAGACTAGAATGCGAGCGGTCAGCAGTAGCAGCAGTGGAAACTCATACCTCGGGTGAGAGACATGGGACAGGCAGGAGCGGACTGTCGGCCTGGGACAGGCAGGAGCCGGTGTGACCAAGGGGAGAGAGGAGATCAGCGGGTTTGATGTGGGATGGGGAGCGCACAAGAAAGACAAAGGTCTGCTGCATAATGGGAGGGAAAAGAATGGAGGAACGCAGGAAAAAACTATGGTTGACGGGAGTGTGTGTGTACGGGCCTACGGGGGTGTGTGTAAGTGAGAGGGGCGCACATGTGCATGGAACACAAGCCAGTTCTGTGACGGCCCATCCAAAATTCTGTAATCCTGGTGTCTCTTCTGGTGCGTACTTACGTCGTGGGGCTCCGGAGCTGTTTTTTGTACCCATACATTTTTTTCCCCCTAATTTTCCACACCCCTCTTTACTGCCTGGTACTGGGGCAAAGACTGCAGACATTAACCACACTGGCAGTGATTTTCAATGCCACAGTGGTCACAGACTGGTTCAGATGCCTTGACCATATACCTGCCACTCCAGTTCCTAGCGGTCAAGTACAGCCTGACCTGGACACGCCCTCTTAACACTTGCGCAAAGACTGGTGGCAAGATAGGGCCCATGATGTGATAATGATAAACCTATAATGTATAATCTATAATGTCTGTTTTTTGCAGATCAACAGCTTCATAATCCCAAATAACACAGGCGACTCACCCTCCTCTCACAGCCAAGGTACTAAATACTTATGTACATTTCTGCACTAATAAATGGAATAGTGACAAAAATTAACAACTCAAATTAACAATTTTGACTGTTAATTTGACAGGGTTGACAATTTTGAAAATGTGACTGGCAAGGACCGTGCCACAACAATAGTATACAATAATGATACTTGTTTATGAATGATATTGCAAAATGTGGCTGGTTAGAGACTCAGTGAGCAGTGGTTTGATCCAGAGCAGGGGTAAGATGTTGTGGCATGGTCCTGCTCCTGAATCTTGGTCAATTGTATTAACAATTGTATGTGCTTTTTCTGCATGTGTTTTAGAAACTGAGAGTCCAGACATAAAGGAGGTTTTAGGAAAGCATCTGACAGAGGAGGAGCAAAGCAAAGGGTTCAAGATGGAGAGAATGAGAAGAGAGGAGGAGGAGGAGAGAGAGGAGGAGAGGAGGCAGAGAGAGGAGGACTTTGAGCTGGAGCTGAGGAGACTTCAGGAGGCTGAACGGGTCAGACTTTATTGATGTTTTCAGATTTAATGTTCAGTATCGGTATGTAATAAAAATAAGAATGCTGTCAATATTTAAGAAGTGTCTTGCCCAAGGCCACAACAACAGCAAGCACCGGTTTTGCTAGTTCATTACTCCTCTGTGTTTATGGAGTAATGAACTAGCAAAGAGGGGGTAGTATGCAAAATGGACTTCATAACATTGTTCTCTCAAAAACATGCCTGAAGAGGTTTTAGATGTCATCCATGCATGTTTAAGTAATCTAGCGATCTCTCCCGGACTCTATTCAAACCCTCCTTATGGTTAGAGGCCACACCTTTACCTACAAGCCTACATTACCAGAAAGCTCTCAGCAGCATTCCCCATGCCTGTGCTCAGCCCTTCCCTCACAGAACAGCAAGCGTCAGAGAGAGATCGAAGAATGACCCTGAAACTAATTCAACTTTTTAATATGTTGTTTGGGGGCAATATCACATTTTCAAAGAAATAAAAGGTAACATGGTGATCTAATTATGTTATATGTTAGCAGTTGATACCCCTTACCTACCCCGCTTTAAAGGGATAGTGCATTTTTTAAAATCTTAATCTGTATGGGTTTCCTTGTAAAAGTTACGTGTGTTGACACCGGCTTACCTCTGACAGTCTCAGCTGATCCCGGTTCGGCTCGCTTTCTGGAGCCCACGTAAGTAGGTCCGTTAACTTCCCTGGAACATGAAATAAAGCTTGTTTTTCTTCTCAAAACAAAACATTTGTTAGAAAGGTGATATATTTCCATCCGAAACAGTTGTCCATGAAACATGTCTATGCCGAAGTTTACAAGTGATAGAGTTAACATGGGCGTAGTGATACGAGTGGAAAGAGACAATACGCGATCGCTAAGTACACTGCTGGATGTTTCATGGACAACTGTTTCGGACGCAAATATATCACCTTTCTAACAAATGTTTTGTTTTGAGAAGAAAAACAAGCTTTATTTCATGTTCCAGAGAAGTTACCGGACCTACTTACGTGGGCTCCAGAAAGCGAGCTGAACCGGGATCAGCTGAGACTGTCAGAGGTAAGCCGCTGTCAACACACGGAACTTTTAGAAGGAAACCCATACAGATTAAGATAAAAAAAAACAAAAAAATGCACCATCCCTTTAAATTGCCTGTTGATTATATATTTTCTATTTGTATTTCTCTGTGTGTATGTGTGTGTGTGTGTGTGTGTGTGTGTGTGTGTGTGCAGGTGCAGCAGGCTCAGCTGGAGCTTAAGGCACAGAGAGCTCAGTACAAACTTGAGCAGGAGATGATTCTGCAGCAGGTTTGTACTTTATTTTACACAGTTCATGTGATGGCTGGCTTCACAAAATATCCACACAATTTGCCAGATAGGTCATCTGGCAAAGCAAAACTGATTATTAAAGGTCCCATGGCATGAAATTTTCACTTTCTGAGGTTTTTGAACGTTAATGTGAGCTCCCCTACCCTGTTTAGGGCCCCCCCCATGGCTAAAAGTTGCGAAATGTGTAAACTGAGCATTTGCGGTCCTTTTCTGCGTTTGAAAAAAACACAGCTCAAACGGGCGATTCTGAACAAGGAAACTTTCTGACGTCACACGGAAAATACAGTTCCACCCCCCGTCTGGATGTCTACCCACCGTCTCTTTAAATCACGCCCAGAGAGTTTGGACCGCGAATGAGCTACGCAATGTGAAATGCGTTTTTTTATTTGCCTGGAGGCACATGTGAGTGTTTCCAGGCTCGGAAGTCCTTTATCTGAGCCTTTGGACCTCTGAAACAGCAGTGGTTTAATTTTATTTTCTGTGAAAATGTGTTTTTTTCATTGAAACGGCTCTCCTTTCTTCCTCCGCTCTTAAAACACGGAAGTGGGGCCAGCACACAGCGCACCGCTAAAACAAGGAACCAGCGGCGCATTTGCCCCCCACCCCCACCCGCAGCTCTGACCTATCTCTGTCCTTCTCATTTCCATTCAAGCAACAACGCCCAGAATGAGGTGTTCAGAGAAATAATTTTTGACCATGTCTGTGTAAATGGGTCTTTCTCATGCACTGAGTGTTGATTTTGAAGAAGGATTCATTTACAGTATTAGGGAACCATTAAGGAACCATATACAGTGCCGTGAAAAAGTATTTGCCCCCTTCCTGATTTCTGTGTTTTTTGCATATTTATCACTCAAAACATTGTCAGATCATCAAACCAATTTTAATATCACACAGAAACAACCCAAGGAAAGACAAAATTCAGTTTTTGAATGATGATTCCATTTATTAGTGCACAAAAAAAATCTAAACCTATCTGGCCCTATGTGAAAAAGTAATTGCCCCCCCTTGTTAAATCACAAACTAACTGTGACTAACCACAGTTTTGAGAAAACTTAGTTCAGTTCTACATGCCACACCCACACCTGATTGTCACCACCTGTGTTGAATCAAGAAATCACTTAAATAGTTCCTGTCAAACAAAGTGAAGTTGGCTACAACATCTCAAGAACAAACACATCATGCCACGATCCAAAGAAATTCAAGAACAAATGAGAAAAAAAGTGATAGAAGTCTATAATTCAGGAAAAGGTTACAAAGCCATTCCCAAAGCTCTGGGGCTCCAGCGAACCACTGTCAGAGCCATTATTCAAAAATGGAGGAAACTGGGAACAGTTGCAACCCTTCCCAGGAGTGGTCGACCAACTAAGATTACTCCAAGAGTGCGACGACGGCTCATTCAGGAAGTCACAAAAGAACCTAGACGCACATCGAAAGAACTACAGGCCTCGTTGGCCTCAGTTAAGGTCAGTGTTCATGACTCCACCATTAGAAAAACACTGGCCAAAAATGGCATCCATGGAAGAGTTCCCAGGAGAAAACCACTGCTTTCACAAAAGAACACAAAGGCTCGTCTCACCTTTGCCAAAAAGCACCTTGATGACCCTCAAGACTTTTGGAGAAACATTTTGTGGACCGATGAGTCTAAAATTGAACTTTTTGGAAGGTCTGCAGCCCGTTTCATCTGGCGTAAAAATGGCACAGCATTTGATAAAAAGAACATGGTGCCCACAGTAAAGCATGGTGGTGGCAGTGTGATGGTCTGGGCCTGCTTTGCTGCCTCAGGACCAGGACAACTTGCTGTGATTGACGGAAAAATGAATTCTGCTGTTTACCAGAAGATCCTGAAGGAGAATGTCCGGCCATCAGTTCGTGCCCTCAAACTCAAGCGCTCTTGGATCATGCAACAGGACAATGATCCAAAACACACCAGCAAGTCCACCTCTGAATGGCTCAAAGAAAACAAAATTAAGGTTTTGGAGTGGCCAAGTCAAAGTCCGGATTTAAATCCGATTGAGATGCTGTGGTGTGACCTTAAACGGGCAGTTCATACAAGAAAACCCTCCAATATGGCAGAATTGAAACAATTCTGCATAGAAGAGTGGGCCAAAATCCCTCCCCAGCGGTGTGAAAGACTCATCACCAATTATCGCAAACGTTTGGTTACAGTTATTGCTGTCAAAGGAGGCTCAACTGGCTATTAGATTAAGGGGGCAATTACTTTTTCACATAGGGCCAGATAGGTTTAGATTTTTTTTGTGCACTAATAAATGGAATCATCATTCAAAAACTGAATTTTGTCTTTCCTTGGGTTGTTTCTGTGTGATATTAAAATTGGTTTGATGATCTGACAATGTTTTGAGTGATAAATATGCAAAAAACACAGAAATCAGGAAGGGGGCAAATACTTTTTCACGGCACTGTAAAAGCATCAAGAAGTACCATGTCATGGGATCTTTAAGCTCGGCAGCAAGTTTATCTATTATAAATAACCAAAGGATACTGCCAAAATAATTGCGGCAATTAAAAAGTTTGATTCAACTGCTAGTACAGCTATTACCACTATTACTACAACAACTACTATTACTTACATGTTTTTCTGCGCAGGAGATGCTGAAGTCCCTGAGGAGGCATGTGGAGGAGGAGAGCAAGAGGAGGTTTGAGGAACAGACCAAGTTTAAACTGGAGCTGCAGAGAAGACAGGAAGATCGAAGACAAACAGAACTTCTACAACAAAATACAACCATTCCAATCCGAACAGAGACATTTGAGACCCAAATAATGAATGATGATCAAAGTGAAATGCATGGAGAGAAACTACACAGCTATACTGCCGAGGTAGAATCCAGTATTGAGAGGCAATCAAATCACAAAACGGTTCAAAAGTCAAATTGTGCATCGACAAACTTAAGACCAGATTTGATGTGTAAAACTTTAAATGGTAAAGTTATGAATGATGAGATTGAACAAGCTGGTGCAGAGATCAGAAAAGTCAGAATGCTGTTTTACATAGATTTCAGTTCAGCATTCAACACCATAATCCCACAGCAGCTCATCACCAAACTGGACCACCTGGGGCTTCAGACCTCACTGTGTAATTGGCTGCTGGACTTCCTCAGTGACTGCACAGGCAGTGCGGGTGGGCAGAAACACCTTGAGCTGCATTAGACTGAGCACAGGAGCCCCCCAGGGCTGTGTGCTCAGTCCGATGCTCTTCACTCTGCTGACCCACGACTGCTCACCAGCCTTCAGCACCAATCACATAGTGAAGTTTGCGGACGATACGACTGTGGTGGGTCTCATCTCAAATAACAATGAGACAAACTACAGGAGTGAGGTGAGCCTTCTGACCAAGTGGTGCAGCAATAACAATCTCCTTTTTAACGTTGAAAAGACGAAAAGGAGAAGAAAAGGAGATTGTTATTGACTTCCGCAGGGGCCTCACCCAGCACCCCCCACTGTCCATCAACGGTGCTGCTGTAGAGAGGGTGAGCAGCACCAAATTCCGGGGGGTGCTCATCAGTGAGGACCTCTCCTGGACAGCGAACACTGCATCACTGGCAAAGAGGGCTCAGAAGTGCCTCTATTTCCTCCGCAAACTGAGGAGAGCTGGAGCCCCCCCACCTTCTACCGAGGCACCACTGAGAGCGTTCTGACCAGCTGCATCACTGTGTGGTACGGGAGCTGCACTGAACAGAACAGGAAAGCCCTGCAGCGCATAGTGAATGCAGCTCGAGGATCGCTGGTGTCTCTCTCCCCTCCCTCCTGGACATTTTTAAAGATCCCATGACATGGTACTTCTTGATGCTTTTATATGGCTCCTTAATGGTTCCCTAATACTGTAAATGAATCCTTCTTCAAAATCAACACTCAGTGCATGAGAAACAGAGATAAGATTAGAAAGAGTATTTTTTTCTCTCTCTGAACACTATAATGGGCGTTGTTGCTTGAATGCAAATGAGGAGAAAAGAGCTGGCCAATAGTAGAGGGTGGGGGCGTGGCCAAACTCTCTGCTCTCCGCTCTAGCTCTCAGCTGATCCATTTCCTTGTTTTTGCACGGGGGGAGAGATTTGAAGCGTTCCATTGAAAAATAAACACATTTCCACAGAAAATAAAATTAAACCACTGCTGTTCAAAGGTCCAGAGGCTCAGATAAAGGACTTCCGAGCCTAGAAACACTCGGACGTGCCTCCAGGCAAATAAAAAAACGCATTTCGCATTGCCTAGCGCATTCGCAGTCCAAACTCTCTGGGCGTGATTTACAGAGACGCTGAGTACAGACAGGCGGGGGTGGAACTGCATTTGCATTTCTTTTTTCGATCTGACGTCAATAAGGTGCCTTGTTCAAAATCGCCCGTTTGAGCTCTGATTTTTTGTAATGCAGAAAAGGATCGCAAATGCTCAGTTTAGACATTTCGCAACTTTTAACCATGGGGGGGGCTAAACAGGGTAGGGGAGCTCACGTTAACGTTCAAAAACCTCAGAAAGTGAAAATTTCATGCCATGGGACCTTTAACACCCGCCTCACCCGCAGAGCGTCCTGCATTGTGGGTGACCCGAGCCACCCTTCACACAGCCTCTTAAAGCTGACTTTGATCTTTGATCTATTGATCTTTCAGGTCTCAGAAGTGTCCAAGGAGCAGGGATTTCAACTGATGCAAGAAAATGTAGTGGAATTTCAAAATAAAATACCCAACAATCCCGAAAATGATATTGTTAAGCACAAAGCAAAATGTGAAGAGGAGAAGGTGTACTGCGATGAAGAACAAATCAGTTTTTGTACAAGGGAGACTGAAATTAAGAGCCAAAATGGTAGTAATTTAATGTTGCATCGTAATGAAAAAGCAATGAACAGGAAGCAAAACATGAGTGGATTCAGCTATAATTTTCTGCATTATAGCTCCAAATTAAAAACAAAAGTTGGTGCCAGTGATGTTAAGGAAAACATTGAAGAAATAAGATGTAAAAATGAAATTACAATTCCAAATGCATCACCAAATGAGCCCAAAATTGTCCAAGGACAATTTAGTAGTAGCTTTGTAAACACCAATATTGGTGAAGAAAAACACAGCGCAATCAGTGTGTCTTCAATACCTTTGCAATATGAATTTAAACCTACCTTAGAAACTGTACAAAATAACTGCAAAAACACAAATACGACTAGCACAGAACAATGCTATTCAATGTCTGACCAAAATTACAAAAATAAAACTACCCCAAATTCAGTTAATATTGATAATCAAATTAATACAGAAGAAGATATAGAGAAGAATGACTTGGTTGAGACAATTGATTCTGATGTACAAAATTTGATGGCAGAAACAGAAACTTCCAAACACAACAGCAAAAAGGCAGCCATCTTGACGACTGTGGATGAAGAAGATAGGACTACTCCTGTTAATTATGATGCGACAAGTGTGCATGAGATTAACCAAGACAAAAAGGACAATGTATGGACCAAATCTGGCACTACTTTTAACATTGAAGATAGGAAAGGTTCTGAGAATAATGGTGTTTGTCAAAATCGTCAAGCAGTGAGCAGTGGAGTAGTTGCATCTAAGCTTATGTTGATGGAGGATTCTGGCTGGTCAGGCTTGTGTTTGCCAGAAGAGATAGAGCAGAAGAGGTTAAAGTGGATGAGAGAGTGCCTCCCTTGGTCCAGACTACAAGTCCAGACCAAAAGAACCAGAGCAGAGGAGACGAGCACAGGCCCAAAACAAGCTGCTGCAGCTGGTATAGACCGTCTGCCACCTCTGCCTCCTCAGCCTCTGCTCCAGAACATTGGGTTGACGGAGCTCACGCAGGTAATATTAAACTTATCATTACTATAGTATTTTGTCTTATTGCTCATCCCAGGACTAAAACAGGTCTAAACTATGTCCAACTAAATAGTATAGTAATGATAAGATACGTGAAAAGATAAGATAAGATAAGATATGCCTTTATTAGTCCCACAGTGGGGAAATTCCAGTAAGATAAGTTTAATATATTGTTGTTTGTATATTAAAGCCCCAGTGTGTAGGATTTGTGGCGCATAGGTGGATGGTGCTATTGCACTTTTTTTCTCATGAAAACACACATTCCCGATCATGTACCATGACACTCTACACATCAAATGAAACCTTACAGTCTCCTCTTTTTGACTATGAAATTCATTTCCCTGCAAAACAATCACTCCCCGAGCACATGGGGCTTTTATACGGAAAAGCACAAAACGAGGTTAGCTTACCTTAGAATGCTTTGCACAGGTCAAACTCTGTATTTCACCATAAACTTTCTCTCAATTTGTCCGTAAGGATCCAGCGAATCCAGTAAAATCCAGTAAAACAATTTAGTCCAAAACACGTGTTAGATCCATTACGACGTCTGATCCGGCAGCATGCTTGTGTTGTTTACCCAAAACCACGAGCCTTGCCGAAGGCGAAGGCGGAGCCCAAATGTCCTTCTGCGGCTCTCGTATTCAAAATGGCTGCCTCTGCATGGGGAAGATCCCCCTTTTATGTGACTATATCTAAGTCCAAAAGAATACTTTGATTTCATGATGGAAGTGAAAAGGCTTGGAAAACAATGTATTTTTGAATGGGTATCTTCAATTTCAGTAATTAACGGGTAAAAATCTTACACACTGTCCCTTTAAAGTATATTATAGACCAAATGTTACACAGTGGTAACATTTGGTCCATAAATAGACTAATATAAAAGCCATCAGGCTAAGTTACATGTCAGGTTTGTGGAATTGCGGTGGCCTTAATTTATTTTTATTTTTTTTGTGTTGTAACTTAAACAAACTGAAAACAGAAACAGAAAACTGCTTCTGTCCCCTCTCCCTCTCCCTAAAGCTACTGGCTGCATATTTCAGTTTATACTTTTAAATATAGAATGATGCTTACTACTGTAGAAATTATTCCGTGTTCCAAATAGGATCCATATAACATTTTACAATAGACTGATGAATAGAGTTCATTTAAAAGTATTCGGAGACTAGACTGATAGATGTAGACTTGGTTTGTCCGGTTCAAATCCTGGTTTAATCAAGATCCAGTCCAGGCTTGGAGACACGTGACCCACTGTGAACTCCAAAAAACATTGAAATATTGCTCAGATGCACAGGACATTAAAGTTCTGTACCTAAACCTGAGTGTGTTTGAACATGTTTTGAATGTTGGTGTATTTTAACCCCTCTTTGCCTTCTCTCTCATCAACTAACCACAGTACACTTGGTCCTGGCCTCTGGTCTCTGACTCTGTTCCCTCTCTCTTCAGCTAACCACAGTACACTTGGAGGACTTGTCTAGTTACAGTCTGTCCTCTCTGTCCTCGTGTCTTTGTCTCCGGTCTCTCACTCTGAGACGCTGTGGACTTAAGGCTCTGGAACATCTAAACCACCTGTCCAGACTCTGCTACATCGATGTACAGGTATTTATCTATTTATTCCCCTTGTTGTGTTGGTAGTTCATTATCTATATGTGGTGTTGTTATAGTTGTTTCTTCTCACCCTTTACTGACCCGAATTTGTATTTGGAGTGAGCCATGCATGTTTCCGCAATCTTTAAGACCCTGTTGATGACATGTTTTTCAGGAGAATGAGATTTCTCGTGTGGACCTTGAAAACATGACAAGTTTGAGAGTCCTACGATTGGGACACAACCTCCTGAGGTCCACTAGGGGGTTGTCAGGACCAGAGAATCTGTCTGTGCTGGACCTATCTCACAATCGCATCACACGCATCGGTAACACATAAAACACAACTGCATCATACACATCTGTGACTATAAGCCTGTCTCAATACTATATCAATTTATCATTCAATATCCTCCTGGGACCCGAAGAAAAAAGTTCGACTATTTATTTAAATTTTCTATTTGGAGGTAAATGAACACCTTAACATTTACATTTTGTTAATTTTATTTTTGTTCATAATGTCGTGACATGTCGTCTGAAATGGACTGTAATAGTGTTAAATCCATGTGAAGTTTTGGTCAGTTCTACAGTCGGCTCAAAAAGTTTTTAGACTCCCTTTTAATTTCTTATTTATTTATTTATTATTTTTTATATTGTATTTTTTATGTATTATTTATGTATTTTTATTTATATTTGTTGCGTATTTATTATTATTATTATTATTATTATTATTATTATTATTATTATTATTATTATTATTATTATTATTATTATTATTATTATTATTATTATTATTATTATTATTATTATTAATTATTTATTTTTAAATCATAGTGCAGCCACAAACTAGAGTCTATCTCAAAACACTAAAAAGACAGACTGGTTAACTCAATGTCCACTATAAAGGACACAAATGAACGGGCGGGTCTCAGGAGGATAAACAATAGATCCCCCTACCAGAAAATTTGCATAGTACACCAGTTAGTAAATTTATGAAATTTTGCTTCCATTCTGAAATTTTAAGTTTAATTTAGAGTTTCAAATGAATATTTTGAAAGGTCTGTTATACTGGAAATGCACTGTGGTTTGGTAGCTGGTTTTGGTTTCAAACATGAAGAGGACAATCACCACTAGAGGGCAGGGTCAGACCTCTTCAGACGTGTTCATAAGCTCCTGTTGCAATGAGAGACTATCAAAAATACATTACGCAGTTACAAAACAGAAATAATAAAACATAGCTAAGTATACAACAAACAAAAACTGAATTGTAAAACTAAACGAAGAGTGCAGAAATGTCACGTTATACTGTAATCCTTTTTAAAACTATTACATGGCAAGTTTTATTGTATTTCTTATTACCTCTTTTTGATGACAATATTTACAATATTAGCATTCAAATTCTGCTTATCTTCCATTTGGATATTATGTATATCTCCCTCCTGGTGAACTGGAGTCATTGTCAAACCTGTGTCTCTGTTCTTAAAGCAGCAACTTTTTAGAGCTTTTAACCATGCTATAGTTGTTTCCCCACACCATTTACTCACCTGATGTTATATTTGGAGTCATTCGTGCATGTTTGAGTGATCTTTAATCGCTTATTTTCACGATACCATTTTGACGATCAATCCCTCTTTTCACCGCTCCCTGTTCACACCCACTTCTCTGCACTTACTTTGTTCTCCAATTTAATTTTCTTAATCAGCGATATGTGTAGAATTCAGCAGTGCTGCATAGTTACAAATGAAAAAAAAAAAAATGCTGCTTGCTTGCGTGATATGCAGCTATCCATAAGAGGTGTCGACTCTTTGTTGTGATGATGTTTACGGTGTCTGCTCCCAATGGACAACACAGCAGACTTATTTCTTTTATTATGTTGTTTTAGATGAATACTGCAATTTAAAATGTGCAAATTATAACAATAATCCATGGGTGTCAAAAATTATAACTATACAGCAGGCTCAAGCACAATCTGTCTTCTTTAAGGTGGACTGGAGTCGTTGAAGCAGCTGCTGACTCTCTCCTTCAGACAAAACCAGCTCACCAGCTCCTCAGGCCTCTCAGCTCTGACCTCCCTAATGCACCTGGATCTGTCCTGGAACCACCTTAACTCTGTGGAAGGACTCAACCAATGCGCACTGCTGTGGAGTCTGGATCTAAGAGGAAACAACCTCACACAGGTACAGAGGAGGAGGCACAGACTAAACCAGAGGAGAGGGTCAGATGAAGCAAAGGGTGCAGAGGAGAGGGTCAGATGAAGCAGAGGAGAGGGTCAGATGAAACAGAAGGTGCAGAGGAGAGGGTCAGATGAAGCAGAGGGTGCAGAGGAGAGGGTCAGATGAAGCAGAGGATGCAGAGGAGAGGGTCAGATGAAACAGAGGGTGCAGAGGAGAGGGTCAGATGAAGCAGAGGGTGCAGAGGAGAGGGTCAGATGAAACAGAGGATGCAGAGGAGAGGGTCAGATGAAACAGAGGGTGCAGAGGAGAGGGTCAGATGAAGTAGAGGGTGCAGAGGAGAGGGTCAGATGAAGCAGAGGGTGCAGAGGAGAGGGTCAGATGAAGCAGAGGATGCAGAGGAGAGGGTCAGATGAAGCAGATGAGGTAGAGAAGAGGGTCAGATGAAACAGAGGGTGCAGAGGAGAGGGTCAGATGAAGCAGAGGATGCAGAGGAGAGGTGCAGAGGAGAGGGTCTGATGAAGCAGAGGATGCAGAGGAGAGGGTCAGATGAAACAGAGGGTGCAGAGGAGAGGGTCCGATGAAGCAGAGGATGCAGAGGAGAGGGTCAGATGAAACAGAGGGTGCAGAGGAGAGGGTCTGATGAAGCAGAGGGTGCAGATGAGAGGGTCAGATGAAGCAGATGAGGTAGAGGAGAGGGTCAGATGAAGCAGAGGATGCAGAGGAGAGGGTCAGATGAAACAGAGGGTGCAGAGGAGAGGGTCAGATGAACCAGAGGGTGCAGAGGAGAGGATCAGATGAAGCAGATGAGGTAGAGGAGAGGGTCAGATGAAGCAGAGGGTGCAGAGGAGAGGGTCAGATGAAGCAAATGAGGTAGAGGAGAGCGTCAGATGAAGCAGAGGGTGCAGAGGAGAGGGTCAGATGAAGCAGAGGATGCAGAGGAGAGGGTCGGATGAAACAGAGGGTGCAGAGGAGATGGTCAGATGAAGTAGAGGGTGCAGAGGAGAGGGTCAGATGAAGCAGAGGGTGCAGAAGAGAGGGTCAGATGAAGCAGAGGGTGCAGAGGAGAGGGTAAGATGAAGCAGAGGGTGCAGAGGAGAGGGTCAGATGAAGCAGAGGGTGCAGAGGAGAGGGTCAGATGAAGCAGAGGATGCAGAGGAGAGGGTCAGATGAAGCAGAGGGTGCAGAGGAGAGGGTCAGATGAAGCAGAGGGTGCAGAGGAGAGGGTCAGATGAAGCAGAGGGTGCAGAGGAGAGGGTCAGATGAAGCAGAGGATGCAGAGGAGAGGGTCAGATGAAACAGAGGGTGCAGAGGAGAGGGTCAGATGAAACAGAGGATGCAGAGGAGAGGGTCAGATGAAACAGGATGCAGAGGAGAGGGTCTGATGAAGCAGAGGGTGCAGAGGAGAGGGTCAGATGAAACAGGATGCAGAGGAGAGGGTCAGATGAAACAGGATGCAGAGGAGAGGGTCAGATGAAACAGAGGATGCAGAGGAGAGGGTCAGATGAAACAGGATGCAGAGGAGAGGGTCTGATGAAGCAGAGGGTGCAGAGGAGAGGGTCAGATGAAACAGGATGCAGAGGAGAGGGTCAGATGAAACAGAGGATGCAGAGGAGAGGGTCAGATGAAACAGGATGCAGAGGAGAGGGTCAGATGAAGCAGATGAGGTAGAGGAGAGGGGCAGATGAAGCAGAGGATGCAGAGGAGAGGGTCAGATGAAGCAGATGAGGTAGAGGAAACGGTCAGATGGTGTAATCGAAGGTTGTCGGGTCAAATCCCTTTCTTGACATAAAAAAACATCACTGGTTGAGCTGTCAGATCCACTGATCCACAGGTTGGTGCTTCAGTTTCATGTCTCATAGATGAATTCTGTCCTTGTGTCCTTGGTGTCAGCATACACTGCTGCATGAATGTGTGTGAATGGGAGTGGTTGCTTGATGTAAATCGCTTTGAGTGCCTCAAAGGTGGAAAAACAACTGTGACCATTTTTACCATTTAATCTCTCTTTTCACAGCCTCCTGACCTGAAGAACCAGGTGCTGCTCAGAGATCTTCACCTGGATGACAACAGTCTTTTGTCGCTCCACACTCTGACCCAGAATTGGTTTCCCATGATGCACCAGCTCACCATTGCTCAGAACAGGTGCACACCCAAATGACCTAGTCCAGCTTTAGCCTGACGATTTTGCTTTTATTCCATTGGAATTATCAAATGTCTTTTTGTGAATTTCTGAGATCGGTCTTATGACTCAAAAGTATGATTCAGGTATGGTTAAATTTGATTTATTAAAGAGTGTGTATAATGCAATATATATATATATATATATATATAATAGATTTTTTTTTTTTTTTAGCTTTCTACCATGTTATAAAGTTTCCCATCAAAAACATGCCTGAAGAGGTGTAATAGATATCATCCATGCATGTTTCAGTAATTCACCAGTCTTTCTCTGGCTATATTTGAAGCCTGCTTACGGTTAGCTATAAGATTCTGACCAATGTTTGGAGTCTGCAGCTTAAAGGGATATGCCACCCCCAGGTCAAATTTGGGCATCTCCCCACAGTCCAGAGACTAAAATAAGTGGTGGAAAGCGTTTTCCTGCTCACCCAGCCATTGTCCGAGTCTGTCGCCACTGACCGCCGCGGTTTCTGGTGCTCCTCCGCCTTAGACTGGAGTCTAACGTCGCCAGAGAAAGATTTCGGCCAAAAGGAATTAATTTGCTCGATGCGTTTCCCAATTACTTTGTGTGTAGTGCGCATTCATATCGAGTGCAAATAAATGTGCAAATCAACACGGAGAGCTTGCCTTGGTCATTTTGGGTGGGAACTATTTTCCAGTGCGTAAGAATACAGCCGTATCACGCACCACGTTGTGCAACAGGGGAACTCCCTTCCCGGTGCGTAACTGGGATTCCCCTGGTAGCGTGCTGCGTGATACGGCTGTATTCTTACGCACTGGAAAATAGTTCCCACCCAAAATGACCAAGTCAAGCTCTCCGTGTTGATTTGCACATTTATTTGCACTCGATATGAATGCGCACTACACATAAAGTAATTGGGAAACGCATCGAGCAAATTAATTCCTTTTGGCCGAAATCTTTCTCTGGCGACGTTAGACTCCAGTCTAAGGCGGAGGAGCACCAGAAACCGCGGCGGTCAGTGGCGACAGACTCGGACAATGGCTGGGTGAGCAGGAAAACGCTTTCCACCACTTATTTTAGTCTCTGGACTGTGGGGAGATGCCCAAATTTGACCTGGGGGTGGCATATCCCTTTAACTATTTTTCTGTCCTTAGTCTCACAGAGCTGCCCTCACTGTCCGGCCTCGTGTCCCTACAGACTCTGGATTTACGTTTCAACTGTTTATCAGGTACAAACACAAACACAATGTGCAATTATCCATAATTTGGAATTTTATATAAAGCACATATATTATGTAACTCTTTTAAAAATGTTATGACTTTGTTCCCTTATCATAAACATATGTGGAGTTGTATTTAGCTTCTGAACTCATGTATGGCTGTCAGTAGATTGCACTGACACCAAATCCAAATGCAGAATACGTTTAAAGGTGCACTGTCTAACTCTTCTGGTGGGTGGTCCGCCACCTGCCCCCTGACGAGGTCCTGGAGCTTTTGCCAAAAAAGTTCCTTAGTGCAGCTTTAGCGTTGTCAATAGTGTAAATTTAGCAGTATGAACCAAGCCTCTGCCCACAAGCTTTGGTCACACATGCTCCCACATGGTCATGTTTCATAAATATAGAAAACATGATACCAAACAATACACTACAACTTTACAAACCTGATGCAATGTGCATTAGCTTGATTGGCAGGATGCACGTTGATTGTGTTGTGATAGTGCTCTGAAGGGGGGGGACTTAGCACAGAGAGCAAAGAGAGAGGGGAATATGTTATGTATTAACAAATTAATTCCCCATCGAAGTGTAATACCCCCTCTTTAACATTGTGAATAGGGTTAATTTGACAATTGATATTGTATCTTGTCCTGACAGTGCCTGTGTCCTGTGTGGTGTTGTTTCAGAGCTAAGTGCAATGGCAGAGAGTCTGAGGGGCTGTGTGTTCATCAGGGACGTCTGTGTGGAAGGGAATCCTCTACAACAGGAGCCACACTGGAGGTGAGAAACATCTCCATAGAGGCACAGGCTGTAGTGCACTCAAAACTTCCTACAGTGCACCTTGAAAAGTAGTGGGCATTTGTCGTCACTAGACCAGTCAATATAGACCACAATGCATTGCAAGAGTTGGAAAAATAACAGCAGACAGTGATAGGTATTTAACTTGACACAACATGACTGAATGAAGCCAATAGATGCCCTGGTTTATTGCACTGCTGATCCTGATTATAAATAAAACACTGTGTAAACGTACCTTATCTCCACAAAGCTGACTAGAGCTGACGAAGCCTCTCGGATGAGCGGCGAAACGTTTTCAATCAAACAAACTTTGTCCAGTTGACAAATTGAACTTCTCCTTTTATCTCCACAAAAGCAAATAATCCAGTCTGTTTTATATGAGATCCAGAGATCAAGACTTGGGTGCCAGTCTGATCTGATCATTATTTATGACAGAAATCAAGTTTTATCAGTGTTTATTGTAGTCAGGTGACTACAGAAATAGTGAGGTGCATGTCTGAATCGCTCTATGAATGAATGTACTATATAGAGCACTAAGGAGTGTGGTCTTATGTAGAGAATGAGGGGTTAGTGACTAAGGTGAACATTCGGACACACCCATAGACTGTATGTACTGTATAGCTAAAGTGTTAGCCACTGTGTTCCAAATAGGAAGTGAGCATGGTCGCGAAGCGGTTCCTTTGAGGTCTGGTTGGAATTGACTTCTATTGAAAAAACATTGCTCCTCCCTCTCAGACTTGTCATTTTAGTCTTAAAATGTTTGTATCCTTGGGTTTTTGTTTCACTGTTTTGTCCATAAATCAAGATATGAACATTAATTACAGGTGCCTTCCTTCCTAGAGGTTGCTCCCACAAGTGTTAGAAACAGGTTTGACTGACAGCGCAACTAAGCTCCGACCCCTCCCAAACCAGTGGTGTGGGCGGGAAGAGGCGAGTATCTTCCACAGCCTCAAGCAATAAAAACATAAAATCAAAAACTAAATGCAATGCAAGATAAATCAGTTTAATACATTTCATGCCAACCAGTAACATCTCCACAGGGACAGGCAAGTAGAAAAGTTGCATAGTGCCCCTTTAAGCTGTAACTGTTTAGGAGAGAATAAAGTTAGTCCCAGCCCTAACATTGCCCGTTCACTCACCTCTATCTTTAATCCTGCGATTAACCCCATCCCTTTCATCAGTGTCCAGTCACAACAAAGCAGAAACTAAAACAGCACCCCAGATCCAGAAGGTGTGCCCGGGTGGGACTAAACATGGACTGCCAAAAGGGATATAACTGCAGAGCTGCGCTGTCAGGGACCTCCTCTGTGGGGCTGTGCAATAGCGCTGAACCATGAGGGGAAAATAGATCATTGTAGTTTCAGTTACGATTCATGTTTTAATAACAAGCATCACATCCAGAAGAAATGGCAAAAAGACTGAAATATGAACTGACAAACTAATAGAAAAATCACATTTCAGAACATGTTTGTCCAGATTTAAACTATGGGGATAACAGTTTTTATGCAGAATAACATAGGAACATAGGAGATGTCATTTTCTTGAGGAAATAATGGTACTTCAAAAACTGAAGCCTTTGTGGTTTGATAAGTTAAGTCCATTAAGAGTTTTTTATTTATTTATTTATTTATTTTTTTTTAACAAATTAAGGATTAGAGATCGACAGATATGCAGGTATGCAGATATACTAAAGAGTTCAAATTAAGCATTGTGTGGATTTTTTTAGGCAGCAGGTCAGCCAAAACAAAATATCAGCCTTAACTGGAGATGTAAGGCCGATAGCTTATGTGAAATATATATATATATATATATATATATATATATATATATATATACAGGGCTCTCAAGTCTCACGCATTGAGAGTGTGACACACGCAATTTGACGTGTTCACACGCAACACATGGTATTTCTCACGCTGAAATTTAGTTATGTAATTCAAGCGCAGCGCTTCTGTGCCCAGAAATCGGTTCAGGCACCACGCGGTTTCAGTGCCATTCGTTCCCCACCCTCCCACCCCCTGCTCCTCGCAGAAAAAAAATAGTCACTCGCAACCCCTCCCCCCGGAAATTACGCAGTCACACGCACGACCCCGCTCGAAAGTTGAGAGCCCTGTATATATATATATATATATATATATATATATACACTCAACAAAAATATAAACGCAACACTTTTGTTTTTGCTCCCATTTTTCCTGAGATGGACCCAAAGATCCAAAATTCACTCCAGATACACAACACTACCATTTCTCTCAAACATTGTTCACAAATCTGTCCAAATGTGTGACAGCGAGCACCTCTGCCCCGCCGAGACAATCCACCCCACCTCACAGGTGCGCCACATCAAGATGTCGATCCGACATCATGACCAGTGCACAGGTGCGCCCCAGACTGCCCACAATAAAAGGCCACCCCGAAATGTGCATTTTTTTTTTTTTTTTGCTTTATTGGGGGTCTGGGGACTCGGAACCAGTCAGTATCTGGTGTGACCACCATTTGCCTCATGCAGTGCAACACATCTTCTTCGCATAGAGTTTATCAGATTGTCAATTGTGGCCTGTGGAATGTTGGTCCACTCCTCTTCAAAGGCTGTAATGGACGAAGAACACAGGTGCATTTTACTGGTGGCATTTTGAATGCACAGAGATACCGTGATGAGATCCTGAGGCCCATTGTTGTGCCATACATCCATGAACATCACCTCATGTTTCAGCAAGATAATGCATGGCCCCATGTTGCAAGGATCTGTACACAATTCGTGGAAGCTGAAAATGTCCCAGTTCTTGCATGGCCAGCATACTCACCGGACATGTCACCCATTGAGCATGTTTGGGATGTGCTTGACCGGCGTATACGACAGCGTGTACCAGCTCCCACTAATATCCAGCAACTTCGCACAGCCATTGAAGAGGAGTGGACCAACATTCCACAGGCCACAATTGACAATCTGATAAACTCTATGCAAAGAAGATGTGTTGCACTGCATGAGGCAAATGGTGGTCAGACCAGATACTGACTGGTTCTGAGTCCCCAGACTCCCAATAAAGCAAAAAAAAAAAACACATTTCGGGGTGGCCTTTTATTGTGGGCAGTCTGGGGCGCACCTGTGCACTGGTCATGATGTCGGATCGGCATCTTGATGTGGCGCACCTGTGAGGTGGGGTGGATTGTCTCGGCGGGGCAGAGGTGCTCGCTGTCACACATTTGGACAGATTTGTGAACAATGTTTGAGAGAAATGGTAGTGTTGTGTCTCTGGAGTGAATTTTGGATCTTTGGGTCCATCTCAGGAAAAATGGGAGCAAAAACAAAAGTGTTGCGTTTATATTTTTGTTGAGTATATATATATATCAGTGAGTAAAATAAGTATTTGAACACCTTGTGATTTTGCAAGTTCTCCCACACAAATCATGGAAGGGTCTGAAATTTTCATCGTAGGAGACATAATGTAAATCACAGTGTATGATTTTTTTAACAATTTATTTGTATGATACTGCTGCAAATAAGTATTTGAACACCTGTCTATCAGCTAGAATTGTGACCCTCAAAGACCTGTTAGTCGCCTTTAAAAAGTCCACCTCCACTCCACTTATTATCCTTAATTAGAAGCACCTGTTTGAGGTGGTTAGCTGCATAAAAACACCTGTCCACCCCATACAATCAGACTAGTTCTAAACTAGAAATGATCTAAACGACAAAAAAGGGGATAAAATGAACTTTAAATGAGGCAAACCCACAAATTGAAGAGCTGTTCAAATACCACCTGAAGGAGCTCACACACCACAATTTGAGAAGCACTGAACTAAGAGATCCCTGATAGGTGAAGTCTTTGACAGGTGAAGTCTTTGACAGGTGAGGTCAGTGACAGTGCAGGTCTGCAGCCTGCAGCTCCATACACAGGCTGATTGAACAGGAGAGTGAGGGAGGAAACTGGCGATCAAACCAGAGGAAGTGGAATAAAAGGCTTTAGTCACATGAGGCACATTTTAACAAAGTGTTTTAAAAGATCCAAAAATCTGCCCAGTCAGACTTTAAACTGTGGACTTCTTATCGGTGGTATTTCCTGCAGTTTCACTTAAAATCCAGACGTGTGTAGTACTCAGTTGCATATACAGCATACTTTTATTACTTGAGTAATATTTTTATTGAAGATTAAAAAAAATACTTTAAAGTATTTTATGTAAAAATAAAAGTCTGTGAGTAAGTCTACAAGTGACAAAAGGTTAATGTTAACAATACGAAATTAACATTTGTATTTCTTGCACCGCTCCTTCTGCTGATCTTTTGAAAATACCAGATTTTGTGTGTTATTTAATGTTTTGTCCTTCTAATTACATTAACTTCAAATTACTCGTTACTCTTTAGTAATATTATTTTGGAGTTATGTTATTAAATATCTAACTGAGAGGAAGAGACAGCCTACTCTGCCACAGTAACACAGGGAGGACATGCACACTCCACTCAGAGAGATCAGGAGTCTGACCCACAACCTCCTTACTGAGAGGAGGAGACAGGCTAACCACTCTGCCACACTTTTTGTCTTGCATCACTCCTTTCCAGTAAAGTGCAACTGGGTCAGGTCTGGTTTGTGGTTTGTTGTAAACATTAAACTTTGGTCCAAACATTACAGTCAGGGCCAATAGGACTTTATTGAATTAGTCACTCCTCGATGACATCATGTGACTATGGAGCTGCTTTAGAGATGGAGTTTAAACCAGAGAAAGAAAGAAAGAGAGAGGGGGAGATCGAGAAAGGAGAGGGAGAAGGAAAAAGAGATGGAGAGAGAGAGAGAGAACCACATTAAAAAAACATGAGGTTGGTTTTGACAGAGCCCAGACCAGGATTGAACCACAGGGTTTGAGCAGAGACACGTACAAGAGACTTCAAAGAGGCTTTCTACCATGTTATAATGCTGTTCCCTCATCAAAAACATGCCTGAAGAATTTTTAGACGTCATCCATGCTTGTTTAGTCATTTAGCGATCTTTCCTGGGCTCTATTCAGACCCCTCTTACGGTTGGTTAGCTGCAAGATTTTTTGCAATGCTCAGCCCTTAAAGGGATAGTGCGTTTTCTTTTATGTTAATCTGTATGGGTTTCCTTCTCAAAGTTACGTGTGTTGACACCGGCTTACCTCTGACAGTCTCAGCTGATCCCGGTTCAGCTCGCTTTCTGGAGCCCACATAAGTAGTTCCGGTAACTTTCCCGGTAACTTTCCTGGAACATGGGGCGGCAGTAGCTCAGTTGGTAGAGGACTTGCCTGATGATCCAGGGGTTGGCGGTTCGAATCTTGACGGGTGGACCGCATGTGATCCCAGCTCCCACAGATGAGCGCTGCCGTTGTGTCCTTGGGCAAGACACTTAACCCCACCTCGCCCCCAGTGCCTGCGGACACTGGTAGCCCCCCGTGGCAGAAGATACATCAAGGCCTGTTGTGACGTGAGCCACCTGTGGGAGGATTCTCCAGCTGAGGTCCTGACCAAGCCAAAGCAAGAAGATCATGGAGATGGTCCCCGGGCGCAGTAATGTGCAGCCCACTGCTCCTAATAACAGTCTCCCAAGGAAGACAATAAAAAGGCTAATCTTAATGAAATAAAGCTTGTTTTTCTTCTCAAAACAAAACATTTGTTAGAAAGGTGATATATTTGTGTCCGAAACAGTTGTCCACGAAACATCCAGCAGCGTATTTCACATTTGCAAATATATCACCTTTCTGACAAATGTTTTGTTTTGAGAAGAAAAACAAGCTTTATTTCATGTTCCAGGGAAGTTACCGGAAACTACTTACGTGGGCTCCAGAAAGCGAGCCGAACCGGGCTCAGCTGAGACTGTCAGAGGTAAGCCAGTGTCAACACACGTAACTTTTAGAAGGAAACCCATACAGATTAACATTTTAAAAAAAATGCACTATCCCTTTAAGCCTACGTCATCCATGCTCCCACATGACAAATCTTCATAAATATACAAAACATGATATAAAACTGTACACTACAACTTGACAAACCTGATGCATTGTGCGTTGGTTAGCAGGATGCACACTGATTGTGCATTGTGATAGCGCTCTGAAGGGGAAGTGACTCATAAAACATGTTAATCATTGTTCTTGTTAAATAGATTTAGATTTTCAAAACAATAAAAATGTTACATGGTGATCTAAATATGTTATGTATTAGCAGTTAATACCCTAATAGAAGTATAATAGCCCCTCTTTAAAAAATTATATTATTATTAGCTTTTTTTTTTTCATAAATGATTCGTCACTGTTCTCTTGTTCTCTCGTGTTATAGCTTCCTCTGTGACTCACAAACTGGATGCACTTTCTCTGGGAATGATGCTGTTAAATCTACTGTTTAAGTGAAAGTTTGAGATGTTTTAGCTTGAGGCGTTTGCAATTTGTGGATTTTCAGTAGTCTCCCCTCCTGTCTCTGGTGTCTCTTGTGTCCAGTTTTGACCCAAGTTTAGAGTTTCCCACTGAACCAAGAGCATGTCAGGCCAGAGTTGCAAAAACAACATCCACATACAGTAATATGAAAATTATTTGAAATGAAGACATTAAAGAGGGGGTATAGAGGGTGCAAAATTTACTTTTTGAAGCTTTCTACCATGTTGATCAAAGGAGAAGTTCAATTTGTCAACTGGACAAAGTTTGTTTGGTTGAAAACGTTTCGCCGCTCATCCGAGAGGCTTCGTCAGCTCTGGCCCTCATGCTGGTTCGACCCTGTTTATATCTAGCTGCAAGGGAGGAGCTAGCTTCCCTGAACAAAGCTCTGACCTATCCCCGCTACTCTCTTTTGTTTTACGAATTCCTCTGGCGTCTTGTATTAGCATATCTATCAGCCCGCTCACTACACTGAAACAACTCTGAAACCATCAACTAATCTGTCTCTTTGTAATTCAAATTTCTCTGGCGTCCAATTCCCTATTCAAGACAACGACCCTCTCCACCCCTCTGCAATGGCTTGTCTGTCCTAATGATTCTTTGTTTGAGAATCGAATTATAGATGGGAGACAAGTTGTGTCTAACTCCCCCATTTCTGTTTAACGACGGATTCTCTTTTTTGACAAAAATAGCCTCTTTAACTCCCCTCTCAAACCAGTTCTTTTCCCTGGCTAAGATCTGAACCTCACTGTCCTCAAAAGAATGGCCCGCGGCTTCTAGGTGAAGATGTACGGCAGATGACGGTCCACTCTGGCACGCCCGCCTGTGTTGGTACATCCTCTTGTGAAGTGCTGCTTGGTTTCCCCAATATAGCGCTCACTGCAGTCTTCACTACACTGAATGGAGTAGACCACATTGCTTTGTTTGTGGCTTGGTGTTTTGTCCTTTGGGTGGACTAGTTTTTGTCTTAAAGTGTTTGTGGGTTTGAAATAAACTGGGATTTCATATTGTCTGAAAATCCTCTGTAGTTTTTCCGAAACGCCGGCCAGGTACGGAATCGCTACCCCTTTCCTCCTGGGTTCGGATTCTCTGTTGTCTTGTTTCTTGCCCTTGTCTCTCTTGGTTTTGTTGACAGCCCATTTAGGATATCCACAAACAGAGAGGGCTTCCTGCACATGTTGTTCTTCTTTCTCCTTACCCTCTGTGCCTGTGGGAACCACTTGGGCCCTGTGTTGTAATGTCCGAATAACACCCAGTTTGTGCTGCAGTGGGTGGTGTGAATTAAAAAGCAGGTATTGGTCTGTGTGTGTGGGCTTCCTGAAGACTTCTACTTGGAGTCCCCGGTCTCCTCCTATTGTTACTGCACAATCTAAGAATGCCAATGTGTTTTCATTAGCATCTTCACGGGTGAATTTGATATTAGGATCTACAGAATTGATATGTGCAGTAAAAGGTTCCAAATCTTGAATTTTGATTTTTGTGAAATTATCATCAACATAACGAAACCAGTGTGTGGGAGGAGTGCCTGGATATGAAGCTAAGGCACTCTGTTCAAATTGTTCCATGTATAAATTAGCCATGATAGGGGAGACCGGTGAGCCCATTGCACAGCCGTGGATCTGCCTGTAGAAGTTCCCTCTGAACTGGAAATAGGTGGTATTTAGACAAATTTCCAGCAGTTGGCAGATTTGGTCAGGAGAAAGTTTGGTTCTCTCTTCTAGCTTGGAATCCTGTAGTGAACTCCTTCTCGCTGCTTCGACCGCTACAGCTGTGGGGATACAATGGAATAAAAGATTGTCTCATCCTGACCAGGATGGTCAGGATGAGACAATGGTTTCCTTTGATGTAACCTCTCTTTTCACTTGTATCCCCACAGCTGTAGCGGTCGAAGCAGCGAGAAGGAGTTTACTGCAGGATTCCAAGCTAGAAGAGAGAACCAAACTTTCTCCTGACCAAATCTGCCAACTGCTGGAAATTTGTCTAAATACCACCTATTTCCAGTTCAGAGGGAACTTCTACAGGCAAATCCATGGCTGTGCGATGGGCTCACCGGTCTCCCCTATCATGGCTAATTTATACATGGAACAATTTGAACAGAGTGCCTTAGCTTCATATCCAGGCACTCCGCCCACACACTGGTTTTGTTATGTTGATGATAATTTTACAAAAATCAAAATTCAAGATTTGGAACCTTTTACTGCACATATCAATTCTGTAGATCCTAATATCAAATTCACCCGTGAAGATGCCAATGATAACACATTGGCGTTCTTAGATTGTGCAGTAACAATAGGAGGAGACCGGCGACTCCAAGTAGAAGTCTTCAGGAAGCCCACACACACAGACCAATACCTGCTTTTTGACTCACACCACCCACTGCAGCACAAACTGGGTGTTATTCGGACATTACAACACAGGGCCCAAGTGGTTCCCACAAGCACAGAGGGTAAGGAGAAAGAAGAACAACATGTGCAGGAAGCCCTCTCTGTTTGTGGATATCCTAAATGGGCTGTCAACAAAACCAAGAGAGACAAGGGCAAGAAACAAGACAACAGAGAATCCGAACCCAGGAGGAAAGGGGTAGCGATTCCGTACCTGGCCGGCGTTTCGGAAAAACTACAGAGGATTTTCAGACAATATGAAATTCCAGTTTGTTTCAAACCCACAAACACTTTAAGACAAAAACTCGTCCACCCAAAGGACAAAACACCGAGCCACAAACAAAGCAATGTGGTCTACTACATTCAGTGTAGTGAAGACTGCAGTGAGCGCTATATTGGGGAAACCAAGCAGCCACTTCACAAGAGGATGTACCAACACAGGCGGGTGTGCCAGAGTGGACCATCATCTGCCGTTCATCTTCACCTAGAAGCCACGGGCCATTCTTTTGAGGACAGTGAGGTTCAGATCTTAGCCAGGGAAAAGAACTGGTTTGAGAGGGGAGTTAAAGAGGCTATTTTTGTCAAAAAAGAGAATCCGTCGTGAAACAGAAATGGAGGAGTTAGACACAACTTGTCTCCCATCTATAATTCGATTCTCAAACAAAGAATCATTAGGACAGACAAGCCATTGCAGAGGGGTCGAGAGGGTCGTTGTCTTGAATAGGGAATTGGACGCCAGAGAAATTTGAATTACAAAGAGACAGATTAGCTGATGGTTTCAGAGTTGTTTCAGTGTAGTGAGCGGGCTGATAGATATGCTAATACAAGACGCCAGAGGAATTCGTAAAACAAAAGAGAGTAGCGGGGATAGGTCAGAGCTTTGTTCAGGGTAACTAGCTCCTCCCTTGCAGCTAGATATAAACAGGGTCGAACCAGCATGAGGGCCAGAGTTGACGAAGCCTCTCGGATGAGCGGCGAAACGTTTTCAACCAAACAAACTTTGTCCAGTTGACAAATTGAACTTCTCCTTTGATCATGGATTCTACCTGGACGACTGAGGGACTTTTCACGCATTTCTACCATGTTATAACATTGTTCCCTCATTAAAAACATGCCTGACGATGTTTTAGATGTCATCCATGTAAGTCGCAGTAATTTAACGATCTCTCAAACGCTCCTCATGGTTAGCTGTATGATTCTGTCCAAGGCTCTATACACAAGCATACGTCATCCATGCTTGTTTAGTCATTTAGCGATCTTTCCTGGGCTCTATTCAAACCCCTCTTACAGTTGGTTAGCTGCAAGATTTTTTGCAATGCTCAGCCCTTAAAGGGATATGCCACCCCCAGGTCAAATTTGGGCATCTCCCCACAGTCCAGAGACTAAAATAAGTGGTGGAAAGTGTTTTCCTGCTCACCCAGCCATTGTCCGAGCCTGTCGCCACTGACCGCCGCGGTATCTGCAGCTACTCCGCCTTAGACTGGAGTCTAACGTCGCCAGAGAAAGATTTCGGCCAAAAGGAATTAATTTGCTCGATGCGTTTCCCAATTACTTTATGTGTAGTGCGCATTCATATCGAGTGCAAATAAATGTGCAAATCAACACGGAGAGCTTGCCTTGGTCATTTTGGGTGGGAACTATTTTCCAGTGCGGAAGAATACAGTCGAATCACGCACCACGTTGTGCAACAGGGGAACTCCCTTCCCGGTGCGTAACTGGGATTCCCCTGGCAGCGTACTGCGTGATTCGACTGTATTCTTCCGCACTGGAAAATAGTTCCCACCCAAAATGACCAAGGCAAGCTCTCCGTGTTGATTTGCACATTTATTTGCACTCGATATGAATGCGCACTACACATAAAGTAATTGGGAAACGCATCGAGCAAATTAATTCCTTTTGGCCGAAATCTTTCTCTGGCGACGTTAGACTCCAGTCTAAGGCGGAGGAGCTGCAGATACCGCGGCGGTCAGTGGCGACAGACTCGGACAATGGCTGGGTGAGCAGGAAAACGCTTTCCACCACTTATTTTAGTCTCTGGACTGTGGGGAGATGCCCAAATTTGACCTGGGGGTGGCATATCCCTTTAAGCCTACATCATCCATGACAAATCTCCATAAATATACAAAAGCATGATACAAAACTGTCCACAACAACTTGACAAACCTGATGTGATGTGCAGTAGTTTCATTAGTGGGATGCATGCTGATTGTGTTGTGATAGCACTCTGAAGAGGGAGGGATTTGTATTGTGTTTTGTTTAACATGTTTAACACACAAACCCTGCATATTTAGGCTGTGTTCTTCTCGCAAACAGAAAACACGTTTGATGATTTCAGCTCTGGAATGACCAATTTCTGCTGAACAAGAGGTAAAAGGTAGCTGTTAAAACTACTGCTTCATGACATCACAAGGTGAAACAGCATTTTGAGCTTTGGAGGTGCAGACAGACTAATAATAAAGGATTACTCAAACATTTGTGAATGAAACAAAACACAATTCCGGTATGTGTGTGATGAGGAAATGACATTACAACATAGATCATATATACTGCATTATGGGTCCTTTAAAACACTATTTTAACCCCTACAAGACAGTTCCTTTTCTGCTGTGTGATCAGAGCGGGTCTGTGGTCTTCTGTGGTCTGCTCGCTGGTTGTAGTTTCTCTTTCTGTAGATTTTTAAAATTCCAGACTCGCCTCAGACTTCCCCTGCCTCAGGCATTGGACACATCTCCCCCAATCCCCAAAATCCTAAAGTCCACTGATTTTTCAGAGAGGCCCTTTAAATCACTGTATCCTGACTCAGCTGCAAAATATACTAGCATGTAAATAAAAAACAAACATTTGCTCTAATCACAGGACTGAGTCTAACAAACAATACCTTTAATAAAAAAGGTTTTTTTTTCCTTAATTGGACATACTATATATATTTTTTTTTATTTTAGAATTAAAAAGTGTCCAGAGATTTAGTGTTTTTACAAGCAGAAGAATCTAAATGTTTAAATAAATGTCGCTGAAGGCTAGAGTGAACTTTATTGAGTGAGGAAAACTGTTCCCTTTGTTTTTTGTTCAGTTCCTCTGATGTAACAGTGGACCTCCGTAGATCTGGACCTGTGTCTCAGCTTGTCACAGGCAAATCCTGCAAACTCCAAACTAGTGTTTTCACAGTACTAAAATTCCAAATGATTTTGATACTAAGGAATAGACTCAATACTCAATACAGATTCTGATACCCCGGTGATAAAACAAACAAACAAACAAACAACTCTTTCTTTAGACAATATAATTTGATTTTCAACATTAAATGGTAGTTTGATATTACCACGTGGTCTTATATCTGTGTAATACCTCAGTGTTCCAGGTAGGTTCCATAATGGTCCATAGTCTATGTGCTCTTATACTTGTTCTGATACAGCTCCAGATCATTCTAAAACTATTCAGGAAAGGTTCATTTCTGTCCTGTCAATGTGACTTTTTTAATATCAATACTTGCTGAAATGATTAACTAGTTTCAGTTAATAGTTCTTAACTGAAATTAGGGAGAGTTTACACTTTCCCTCACGTAGAGCAGTTCAGATATTTTCTGGATTACGAATCAATGTAATCCCCATTCTTGTTCTCCTTTGGGCTAGTTTAGAACTGGTAAGTCCTTGTTAAGTCCTGTTTTGGACATGGTTTAGATTTGGTGGTTCTCAGAAGGCAAAATATTTTCTACTTGATACAAACTGTGGGAGAGGTTTTAAAGTGAGAGCTTCTTGTCTCCACCAGGTCCACTCTGCAGAAGTCTGTCCCTGGACTGAGGACCATCGATGGATTGTCCACAGACTCTGCTCCAGATCCTGGTCCTGGTCTCAGTTCTGGTCTCAGTCCTGGTCTTTGTCTTGGCCCAGGTCCCAGGTTGAGTCTGGTTTCTGGGACCTTTCTCTTTCTGTGTCAGAATCAATTCCACCAGAGCAAAGAGCTACAGGCACGCCACCACTTGGAGATCAGGTAAAATAAAAATAAATATTATTATAAACTGTACATAAAAAAATATGACAATATTGTCCCAAATGTGTCATCTGCACTTGACCCATGCATGTTCTCCCCATGTCTGGGTGGGTTTCCTCCGGGCACTCCGGTTTCCCCCATCAACCCAAAAAAAACATGCTCCAGGTAAAAAATCCTCCAGCTTAGGTCCTGACCAAGCAGAGCAATAAGATCATGGAGATGGTCCCCGGGCACCTGAAAGATGAGCTGCCCACTGCTCCTGAAGGATGGGTCAAATGCAGAGAAATAATTTCCCTACGGGGATAAATAAAGCATTTCTTCTTCTTCTTCTTCTTCTTCTTCTTCTTCTTCTTCTTCTTCTTCTTCTTCTTCTTCTTCTTCTTCTTCTTCTTCTTCTTCTTCTTCTTCTTCTTCTTCTTCTTCTTCTTCTTCTTCTTCTTCTTCTTCTTCTTCTTCTTCTTCTTCTTCTTCTTCTTCTTCTTCTTCTTCTTCTTCTTCTTCTTCTTCTTCTTCTTCTTCTTCTTCTTCTTCTTCTTCTTCTTCTTCTTCTTCTTCTTCTTCTTCTTCTTCTTCTTCTTCTTCTTCTTCTTCTTCTTCTTCTTCTTCTTCTTCTTCTTCTTCTTCTTTCTATGTTTGGTCAGGGGTACTTAAAAAGGAAAAGGGATCTAGAGAGATTATTCTAAACCATTAGTTTCAAAATTTAGGAATTAATGTAATTTTTACTATTAAAAATTATCAGTTAATTATTGTGCTTTTATTAAAAGTGTAGAATATAAAATCATTAATGTATTAGAATTAAAATGAATTAAAGAAAAGATTTAGATAAATATTCTGAATTCAAGTCATTTTTACGAGTATTATTACAGTGTTAATAATACTCCACTGTCTTCTACACAGTGCATTAGATGTCCAGTCTTCTCTGTGCTGGTAACTGAAGGTGTCCACTGTCCTCCCATCTCCTGTCTCTCACACATTGGTGTCCCTGTCAGATAATGTCCTTTTCATTGGACAGATAATCCTGACACAAAGCCCCACAATGCGGCTTTAATGAGGCGATTAGACCTGATTTTCTGCCCTCCGTCCTGTAGAGTTGCAAGTTTGTTTTAATTTTAATTTTATTCAGCTCTGCAGACTTTTTGTATTTATTTATTCTAGACAATACTCAAATAATCACATTTTGCATATCTCTCGAACAACAATTATGATATTAGCCATTGCTTGTCAGTACAGTGCTTATACTGTGATGGTCCATAGCCTGAGGAGCAGGCACACTTGTGCACAAAGGCCCTGTCTTCACTCTCACTGCAGCGACCCCATGAGAGACACAACCTCTGACCTTTGAACTGTACCTGCTGGGTCACCGTGGGGTCACAGCAGGACGGGGTTTAGAGACGCGACACCAACAAAAACTCCACTAATAAAGATGGATCTCTCCCAAACAGGAAGGGACTAAAATAGGACAAAAACAAGGGGTGTCAAATGACACATTTATATGAAGATTCAGCCACATCATCGGTGATCAGGCATGACACGTCACATGAACCCATGAAAATAGAAAGTTAAAGGCGCTGCACCTAATTTTTACTGTCCTGACCAAGCCGAAGCAAGAAGATCATGGAGATGGTCCCCGGGCGCAGTCATGTGCTGCTCCTAATAACAGGATGGGTTAAATGCAGAGAAGAATTTCTCCAGTATGAGATCAATAAAGTCACTTCTTCACTTCTTCTTCTTCTTGTAGCTTCACAGACCAAACATCTCTATTTAGATTATTATATTTAACCCAGCACAATGTAAATGAAACAGCTGTCCACATGAGTTATACCTCCTCTGCTGCTCTCCTATATAGAAGAAACACACACATCCACACACACACACACAGACACACACACACACATACATACATGCAGTCCAGTCATGTTTGATTGTCTCTGATTCCTTTGAACAGATGATGGCTCCTAAAATGGCTCCCCTTTAAATCAAACCTAAATGTGTGGAATATTTAGCTGGAGTTCCTCATTCATTTGTGTCAGATACATACACCTCTAATGTTGTGATTTAGGGAGTAGTTTATGAGCAGACACAATGTTTAAGAATGATTTTTCCATCACAGACAGAAGACAGAAGGAACTTTGATTTAGTACTGGTTTAATACTGGCATGTTTAATGTGCACATGACAGCTTAGACTCATTTCATCATAATGTTAACAAGGGCCACTGCTCATCTAATTTACACTACTGATACTGATACTTTGCAGCTGATGTCATCAACATTCACTGGAGGTGTGATGCTAACTAGAGCCTCTGCCTTATCTGAAGCTCTTTTATTCAAGTTAGACTTTAATATGAGCTTTGGTTTAACACGATCTGACTAGAAAGAACTGACTTAGACTTAGACTTAGACAAACTTTATTGATCCACAAGGGAAATTGCTTTAGGTACAGTAGCTCACTCATCAAATATAATATATGATATAAAACAGAGGGTAAAAGAACAAGAAGAAAAATAAATGGCATAGCAACCAAAGAGCAATAGACCTGTGTCAGATGAGACACAATTATATACATAAGATAATGGTAATAAATATATATGTACAATCAGATTTAAATAGAAAAGTAGTAGTCAAATACAAAATACAGTATCAAATATGATGTTCAGTACCAGCTGTATACAGTTGTATGGAGTATGGTATGAATGTACTCCTGTATCTCTCACTGTTAGAGCGGAGCTGTAGGAGCCTGTTGGAGAATTAGCTGGAACTACAACAGGTGAGCTGATTTGTGCTGTTAAACAAGCTCCTCTCAAGTAATACAATCTCTCCCAGTCCCTATTCACATCCTACTTACAGTTAGCTGTAAGATTCTGTGCAATACTCAGTCCACAAGCCTACGTCACCCTAACCTGGGAAATCCAAGGCTGCTTTGCACAATCGTTCCGATCTAAAAGACATATATCACTATGATATGGTCTGGTGTAAACCAGGCGAACGTCACCCATGCTCCCAAAAGACAATTCTCCATGAATATACAAAAGCATGATACAAAACTTTACACAGCCACTTCAGTCACTCTGAAGGGGCTTCGTGCTGAGAGCAAAGCTAGTGGGGTCACAAACGTGACTAAAAACTAAAGTGTTTTTGGTGAATATATTTAAAAAAAATTAAAAAAAAGGTAACATGGTGATATAATTATGTTATGTTATAGATGTAAAATACCCTCTCTTTAAACATTATTGCATATCTATTTTGATAAAACAGAAAAATTAAATTAAAAAGTCTGTTTTCCCTCTAAGCACCAAAATACCTCACAGACAGATAAATTATAGGTATCTTATTAAAGGCCTGTTCTGACCTAGACTCAGGGGGGAGGTCTCCTATATGTCCCCCCGGCTGCAGCTCTCTGTCTGGGGTTACCCTCCTCTGGTCTCCCCTCAGAGAGTTTCATTGTCCCAGGCTCTAGGGCAGAGGGCTCCCAGTGAGGGGTCTATCCCAGCCAGAGCAGCGCCAAAGCAGGGCCCCGAGCCAAAGCAGTCCCCTGTCTGACCCCCACCACCTCCAGCTTCTATAGAGAGGGTCAGGAGGCAGCAGACCACCAGGGAGACCAGGACTAGACCCCGACTAACCCTGGACTAAACCAGGACTAAAGTAGGGCTGAACCAGAACTAAACCAGGACTGAATCAGAGCTAAAACTGGACAATACCAGCTCCACATGCTTAGTTTACATATTATTGGCAAAATGAAAGCTTTCAATATATTTTTTGTTTTTCAATAGGTTTTCAAAGCTACCATCTGTGAGTTTATTTGATTTTTTTTTTGTAGTAACGTAGTCTAGTTGTGGTATGTGAGAATACAACAGGGCTGGGTCAGCCAATATAATTACAGATTGCGTCTTAAATTATAATAATAATATTTGTCCTATTTTCTGTAGCTCTGCCTCGACTCCACTGCAGGAGATAGAGATCTGCTGTAGACACCTGGATGAGGAGTTTCACCTGGCCCAGGAACAGCGCTTTGAGCACGAGTATGGAGACATGAGCCCGCTACAGGAGAGAGAAAAGGAAGGAGAGGAAGAAGGACAGGGAGAAATGGAATTGCAGACAGAAGAAGAGAGCATGGAGAAGTATCCATTATTCCTGCAGCCAAAAAAGTAATTGTGATTTGCCATATATATGCACACTCCACAGCCTTCATTCTGAGAGTAATCCTATGCAGCCTACTGTATATTCAGCCAGCGTGCTGCAAATGCTGGGTGGGTTTTATCCAGGCACCCCAGTTTCCCCCATCAACCCAAAACATGCACAAAGGGTCAAATCCTGCAGCTAAGGTAGTCTTGACCAAAATCTGGATGGGTCCCACTGCTCCTGACAGGTTTAACCCAGAGAAACTGAATGATTGGTCAAATACAGAGGACACGTTTCCCTACAGGGACAATAATGTCAACCTTAACCTTAACTTTTATAAGCATGTTATTGTTATGTTTCTAAAATTTCAAACTAGTCTCAATACGCAATACTGATTCTAATACCACAATGAAAATGAAAAATATTCTTTCTTTAAGCAATAGAATGTGATTTTCAACATTAAATCATAGTCATTTCTTTTATATTACCATGTGGCTTTATATCTGTGTAATCCCTCAGTCATACAGGTAGGTTCCATAGTGATCCATGAGCGTATATTAGCCTTTGTGTTCTTATAGTTCTGATACAGCTAAAGACCATTCTAAAGCTATTCAGGAAATGTTCATTTCTGTCCTGTGAATGGGACTTTTTTTTGAGTACATTCTGATTCCCTATACTCATGACAGCCTACATTATGTTGTTCAAAACTGCTTTTTCTTTACAGTTTACAGTCTGTTGAACACATCTCCATGGTAACAGGGACACGTGAGATCCGCTGCTGTGGTCTCATATGAAAGTCCACATTCCTGCTCCGTCTCTGAACATCCCTGAAAAGCTCTCTCCCTCTTCATGTTTGATATGGGTCTTATTTTAGTGGCAGGCGCGTTATAGCTCTCCGTGGTACACGTTTGTCATCATTTCAGCCACTTCTCTGTGATTTAGCGGTACAGATCTTTAATGCTCCTCTATCTTCTGAGAGGACCATCCATCAGAGCCTGCAGACCCCCGGGAGCAGGTCCAGATGTTGGCCCAGGAGTAAATCTGCTTTTGTGGGAGAGGAGCGGTGACATCATGCTAACTCTCTCTGTGATTGTGTTTTTTATGGAGAAGTAAAGGAGAAGTAAGACAGAACAGGACAGCGCCCCCCGCAGACACAGAGGAGAGGGAGCGGGCGGCTGTGGTAATACAGGTAACACATCAAGTCAAATCATGTTTTTTTTTACAAGTCACACAAGTCCTAATCAAGTCCAGCCCATTTAAAGCAACACCGTATAAGTTTCTGGGGTAAAAAAAAGTCACTTGCATGATTCCATGGAAATAGGAAGTTACTTTGGTACATTTTCCATAGAGATAGTTTAAGGTCATACTGTGGAAGTTTATACCAAAAGAACAACATTACCATGGAAACAAGCAGAAGAAGGCCCTCCTTCAGGCCAAATAAGAGTCAGGTTTGTGGAGATGCAAGCTCACTTGTGGATGGATGCAAGTTTGTCTTTGTTGTGCAGTAATAAAAACAGCCAAAATAAAAAGCATGTTTTTTATTTTAGTCTAAAAGTTAATGTAATGTTAATGTTTAAGTGATCCCCTACTCTCCTCACTCTTCCTCCTCTCCTTTCTCCTCTCCTTCTCCTCCTCTCTTCACTTCCACTCCTTCTTCCCTTTCTCCCTCTCCTCCTCCCCCTCTCTTTCTCTCCTCCTCCTTTCTTATTCCTTGGGGAGTCAGAGGATTTAGTGCTGTTTCATTTGTCTCCTCAGAGCCTGGAGTCACTCAGAGTTCACTAAGCAAAAAACACAAAGATCCTAAACACTTTCATCTTTATAGAAAATTATATTGTTTAAGACACATTTTGTTATGGAAAATACATAATATAAGTTGTTGTTCTGGTCTCTGTTCTCTAGTCTCTGGTTTTTGGTCTTTGGTCAATGCTCTAAGGTCTATGCTCTATGGCCTATGAGCCATGATTTAAGGTCTAAAGTCTAAGGTCCATGGTCTAAGGTCTGTGGTCTATGGTCTATGGTCTTTTGTCTCTGGTCTCCCCTGTGTCTGGTACAGTTGTGAGGGTGACAAAACATGACCTCCCCCCTTCCCTCTCTGTTCCAGGCATGTTGGAGAGGTCTCCGTCTGAGAAGGAGACTGCAGCGCGCTTTAGCCCAGATACAAAGCTATGATCCTGAGTGGGACGAGGGCCTGGAGCCCTTCGACCTGGAGTTTTTGGATCAGGTGTGTACAGGACTGACTGACTGACTGGTTTTTGGTTAATATCTCTGTAATTACTGAGCCTATCGTTATGAAACAAAGACTGGTTCAGTGTTTTCTCTGTCAATATAAATAAAAGTGAAATTATTTTTCACAATAGCTTCAGAAAGTGGTGCCATTATTCAACCCCAAAGATGTGGCTGTTGAACTTATGGCAGTTAAAAGGGCTTTAAGCCATAAGATTAATATGACAAGTTTGTGGAGCCAATCCCAAACCAATATAGATAAGGTTCAACATTTGAGGATCGCTTGGATACTACTTTCAAAAACTGTTAAATTGTAGAATGCAAACTCAAGTCAATGTAAAAAAAAAACATAGAAACCTAATAGTGTGTGAGCCAGAGATGCATTTTTATTGAACATGAAGTGAACAATTAACCCAAAAGTTTGTATCAGTATGAAAAATCAATGTTCAAAATATTACTCCTTTGACATGCATATAGCCTACTCTTTTTAAAGTAAGGTATACATATTGATACTTTGCAGTAAAAGCATGCTGGGGCTGTTCTTTGTCTATGTCTATAGCAGAATGCTAGACATACATGCAGTTACCATGGTGCCAATGCACACAGTAGCAATAACTAATAAGATTGTCTAAAAACTCAAGCTCACTTATAGCTTATAAGTGTAATGTTATCTGAGAGGGACTTGTTTAACAGCACAAATCACCTCACCAAATAATCTCACCTACTGTAGTTCCAACTAACTTGGTTCTTTCTGTTCAGATTGTGTTAAACTAAAGCTCAGATTAAAGTCTAACTTGAGGAACAGCTTCAGACAGAGACAGAGTGCTTCCAGTTAGCATCACTACCCTAGGGAATGTTGATGACATCAGATGGACTGTATCAATATAACATTTAAAGCTCCCAATTGTAAATGTATTAGATTTTTGTTACCAGATGTCAGATGTGAAACCTGTTCCTCCCTGACCTGTGCTCTCTGGTCTTCTTCTGTCAGGCCGAAGCTGGCACACTATCAGACAGCAGTAACATAGACAGCATCGAGTGATGGTATGTGAGAGAGCAGGTCTGCCACTTCAGATTGTGTGTGAGAGTGGGTGACAGGCTTATGGGCTGAGCATTTCACAGAATCTCCGTCCATAAGGATCCTTCCTTAGGATCCTTATTCGATCCTTCCTTAGGTTCGAATAGGGCGCAGGACAGATTGAATAGGGCGCAGGACAGATTGCTAGATTCCGCAAACATGCTTGGATGACATTTAAAACCTCTTCAGGCATGTTTTTGATGAGGGAGCTGCATTATAACATAGTAGAAAGCTCAAAAGATTTAGCAGAATATTCCCTTTTTAACATTACTTTTTTCCTAAAGGCGTCTCTTGACAGTGACTGGTCACTAGGATTTTCAGAAGACTTCAGTGAGAGTTATGTTCCTGAATTGGAGTGGCCACTGCCTGCTAAGGTACAATATCTACTATACATATTATTTACACATACATAGTTTATACATCACCCACCCACCCCCTCTGTCTCTCTCCCCTTCACTCTCTGCCTCTCTCTCCTTCCTCTATTGACTTAAACCTACACATCAAAGCACAGATGAACCTCACAGCTCGCACACTGAGTAAAAATAAGCGCTGGAGGATAATTAAAGTGTAGATTTGACTTAAATATGGGCATTCCTTCAACGTAAAAACTCCAAAATCCTCCAAGAAAAACAGAGTGGTGACCGGACATGGCTGTGTGTCTTCTGCATCATATATTTGTAATGTACACAAGTCTAACAGCAATGTGTCTGGGGAGACACATAACTCCTGACACAAGTGTCCACCATCAGTGCTTCAGAAAACAGTCAGCTATTGTTTTAACAGAGGTAAAATCTCCCAGGAATTCAGCCCACTTCACTACAAGAGTCTAACCCACAACCTCCTTATTGAGGGAGACAGGATAACCACTCTGCCACAGTAACACATGGAGGACATGCACACTCCACTCAGAGAGAGTCTCTAACCCACAACTTTCACACATAGAGGAGGAGACAGTCACCACCCCATTGTGCATTTGTCCCCAGGCTCGTGACTCCTCTCTCTGGGCTGCTCTTTCAGTGACAGACCTTAGACCTTGGAGCTATGAGACCACAAGAGCAGCTTCACCCTCCCTCTCTGTCAGGTGGGGCTCATTTTAATCACACCTAAAGATACAAGTTGTGTTAAAGCAACACTGTGCCACTTTCTGTAGGTGGCACATCACCTGTATGCTTCTATGGAAATGGAAAGTTAAAACTATACTTCATTTTCTATACTTTAATTTCTTCCATATTGTGGAATATTATAGCCAAAGAAACAACATTTCCATGGAAACAAGCGGGGGCAGGCCGTCCTCCATGTCAAATAAGAGTCAGATTTATGTAGACACGAGCCCTCTCACATTAAGGAGTGCAATAAATGTAAAAATATCACAGTAGGGCTTCAAATATTACAACTCTGAGTAAGATAATGATGAAGGGACACTATTAAAATACAATTACAGACTCATAAAGGTATAAAGAAGAATAAAGCATGGGTGTCCTTTAACAGTGAGCTAGAGGACAGGTCAGAAATCTGTGGTAGAATTTGCTGTTTAGGCTGCAGATGTGTGACTGGTTTATGGTTAATTTTTTATGTAATTTCAGAAGCTCATCCCCTCCCTCCCCTCCCCTCCGCGAGCTCTCAGAACGAGCTGAGAAGATTGTAGAAGAATGGTAAATATCTGTCTTTAAAATACAATTATTTTAGTTTAAAGTCACAGACTATTCACTCACACATTCACATACAGGTACATTACACATTATACTAGAATAACCACAGAAGTGTGAAGGGACGTGCCTTGCCCAAGAACACAACAACATGAGTTAGTTCAACAGAGCCTTTATTGGTCCCACAATGGAAACATTTCCAGTCCAATAATGGACCTTAAATCTACCATTCAAACTGGTCAGAGTTGGAACTAAAACTCTGACCTCCTGGTTGGTGGGTGACTTTCTAAACCCTGAGCCACTGTTTCCCTGTGTGCCATTCTGATGTTTCTTCTCACAAACTCCTGAACACTCAAGTGTGACTTTGTGGTTTTCTCTGCACACGACAGAGCAGATGAACTCTCCCTCACACACACAGACTCATTAGTCTGCGTTACTGTGACAATGGACAGGTCTCATCTCATCCCATAATAATAATAATGCCTTACAGTGTGATGAGCTTTACAATCTCCAACCTCCTGGTCTGTGAGTGTGCTTTAACCATCTGTGTGTGACTCAGGGGCTTCAAAAACAGACACACGGCCCTGCTGATGCTCAGGAGAGCCAGGAAGATGAGGTCCAGACCAGAGGAGCAAAGACCAAGGGAGCAGAACATCAGAGGTGAGGCTGGTTTGATAGGAGCCCGCTGGGAATGGCAGCAGTAACTCTAGTGCAAACTGTTGTTTTGTTCTTACGTAGGTAAGACACTTTACCCACATTATCTTATCATCAGTGGGATATCCATTTGGGGTTTGCAGATTAATCAACCAGAACTATGCCTGCCCCAGTTGGCCCTCTGCTCTGTACCCAGCTTCAGCTCTCTCTCTCTGGGGCTAGCGTTCAGGCCTGAGTGCTCTTTCTGGAGGTGATTAGAGCTCAAGGAGATTCCTCCTCAGATATCCCCCTCTTGGTGTTTATGTTAAGGGCACGTGGACAGGACTGACCCACTCCAAACCCGATCAGCTTTCACGCTAGCAGGCCAACTGCAGCAGACCACTGAAAATACACTTTTTTGTACTAAAAAAACAGTTAAGCCCCCAGCTAAGGCAGTCCTGACCAAGACCTGCTCGGATCTGGAGATGGGATCCACTGCTCATGGCAGGTTTAAGCCAGAGACACTGAAGGATGGGTCATTTCCATAAACATTTCCATCTACTACAAATTTGGCTGGTTTTCATGTTTTTCTAATTCTGGCCTGGTTTGGCAGGATACTACCTGTGGTACTAACATAAAACACATAATCTGTTAAGTGTCAGTTTGTGGAGAAAGGTGGAGAACAAAAGTACAAAAATACAAGGAGCATTTAAATGTGTTGTGCTTTATTTTTATTAGTCTAATCATAACTATTGAGCATTTTCAGCAAGTTTTTTCCCTTGTTTACATTAGGGTTGCTAGGTTATCAAATGACCTGAAAACCCAAATAGAATTCAAAAACTAGAAAAAATATGCATAAAAATGATGTTATCTGTGTTTTTTGTGAAATAAGTCTAACCAGCCATATGCACTTTAACTTTTTCCTATTTCAAGTAACAATTCAGATATTCCTTTTTGCAGTGCAACTCAAGAAAAAATCCACAAATTCTGACCTTGGCTCTAAGAAAAATGACACGTTTATATTTTTTTCCATATATCCTTCCCAGGTTTCAATACTTTCCCTATGTTTACAGTTTTTCTCTTTCAGTTTTTCCCCAAACATCCGCGTCCAAACTCTCCTGGTTAGCTCCTTGTTTGTTTCCTGTCTCCTCCTCCTGTCTCCTGTCTCCTAAGCACTTAACTGAATTTCACACTCTGAGTTCCTACAAACACGCACTGAAATCCAAGCTGCTGTTTAGGCTCTAAAATACAAAATAATTTTATTAACTTGAGCTCTTTGCGCGTTCACCGCTTTTCATCTGGTTTGGATTTGGGATGCCTCTCCTCACCGCAGGGCCACAGTCACTCACAAATCTGATCGAAAAAAGGAGCTTAAAGTGCATATGACAGGTTAAACTATTTATATTTAAGATTTTACTAAATAATTTATGTTTTTTTTTTTTTTTATTGTGGTGAAGTTTATAAGTTTACTTCTTCGTTGAACACAGGCAGCAGATGTGACAAGCATAGGCGCTTTGTGTTACATTTTGTATGAAAAGCGCTTTATAAATAATGGTTGATTGAGATGCATTGAAACGTAGAGGTAACTGTTTCCTAGCAACCATAATGTAAACGTGGGCCAAACCTTGTCTAAATTACACAATAGTCACGATAAGAGCAACACCTTTATTTTGTTAAATGAAGGTTTAAACTGTCAGCCTTCCTTGTGCCTAAATAGTCTTTGCATTTTGGAGTTTTCCTTGTTGAGTGATTCTGTTGTAGAACTCAGCACTACTTCCTGTATTTTTGCACTTTTCTTCTAAATTTTTCTTCACTAGCGGCCACTTAACTGATGTGAAACTATGATGTATCAGGTACTATCCCACCAAACTAAGGCAGAATTAGAAAAACATGAAAACCTGTCATATGGGCTTTATGAGATAAACACTGATATTATTAGACAAGTTATTCCAGTATTTACTTTACAAAGACTTTGTGATGGCTTCAATGAACGGTGCACAAATGTATCTACGACCTCTTTTGCAAGTATTCAAGGGGCGCGATGTAACTTTGATGGAGGTTTTGCTGTCTACTTGTCTCCATGGAGATGTTTTTGTTAGTCTGAATTGTTCCACTGTATAGAATAACATTTCTACGTTGCCTTTATTCAATTACATATGTTTTTATTACTGAAATAACTTGTAAACCCTGCATTCTTACTGTGGTAGACCGCTGAAATAAATAATGTCATCATTTTGTCCGCTGTCTGCTTGTTTCTGTTAGGTGCCCAAAGAAGTCTGCAGAAGAAGCCTTCACAGACACACAGGTGAGACTCTGACAGGTTCATTAAAGGTCCCATGGCATGAAATTTTCACTTTCTGAGGTTTTTGAACGTTAATGTGAGCTCCACTACCCTGTTTAGGCCCCCCCCCCCCCCATGGCTAAAAGTTGCGAAATGTTTAAACTGAGCATTTGCGATCCTTTTCTGCATTAGAAAAAATCAGAGCTCAAACGGGCGATTCTGAACAAGGAAACTTATTGACGTCAGCTCGAAAAAAGAAATGCAAATGCAGTTCCACCCCCGTCTGTCTGTACTCGGCGTCTCTGTAAATCACGCCCATGCCTGGAGGAACTTGTGAGTGTTTCTAGGCTCGGAAGTCCTTTATCTGAGCCTGTGGATATCTGAAACGGCAGTGGTTTAATTTTATTTTCCGTGGAAATGTGTTTATTTTTCAATGGAACGCTTCTTATCTCTCCCCCCGCACAAAAACACGGAAATGGGTCAGAGCGCACAGCGCACAGCTGAAAAGGAAAGAGCGGAGAGTTTGGCCACGCCCCCACCCGCTACTATAGGCCATCTCTGTCCTCCTCATTTGCATTCAAGCAACAACGCCCATAATGGAGTGTTCCAGAGAGATATTTATGACTCTTTCTCATCTTATCTCTCTTTCTCATGCACTGAGTGTTGATTTTGAAGAAGGATTCATTTACAGTATTAGGGAACCATTAAGGAGCCATATAAAAGCATCAAGAAGTACCATGTCATGGGATCTTTAAGGAGTCAGTGTCCTTTTTATTAATTCATTCATTTTTTTTTCTTATCATATCTTAAAGAAGGTGTATTTTGCAAAATTGACGTTTTGGAATGTTCTAACATTGGTTCTTCATCAGAAACATGCCTGATGAGGCTTTAGATTCTCTCCCCTGCCCGATTCAATCCCTCCTTGTGGTTAGCTGTAAGAATTGTCCGATGCTCCACCTACAAGTGTGTGTCACCTACACAACAGTTCTCCATAAATATACAAAAACATGTTACAAAACAGCACATGAAAACTTGACAAACCTGATGTGATGTTCAGTAGTTTCGATAGCGAAACGTATGCTGATTATAATGTGATAATGCTATGAAGGGGACTTTTGACTCAGAGCGTCAAAAACAAATGAAATGTGTTTATATGTTGTTTTCAGGATATATAGCATTTTCAAAATAATAAAGGGTAACATGGTGATCTAAATATATTCTGTGTTACCAATTAATACCCCATAGAAGTAAAATACCCCTTCTTTATTTGATTTCAGTGAGAATTTCTTACCAAAGATGAGGCGGGACATTCTGAACGGAGGCAGAGTTCAGCTAGTGGTGAGGAGGACTTTTATTTTTTAGTGAAACACACACACACAAAAAACAACAACAATTTGAACATTTTGAGTGAACTGTGTCAGATCTGTGGAGTATCTAACCTCCCTGTGTTTGTGCTCAGACTGACCCCAGCCCTGTGCGTCTGGCCTCTCACTCCTGCCCCGGGATCAGTGCGCCTCCAAAAATACGTGAGTCTGTGGACTTTTCAAACTTATTTGAATGTCTATGGGGTTTTATGTTAAAGGGATATATTACGCCATTTTCTGATCTATGTTCTAATGTTGTTTCCTCATCACAAACAGTCCTGGAGTTGTGTTTTGTTTCATTCACACATTTAACACACAAACCCTGCATTTTTAAGATGAGTTTTTTTCTCAAACAGAAAACACTCTGGTCCACCTTGTGATGTCATGTGGTAATACATAAAGTGCTCCACTGTGTTTTTAAACTCCATACACCTTCACTAGAATAATTTGGATAGTCTTTACTGAACTAAAAGTAAAAGGAACTGTTAGAATAGAATAGAATGCATTTTATTGTCACTATTCATATGTACAATTTACATCATACTAGGGATGCAAATGATCGATTAATTCATTAATCTATAGTTGATTGACCTTATCGATCGACTTACGATTAACTGATAAGCGGTGTTTTTCACCCAAATTTTAGTGTTTCAATAGGGTCTTTAAGAATATAAGCTATAGTAACATAACACTGAGTCATAAATATATCATAGTATTATTATACTGTATATTCCTCAATTAATTATTCCTTAGTAAAAAGCAGACAAATGTATTGATGCTGAATAGAAAAAAAAAATACAGTAATCGCTCGCTCTATCGCGGTTCACTGTTCGCGGCCTCACTGTTTCGCGGATTTTTTTTTTTTTTTTTTCAATTTTTTTTTATAGTGTAACATTTTTTTATAGTGTAACATTGTGTTCTGCGTCTTGATTGGCTAAGAGACTAGACCAGGACTAAACGTGGACTAAACCAGGTCTAGACCAGAAGTAAACCAGGTCTAGACCAGGTCTAAACCAGGTCTAAAGCTGGACTGGACCAGGTCTAGACCTGGACTAAACCGGGATTAAACCACCATGTGCCGCTCTTTGCTGGTTTTGTGCGGCTGGTTTGTGGCTCGGGCTGAGAGTACCCGGTCCGGGCGCCGCAGATCGATTTCGTGCTCGCAGCCCCGGTGTACACGCGGCCTCGCGCCGGTGGTGCACGTGTCGCGCACTTCTCCAAGGGGTTGGTGCGCGTCGCGTTCCGGGACATGGCAGTGCCGTTGAATGAGCGCGGTGCGCCCTGCCCAGGACTAGACCAGGTCTAAACCAGAATTGCGGCTCTTTCACACCCGCGCAGCATGTAAGTTACATGCTTTTATAATTTCAAAAATATATGGTTCTAGGTCCAGCTCTACTGTGAGTTGTACGGCAACATCCAGAGAGGAAAGGGTTACATGATGTAACGCTATGGTCTTTCTCGTGAGTGGGTTTGCATCTCGTGTTCACATTCCAGAGTAGCGCCCTCTAGCGATTAGTTACAAGTAATGCATTTTGTTCAGCCAACGTCTTGATCGACAATTAATTGTAAGTCGATTAATTGTTGACATCCCTACATCATACATACTCACAATGAGATTGAAAGCATCTCACTTCAGTGCAGACATTTTAAGTCATTTAAAATATATACAACACAGCAGGATATTTACAACCCAGTATAGAAGAAAAAAAATGTAAAAATAGTGCAAAAAATTAGTGCAAAAAAGTCCTGTACTAAGCATTAGTTACCAAGTTATTGCAAGTGTTGCTCAGGTATTGCAGTAGGGGTGACATATACAACCATATACACGCACTTGAGAGTCTCTACATTGCAGAGAGAGATGTTAACTTGAAAACTACCGTTTCATGACATCACCAGGTAGAACAAAGCATTTTGAGCTTTGGAGAATAACCCAGGGAGACAGACTAATAATAAAGGAACACGGCTTAAAGCTCACAAGAATCCATTTTCTGTAATATAGGACCTTTAAATATACTAAAGTTCTAAACGAGTCTATTGTCAGTTCTTGAGGCGGTAGAATGGAGACAGCCAGAGCAGAGTGAGTATTCTGTCTCATTCTCTGATATTTTCATCAGAACTGTGCAAACATCAAATCCACAGATGTCCAAAAACACACCTCAGAGTCTACAATATTGATAATAATTTTGCCTACCCCTGAAGAGCACAGAAGAAATGATAGTAAACATATTAAAAATAGTTAGTGGTAAAAATAGACCAGAATAAGTTGCAGGAGCTCAAGTCTGATGAGAGATACTGATGAAAAAATGAAAATGACAACATATTAAATATCTAGCGCTGCTACATAGAGGGGCTGTTTGGAAAAGTTGAAAAGTTTTACTTATCACTTGTTTTTATTGTTTTTATTTGGTTTTTATTTCATTTTTGCAATAATATGACACTGACACAGTCTTATTATTATTTTAGTCGACTAAATGAAGACTAGACAGTTTAACCTAAAACCGATCTAGCTCAGCCTCCTGGGTACTGGTGTGTGTGTGTGTGTGTGTGTGTGCGTGTGCGTGTGCGTGTGTGCGTGTGCGTGTGCGTGTGTGTGTGTGTGTGTGTGTGTGCGTGTGTGTGTGCAGATGACCAGAGGAATCCTGAGTTTTAAATAGAGCTCTGTCCCATAAGTGGATAAGTGGAGTCTGCTGAGGACCAAATCATTTCCACGGGACGGACACACACACACACACGCACACACACGCACACGCACATATTAGCACAGGACAGATACACACACACACACACACACACACACACACACACACACACACACACACACACACACACTAACAGAGACCAAAACTGCAGACGCCAAAAAATACTATGTTGGGAGTTTAAAACAGAATCCCAATTGCCTATGATGTCATCAACATGGAAAAACTCCATCTAAAAATCTAAATACATTTTTTTTTTATAATCATCATCATATAATCATTATAATCAAACACATTTTGGAAATATACATACGTCATGGAGCTGTTTTTTGTCCCCATAATAGGTAGGTCTCCATGATGAAGTCCTCACAATGGGAGAAATACTTGCCCACGCGTACAGGGTATTCGTGTTTGTGAGGGAAGTCTGCCCGTGAAAACATAAATGACGTTTTCATAAAGATTCAATAAGGAGACGTTTGTGCAGTTGTGTTTAAGGATTAGGAGGTCTAATGAGCTCATACAACAAAGTGAGACACTGACTTTATCAAAATCTCATCCAAACACCTATTTCAATGCTCACAATGATAATAAATTATAATCAATTATAAATTATGTCAGTTATGTCAGGTTCTGAAATGTGCCAGATGCCCTCCCTGTGTGTCAGATGGGTGTCAAACTGGGATTAGGCCAGGACTGAACCAGGATTGAACCAGGAATGAACCAGGACTAAACGAGAACTAAACCAAGACTAGACCAGGACTAGGTAATGACAGATAGAAATCACTTTACATTAAGGTTTAATTTTAGGAGTGTAAGATGAAATTCCCACAATTATTATTTTTTATTGTTACAATTGTGTTGTAATCAGAATTATCCTGAAATCCTCATTGAATCCAGATTTAAACCCATTAAACCTAATCAGATTGATATCGGACTCTGAATAAAGTTCTTTACATCAGTCTGAGATGGCTCTTGCTGAAAGTGATCAAAGCCAATGATCAGACAAATACTTCATGTTGATTGGTTGAAGCATCGCAACATAACCGAAAAATCAAACATCCAGTTGTTTTGGTTTGTCCAGCGCTTGTTTCTGCACAAACTTTAGTGCTGCTCTGTGATTGGTCGGTTTCGTCGTCGACCTAATACATCAATCAATCAATCAATCAAACATTATTTATAAAGCGCTTTTCATACAAAAAAACACAAACACAAAGCACTATGCAATACATGCAAACGATGCAAATGCTTTAGCTGAAGCTGAACATTGCCGCTCAACAGTAAACACCACAAAATCACAAGAATTCATCTGCTGGCAAGGCTCTTAAAACCAGTCTGCTCTGTCGTATTCGTGTTTTTTCTTTGAGTCGAGTCAAAACAAACTCCACCTGAAAATGTCTGTTTTTGATTTAAAAGAATTGAACCAAAGACTGAAATAATCTGGACTAAAACTGGACTTAACCTTAAGAAAATAAACAGCACCTCTGCAGATTTAAAGGAAGAGTGGGGGAGAGAGAGAGAGGGAGGAGAGAGAGAGGAAGAGCGATAGACACAAGAGAAAAATAGGAGTGTAGGATGAAGAGAGCGTGTCAGAGTAAGAGAAGACTCAAAGGAGTGTAAGAGGGAGAGGTAGGAGACACAGAGGGGAGAGAGGAGGGGAAAAGATAGGTACGAGATGAAGAAAGTATAGAAGGAGAAAGAAAGGAGAGTGGGAAAATAGAGGATGACTGACATTGAATAATACATTTATTTTATGTCACTTAAAAACAAAGGAGGATGAGAGGAGACAGGAGGGGGAAAGAGAAGAGGAGGGAAGGAGAGAGAAAGGGATGGAGGGAGGGAGAGTGGAGTGTGCGGTGTCCTGCTGTGCTCAGGGTCAGGCCGTGAGGATAAACCCAGGGATCACAGCTCGATTTGGGGCTGACTCTGCTCCACGGGGCCCCTCTGTGTGTGGGACAACCAGAGAGAGGAGAGGAAAGAAAGAGAGAATGGAGGGGGGAAGAGAGTGAGGGATGAGGGGAGAGAAAGAGAGAAAAAGGAAAGAAGGGGGAGGAGAGAGTGAGGAGAGAAAGAAGGAGAGGAATCCCTCTTCTTATGTCTTCCACATGGAAAACTTCATCCAAAATGCAGAGACAATTTACGCACAAAGAAGACATTTTAAACCTTCATTTAACAGTTATTCTAATCATAACTATTACTTAATTTAGATACAGTTTGGTCCTTGTTTACATTTTGGGTGTAAACAAGGTAACAGTTATGGATTTACCTCTATGTTTGTCTTATCTGCTGCCAGGGTCCAACTAGGAAATAACATTATAAACTAGACAAGTGAAATGTGTAGTCTAACTGGTCATATGCACTTGAATGACACACAAACAAAGGACCAAACCAGGAATAAATCAAGATTGAACCAGGTCTTGAGTTGTCCCTTTTTCTGTTCCAGTGTCTGACATCTACGATCCCGAACGTGTCTCATCTGAACCAACTCAAAAAGAGAGAATTTCATTTAGAGACAAAAAACTACTTTTGAGTCAAGGCTGGGGCTCAGGCAAGAAGAGGACTAAACCAAGAGCAAAACCAGAACTAAAGAGGATTGCTGGAAATTGCACTTAAGGCACTTAAATAATTTGAATCCTGTAACATAAGTGTTTTTATCATTAAATATTTCTGAACCATTCATTGTGTTTTCAGTCAATATTTTTTCAGTGTATTCAGTTTGAACACAAATGTGATTCTGATCTGATCTTACCCTGTGACATAAGCCGAGGTAATGATCATAGGCCCCAGTGGAGCACGCACACACACATGCACACACATGCACACACATGCACACACATGCACACACACACACATGCACACACATGCACACACATGCACACACATGCACACACATGCACACACATGCACACACACACATGCACACCCATGCACACACACACATGCACACACACATGCACACACACACATGCACACACACATGCACACACACATACACACGCACACACACACACATGCACACACATGCACACACACATGCACACACATGCACACACACATGCACACACACATGCACACACATCCACACACATGCACACACACATGCACACACATGCACACATGCACACACACATGCACACACATGCACACACATGCACACACACATGCACACACATGCACACACATGCACACACATGCACACACACATGCACACACATGCACACACATCCACACACATGCACACACACATCCACACACACACATGCACACACATCCACACACATGCACACACATGCACACACATCCACACACATGCACACACACACATGCACACACATGCACACACATGCACACACATCCACACACATGCACACACATGCACACACACACATGCACACACATGCACACACATCCACACACATGCACACACATGCACACACACACATGCACACACATGCACACACATCCAAACACATGCACACACACATGCACACACATCCACACACATGCACACACATGCACACACATGCACATGCACACACATGCACATGCACACACAAACTTGATCCATAGTGGCAATTTAAAGATTTTTTTGTTTCTTTTTTAAGATGTATTTCAGAGTACAGCAGTGTAGCTCTGATAAAAACTTGAACAACATATTTTTTTATAGTAAATTATGCTGGACTAAAGCAGGACTAAAACAGGACTAAAGTGGGACTAAAACAGGACTAAAGCAGAACTAAAACAGGACTAAAGTGGGACTAAAACAGGACTAAAGTGGGACTAAAGCAGGACTAAAACAGCACTAAAGTGGGACTAAAACAGGACTAAAGTGGGACTAAAACAGGACTAAAGCAGGACTAAAGTAGGATTAAAGTGGGACTAAAGCAGAACTAAAACAGGACTAAAGTGGGACTAAAACAGGACTAAAACAGGTCTAAAACAGAACTAAAGTGGGACTAAAACAGGACTAAAGCAGGACTAAAACAGGACTAAAGTGGGACTAAAACAGGACTAAAGCAGGACTAAAACAGGACTTGGGGGTTGTAGTCCAGTGTTCACTGACACTTTGATTATAAAAGGTATGACTGAGAGCAGCACGCTCACAAACAGGCCCTCCACACAGTGAACTAGAATGTGAGCAGCATATGCTTAATAGCATAAATCCCATATGACTCCAGATTTAACAGTTTACCAAAGTCAAAACATAAACCATGACTAAACCAGGACTAAATGAGGACTGAACCAGGGCTAAATGAGGACTGAACCAGGGCTAAATGAGAACTGTTCTTGTCATGTCCTGGAGACATTTGGACATTTGAGTTCCTGTCTCTCTCTGCACTTAAATACCACAGACATTAGCCCGTGAAGCCGCCATCTTTGTTTGAGCTGTTTACTTTTGGTCTGGACCTGACTCGTATGAAACTGGATCCACGTTTAGACCAAACCTCCGGCCGCAAGTTGGGATGAAGGCACAAGAAGGTCCTAGAAGATCAGGTCTGAAGCCAACAAGAACCCAAGTCTAAAAATGTCTATACAAACTCTGAGAGGAGAGAACCAGGACCAGGACTAGACCAGGACTGAACCAGGACTAGACCATGTCTATGAGGACTAGACCGGGACTGAACCAAGACTAAACAAGGACTAGGCCGCATCTATACCAGGACTGCACCAGGACTAGATGATGTCTGTACCAGGACTACACCAGGTTTACACCAGACCTGAACCAGGACTGGGACTAGACTGGGACTGAACCAGGACTGGGATTAGACTGGGACTGAGCCAGGACTGGGATTAGATAGGACTAAGATATGAACAAAGACTAAAGTGAGTATAGGGCTAAACCAGGAATAGACCAGGACTAAACCAGGGCATTATACTTGCTGATGTATACCCCACTGCATAAAATTTCATCACATTGCTTCTCACCAGTCAAACTTTTGAAGTGCCTCTGCCCTGTGCTCCTGATGAGGGCCAGTCTCAGTTTCTTGTTTGAGAAATGGGACTCTATCGACTCTGAGACCAAACCAGGACTCAGCAGGACTCTGGACCGGTTTGTTTTTAGACCAGTCTTTGGACCAGTTCTGACCCCGGACTGAGACAAAACTAGGTCTGGACCAGGTCTGGAAATTTGGGTGGGTTTCTGTTTGGGTCTGAGGACAAGGATATTTCACATGAATATATTATATTCAAGAATAAACCGTAAAGGCCGTAGGACTGGTAACTTTGAGAAATGTATAAATGTGTACCATTAAAGTTACACTGTGTAACTTTTCCTGTAGGGGTCCAGCTGCTTGTCACCATAATTTAGAAGAAGAAGAAGAAGAAGAAGTGACTTTATTGATCTCACACTCTTCTCTGCATTTAACCCATCCTGTTATTAGGAGCAGTGGGCAGCACATTACTGCGGTACAGCTGGAGGTACCTATGGTGCATGTTTTGGGTTGATGGGGGAAACCCACCCAGACACGGAGAGAACATGCAAACTCCACACAGAAAGGCCCAGGTGACCCGGGGATCGAACCCGGAACCTTCTTGCTGTGAAGCATGAGTGCTAGCCACTCAGCTACCGTGCTTTATATTGAGTTTATATACAGCAATAAATGTTTCTATCTAGAGATTTTATGGGTGTTTTATTGCGATAGAAATAACATGAAAAGGAGGGACGGTGATGGTACAGAGGAGTAGACCTACGCAATTTATTGATTAAATCGATTAATTCGACTTTACAGTTCAGGACGATGTGTTTTTATGAAAATCGATTTTTAAAAAGTTATTTTTTACATGCGAGCGGAACTAATGTGCCGCCACGTTCTACACGGGTAAGTTAGCGGGGCGTACCCAAACATTGTACGAGTTAGCGCGGCTAGCGAGTGAGGGAAAGCCGGAGCTTGTACCAAACAAAGGTGTTTACATCTGTTATATGGAACTGGTTCGGTTTTCTTGCGTCGGACTTAGAACAAACGAGTGCTCACTGTAAGGTCTGTTCAAAAGCTGTTGCAGCACGACAAATTTATGCTAGCGCCGAAAGCTGTTGCACGCAGCAGAATCGGAGAAGTGAAAGTTCCAAACGAACGAAAATAACCACCGTTCAGTCCCTAAAACCTTTTCGAACTGTTTGTAGTATGATAAGCACGGCCCATGACGGAAGGCAATCACACACGCTGTTGTATGTTTTACCAAAAACATGATGTATGTTGTAAAAGACATGGTGCCCATATATACTGTGGAAAAGCCCGGATTCATCAACATGGTGAAAGTTTTGGACCTGAAGTATGTGCTACCAAGACACAAATATTTTTCTTGTGTTGCCACAGCTGTATACAGACTGCACAAGCTAACATACATGAACACAGACAGTGGCTTTTCTGCATCACTCGAGGAAAAACTAAAACACAACACTCCCCACTCCAGTCCATCTTTCCCACAATCAGGGAATAATTTAGCTCCATAAAATGCTGCTTTATAAAAGAAAGATATTTATATAACTGATATATTTTTTAAAACGATAACAGCTTAATTGATGCAAGGTGTAATGTATTTGTTTTATAAAAGAACGTTGCATTGTTTTGAGTCATTTGTCCGTCATCTGTTATTTGTTTTTGAGTAGGCAGAGAAAATCGATTAAAATCGGAAATCGGAAATCGGATTTTTTTTTTTTTTTTTTTTATCGGAGATTTTATTTTTTATTTTATCGCCCAGCTCTACAGAGGAGGGACAGTAGGGTACAGAGGATGAGGAGGCGCTAGGAGGCCCAGAGGCAGGTTTCTGGGGCAGTAAAGAGGACTAAAGAGGCAGGTTTCTGGGGCAGTAAAGAGGACTAAAGAGGCAGGTTTGTGGGGCAGTAAAGAGGACTAAAGAGGCAGGTTTCTGGGGCAGTAAAGAGGACTAAAGAGGCAGGTTTCTGGTTTGTTGTGGGCGTGACCTAAGTTCCACGCGGAGGAGAGGCGGCTCTGCTCGGGCCACTGCGGGATATAAGCCTCTGTCCCCGGCCACATGTCTGAAACACTCCCGCTGCACCGCACACGCGTTATGGAGTTTCTGGAGGAGAAGTTCCCGCTGAAGAGCTCCGGACTGAAGACCGGGACAGACTTCTACCTGGAGCCCGTGCTGCAGAGCCTAGAGGGCGGACACTTTTTCAGCAAGACCTCGGTGAAGTGTTCCCAGAGCTTCGGGCTGAACGAGAGGGACGAGCACTGCATGGAACATAATGGTCAGTACATCTGTATCTGTTTACCACCAATATTCAAGATCATTTCTTGACCCTGTTTCATTTGAATGAACAACAGAACCGAAATAATCAAGAACGTGACGTAAAATCCTACACACTGGTACAACATAAAGGGTAAATTACGGTTTAATTAAGTTGCAAAATGTCATTTGTGTGCAATGCCATTTCATCTTAGATTGGACCAAAATTAATTGTCTGTTTAAAAATAATAAACATATTGTGTATTCATAATGTATTAACTTTTCGATAAATATCAGCCAAAGTAGGTCACTGCAGATTTTAAAACCCGTTCTAGTTTTGACATGAAAACTTTAACTCTTTCTGGCACCAAATACATTTATAATTTACTATTATTATTATTATTATTATTGTTATTATTATTATTATTATTATTATTATTATTATTATTATTATTATTATTATTATTATTATTATTATTATTATTATAAATTTATTTAATTTGGGCAAGTAAGCAATTATTTTACATATAGCCTACATATGACAAAAGTGCAATCATAACAGAAATAACAACAAAAAAACATTTGCCCAAAAAGGAGTGGGAAGACGATTAGAACTAATTTAATCTCAGCCCCTCAATGAGTTTTCTTTCACATTTTTTAGACATTTTACATTAGATCTGAACTATTTCAGGACAATGAGTGCCTGTTATAGCTCGGTAATACAGTATAACTATCGTCATATTGCAATAATACAACACAATAGTAAATTATAAATTAAGGATACCAACAATGGAAACAGACAGCAGATGTAACAATGGTGCGGAAACAACAAGCATAAAGCAGCACTACAGAAGGAAGTATTGTTTTAATATTCAGACCCACTCTCTATATACTGTGACCAGACCGTATGTTTATAGAACAACTGGAATTTAATGTCATTTTGTAATTTCATGTAAGTTTTAACGACAGTAATTCAGCCTTACATCAGTTGATTTATTTTATTATATATATATATTTTTTACAAATATTCTGCCCTTTTCGCACGGCCTTACGGTGTGTCTTGTGCGTCACGGTGAGGTTTGGAGAAAAATGGCCCGACCCTCGGAGCGCGCGTAATGATCGATGCGTAACGGTCGGTTTGTTTTGGCACAGGTCTCCGCTGGACGTGTTTTACGCACGGGCTCTCCTCCTTCGGGACTTTTCGTCTTTTTGACACAGAGACGCGCACTTTTCACGCCTTATCATCAAATAACAACATTAAAAACATACATTTACTGCGTGATTTGTGGAAATAGGCCTGTGCGGATCCGCTTGGGAATTACGCGAAAAAAATGTTATTCGTATCTTTATTTGGAAGGGACAATGCATATTAATGAACGCACAATTTGTATAAAATCACACAAACTGACGTAAATATGCCGGATTTAGCACAGTGCTAATTTCCATCCGCAATCCCAGACATAAAGATATAGCATACAATAGAAAATATGTTACAGTTGCAGACATTAAACAATTTAGTACATGTGTTATGATCACAAACATAAAATCAATTTAGTATCTATACAATAGTAGCATATAATTCAATAAAATACAGTGAAAATAGAATTGATGGCTTGATTGATTGATGGATTGACTTAGCTATTTGGATTTTGTAGTCTAAAAATTAACTTTAAAAAATCTAGACTAATTCTTGTCTGTTAAATTCATTATGAAAACAGTATTAAACTCCCACGTGCTATATCAGGACATTCAAGTCAAATTCAAAACAATTACAGGCAATGAGCTGTTGGAGATTACATTTAGCTCAACTCAAACAATTTTTTAAAATGTCCTTGACGTATGCAAAATATAGTATACCCTCCTGGGAACCGAAAGAAAAGTATATTTAATTTATTATTATTATTATTATTATTATTATTATTATTATTATTATTATTATTATTATTATTATTATTATTTGTAATCTTCTATTTGGAGCTAAATGAACACCTTAGCATTTACATTTTGTTAAAAATGTTGTAACATTTGTATTTGTAACAGTCCATTACCTCTGTAATGGACTGTAATAGTGTTAAATCCATGTGACGTTAACAACCGAACAAAAACAATTTGGGGGGATGGCCAACATCTCTGACCAGCTTCTACAGTCACCTCAAAAAGTTTTTAGACTCCCTTTTCATTTCTTATTTATTTATTTATTTATTTAATCATAGTGCAGCCACAAACCAGAGTTTATCTCAAAACACTTAAAAGATAACTCTTTGTCCACTAACTCAATAATTTAACTCAATGTCCACTAGAAAGGACACAAATGAATGAGCCGGGTCTCAGGAGGATATACATAAAATTGGTATTTTAAAAATCCCTTTTGGAGATAAATTCTTCTGGCCTATTTGTCAAACCTGACGTGAGCTTTCCCTCTCAGTCTCAGATGTGGGCTTGTATTCTTCTATTATAATAAACCTACAGAAGTTTGTGGCAGCTCTTGATACACTGTGTGAAAAGTGTGAATGCACTCAAAACCAACATAGAATAAAAAAGTCTGTTTAAGAGTTATTCAAATACAAATATTAGACAAATATTGTTTCAATATAATAATTATTATTATTATATTATTAATTATTAATTATTAATTATCAACAATGTGTGTAGTGTAGAACCATATTTATACAGTTTCTTCAAATTGACAGAAGTGACTCAGTGCTAAATGAAGGTTTGTGATGCACGGCTTTAGTGACATGCTCCTATGTCGATGCTCCTATTTCAAAAACTTCTCCACCTCCTCATCTCCACCTCCTCATCTCCACCTCCTCATCCCCACCTCCTCATCTCCACCTCCTCATCCCCACCTCCTCATCCCCACCTCCTCATCTCCACCTCCTCATCCCCACCTCCTCATCTCCACCTCCTCATCCCCACCTCCTCATCCCCACTGCCTCATCTCCACCTCCTCACCTCCACCTCCTCATCCCCACCTCCTCATCCCCACCTCCTCATCTCCACCTCCTCATCCCCACCTCCTCATCTCCACCTCCACATCTCCACCTCCTCATCCCCACCTCCTCATCTCCACCTCCTCATCTCCACCTCCTCATCCCCACTGCCTCATCTCCACCTCCTCACCTCCACCTCCTCATCCCCACCTCCTCATCTCCACCTCCTCATCTCCACCTCCTCATCCCCACCTCCTCATCTCCACCTCCTCATCTTCACCTCCTCATCTCCACCTCCTCATCTCCACCTCCTCATCTCCACCTCCTCATCCCCACTGCCTCATCTCCACCTCCTCACCTCCACCTCCACATCTCCACCTCCTCATCTCCATCTCCTCATCTCCACCTCCTCATCTCCACCTCCTCATCTCCACCTCCACATCTCCAGCTCCTCATCCCCACCTCCTCATCTCCACCTCCTCATCTCCACCTCCTCATTTCCACCTCCACATCTCCACCTCCACATCTCCACCTCCTCATCTCCACCTCCTCATCTCCACCTCCTCATCTCCACCTCCACATCTCCACCTCCACATCTCCAGCTCCTCATCCCCACCTCCTCATCTCCACCTCCTCATCTCCACCTCCTCATCTCCACCTCCTCATCTCCACCTTCTCATCTCCACCTCCTCATCCCCACCTCCTCATCTCCACCTCCACATCTCCAGCTCCTCATCTCCACCTCCTCATCTCCACCTCCTCATCTCCACCTCCTCATCTCCACCTCATCTCTTAAACAGCTATAGCAGATCTCTCAAATGTTCTGACCTCCTCTCTCCTCTGCAGCGTCGTACGTCGTGGCCAAACCGGAGGCGGACTCGGTGCACGTGGACTTGGGCGCGTGCTCCCCGGTGTCCAGTGAGCATCACCGAACGCGCGCGGACACGGAGCACACGGACACGGAGAAGTGCGACAGTCATGTGACCAGCAGCAAAAAGCGACGTCACCGCACCACTTTCAGCAGCGCGCAGCTGGACGAGCTCGAGAAGGTTTTCCAGAAAACGCACTATCCTGACGTGTATGTGCGCGAGCAGCTGGCCACGCGCACCGAGCTCACGGAGGCACGAGTACAGGTACGGCTCTAACAAGTGTATTTCCCATGATGCATCAGTACTGGGCCTGACACTTCACTGATATTTCCTTGTGAAAGTTGTATGTGAAGTGTGCTTAGAGGTGCAGACGGTGCAGATCAGCAGCCTCACTTGTGTCAGTTTGTTTCAGGGCAGCTGTGGCTACAATAGTAGTTTACCACCAGAATGAATAAACAGTTTGGGTGTCTTGAAAGGTGCTGTATAGGGATGCAAATGATCAATTAATTCATTAATCTATAGTTGACCTTGTCGATCGACTTACGATTAACTGATAAGCGGCGTTTTTCACCTGAATTTTAGTGTTTCAATAGGGTCTTTAAGAATATAAGCTATAGTAACATAACACTGAGTCAAAAATATATCATAGTATTATTATATTGTATATTCCTCAATTATTCCTTAGTAAAAAGCAGACAAATGTATTGATGCTGAATAATAAAATACATTCTTTATTGAAAATAAATTGAGGACTGGCTCAGTTGTTGCACTTGCAGCATGGAAATCTTGAAATTAAAAGGAACAGAAGAAATTAAATAACAGAATGTTATTTAGTCTACATATTATGATGAAACCAGTGAATCCAGGATATTTTTAGGACATTCTCAACATTTATTTTGAACTAAGGCATCAACAATATTTCTCTCCCTTAATCTGTGAAGGGTTACAGTACAAAATATACATTTCACAGGGCCCCTGGACACAGCATAAAACATTACAGGGCCTCAAACCAGAACAATCAAGAAATTATAAAAGCATGTAAGTTACATGCTTTTATCATTTCAAAAATATATGGTTCTAGGTCCAGCTCTACTGTGAGTTGTACGGCAACATCCAGAGAGGAAAGGGTTACATGATGTAACGCTATGGTCTTTCTCGAGAGTGGGTTCACATCTCGTGTTCACATTCCAGAGTAGCGCCCTCTAGCGATTAGTTACAAGTAATGCATTTTGTTCGGCCAACGTCTTGATCGACAATTAATTGTAAGTCGATTAATTGTTGACATCCCTAGTGCTGTATAAATTATTATCGTTCAAACAGAAACTGAAATGAATATTTCAGCCCTAATTTGGCGTTAAACTGCATATGACAGGTTTTCATGTTTTTCTACTTCTGACTTGGTTTGGTGGGATAGTACCTGTGTTAAATATGTCATAGTTATACATCAGTTAAGTGGCAGTTTGTACCCAAAAAGTACACGGAGTAGCACTGAATTCTAAAACAGAACCCCTCTGTGTGTGTGTGTGTGTGTGTGTGTGTGCGTGTGTGTGCGTGTGTGTGTGTGTGTGTGTGTGTGCGCAGGTTTGGTTTCAGAACCGCAGAGCCAAATGGAGGAAGAGAGAGAGATATGGACAACTGCACAACAAACCACACTACCCGCCCTCGTACGACCTGCTGCCCCGAGCTGATGCATACGCACAGGTAAACAACAACAACAATAATAACAATACACAATAACAAATACACAAGTAAACAACCAAAACACATGTGATTTTAGTTCATTATGATTTATTAGTGCAGACGAGATTAATGAACCTTTGTGGTAATTGGTGCTTGTCCATACACTAAAATTAAAGTCTAAATCTAAATGTTTTTTTTGTTTTTTTTAAAACTATTCTTGGGTTTGGTTTTCCACGTTTCTCTTGGGCTATATGTCTGAAAAAACCTTTGGTGACTGAATAATGCCAGCACTTTTTGATTCAATAGAAACAAATAATTTAATTTCTGTTTATTTACACTGACAGAGAAGGCATGCCAGTTTTTGTTTCATGTGGATATTACAGAGACATGAACCATAAACCAGGTCAAGAAATCTGCGGTCTGAAAGTTACACAGCAAATTACACCACAGAATTCTGACCTGTCCTCCAGCTCTGTTTAAACGGCTCATATTACGCTATACAGTGGTACCTCACTTTACGAAAGACCCAACAAACGAAAATTCCAAGTTACAAAACGCCTTCACGTTAAATTTTGGTCTCTAGATACGAAAGAAAATTCAAGTTACGAAACGCGAAATCTCAAAAATTCGGATAATGCGCGCTGGTTTGTGGCTGGTTTGTGGCTCGGGCCACAAACCAGCCAGTGCGAGGAGCACGCACCGCGCGAGGAGCACCCCTAGTCCTGGTCTGCATGGCCGGCACCGGGGCTGCGAGGACGAGATAGAACCGCGGCGCCCGGACCACGTCCTCTGGAGCCCGAGCCACAAACCAGCCGCACGAAACCAGCAAAGAGCGGCACGTGGTAGTTTAATCCTGGTCCAGTTCTGGTTTAGTCCAGGTCCAGTCCAGGTTTAGACCTGGTCTAGACCTGGTTTAGTTCTGGTCTAGAGTCTAGACCAGAACTAAACCAGGTCTAGACTCTAAACCTGGTTTACTCCACGTTTAGTCCTGTCTAGTCTCTTAGCCAATCAGGACGCAGAACCAATGTTACACTATAAAAAAAAGAATGTTACACTATAAAAAAGAACCTTGGAACGAATCAGGCCTTTTCCATTGAAATAGCTACTCAACTTACGAAAAATTCACGTTACGAAACCACTTCTGGAACGAATTAATTTCGTAAGGTGAGGTACCACTGTACTCTTGAGTTATAATGTTTCCTCACCAAACCTGTTTCATTCGCACATGTTTAACAAAGATACCCTGCGTATTTAGGCTGAGTTCTTCTGTCAAACAGAAAACACTCTGCTCCACCTTGTGATGATACAGGAAGTGCTCTTCTGTGTTTTTAAAGGTCCCATGGCATGAAATTTTCACTTTCTGAGGTTTTTGAACATTAATGTGAGCTCCCCTACCCTGTTTAGACCCCTCATGGCTAAAAGTTCAGAAATGTGTAAACTGAGCATTTGCGGTCCTTTTCTGCGTTTGAAAAAAAGACAGCCCAAACGGGCGATTCTGAACAAGGGAAATTTCTGACGTCACACTCAGGGTGCAAATGCAGTTCCACCTCCCATCTGGATGTCTACCCACCATCTCTGGAACTCATGGCCATAGAGTTTGGACCGCAAACAAGCTACGCAATGAGAGATGCGTTTTTTTATTTGCCTGGAGACATGTGAGAGTGTTTCCAGGCTCGGATGTTCTTTATCCGAGCCTCCGAACCTCTGAAACAGCAGTGGTTTAATTTTATTTTCTGTGGAAATGTGTTTATTTTTCAATGGGGAAAAGAGCGGAGAGTTTGGCCACGCCCTACCCGCTGCACTGGCCTGTCTCTGTCCTCCTCATTTGCATTTAAGCAACAACACCCATAATAAAGTGTTTGAGAGAGATATTTTTGACTCCGACTGTGTTCATGGGGCTTTCTCATGCACTGAGTGTTGATTTTGAAGAAGGATTCATTTACAGTATTAGGGAACCATTAAGGAGCCATATAAAAGCATCAAGAAGTACCATGTCATGGGATCTTTAAAGTCCACACACCTTCATTAGAACCATTTGGATGATTTCAGTCCTGTGCCAATCTCTACTGAACTAAAGGTAAAAGGTAGCTTTTAACTTGAAAACTAACACTCCATGACATCATGAGGTGGAACAGAGCATTTTGGAGATAGATAGAATAATGCAGAATTACTCAAGCACGTGTGAATGAAACAAAACACAACTCAACTCCAGGTCTGTTTTTGAGGAGGGAACAACATTATAACACGGCTTACAGCTCAGAAGAGTTAAAGGAGAATTAAAGTTTTTTACAATCTGAGCCTTATTTCGGTCATAAAACAAGTTGTTTTACTCACCCATAGCACTTTGGTGTCATATGGAGCACTTCCAGAGATGTTTTAGATTTGCGATCTCCGTAATGTGAGTTCTCGGGGCAAATGTTTGCGGTCTCCAAATAACACAAACTTTAGCACTTTTCAAATCAGAGAAGCTCGATGTCTTAGTCTACGCTTTTGTTTGAGTCAAAAGTGGCCTGTAATCCGAGATTTATCCATAATTTCGAGTAGATGAGGACGCCAGTGCGCATGTGCAGAGTCACAGTTTATTTCGCTCTCAGCTCCCGGGACCCAAACATGAAACGCAAAGCTGTAAACAGGGCTCTCAACTTTCGAGCGGGGTCGTGCGTGTGACTGCGTAATTTCCGGGGGGAGGGGTTGCGAGTGACTATTTTTTTTCTGCGAGGAGCGGGGGGATGGGAGGGTGGGGGACGAATGGCGCTGAAACCGCGTGGTGCCTGACCCGATTTCTGGGCACAGAAGCGCTGCACTTGAATTACATAACTAAATTTCAGCGTGAGAAATACCATGTGTTGCGTGTGAACACGTCAAATTGCGTGTGTCACACTCTCAATGCGTGAGACTTGAGAGCCCTGGCTGTAAATTATGGATAAATCTTGGATTACAGGCCACTTTTGACTCAAACGAAAGTGTAGACTAAGACATTGAGCTTCTATGTTTTGAAAAGTGCTAAAGTTTGTGTTATTTGGAGACCGCTCAGGGCATCTATTATATGCTTGCGTTATGGATATAAACATCTCTGGAAGTGCTCCATATGACACCAAAGTGTTATGGGTGAGTAAAACAACTTGTTTATTACCGAAATAAGGCTCAGATTGTAAAAAACGTTAATTCTCCTTTAAGTTTGTGTAATATAGGACCTTTAAACCATGGACTTCAGATGCTGTGATGTCATGTGACCTTTAACCTCTGACCTCCGTGTCTCTTCTGCAGATCCCAAACAGCCTGTGGTCATCCCCCTCTGTGGCGCCCCCCTCTGTCTCCTCCTGTGTACTGCCGCGCGCCTCTCCTCCCTGTGTTTCCTCTTCGGACCACGGCTACCTCCACTTCACCCAGCAAAACCAGTTCAACGTCTTTAACCCGGATGCTCTGCTCACCTCCAACCAGCCCCCCCACCCTCCCCACGGCACTCATAGCACCCACGGGACCCACATGTTTGAGACCAAGCCCGAGTTGGAGAGAAGGTCTTCTAGTATCGCTGTTCTGAGAATGAAAGCCAAAGAGCACACAGCAAACATCTCCTGGACCATGTGATCAGGAAATGAAGACTGAAATTATTATAACAAGAAGATAAGATTTACAAAAGTTACTCTGAACCACCTCTTCTTAGACCAAGACTGAGAACTAAACTAAATCACTAAATCATGACTACTGCAGACCAAGAACTAGGACTAAACCAGGACTAAACCAGATCTACTAGTAAAGTAAGGCTAAATCAGGACAGGTCTAGGCAGATTTAACCAGGACTAACTATGACTGAAGTAAATCAGGTCTACCCCAGGACTATACCAGGTCTAAAACACATCTGATAGATATTGACCACTGCAGACCAAGAACTAGTACTAAACCAGTGCTTCTCAAATAGTGGGGCGGGCCCCCCTGGGGGGGCGTGGCGTGATGCCAGGGGGGGCGCGTATGACCCTGGGAAACATGTTTTTTTGCTGTACTGTACTAGAACTAAGTGTAATTGCACATCAACAACAGTAGTTGGCAGTGGCGTTCTCACATGCGATTTACGCACAGTCTCACCATTAACAGAACATCCTCTGTCACAGAAAAAACACGTATATTCCACTGAGTCGTGTCCTTTAGTCCGACAGAAGCTGACTCATCAGTGGCACAAGGAGAGAGCGTTTTTTTTCAGTGCTTTTAGCTTATGCAAATGAGGTGGTTTTAAGTTTCATTTCTGTAAAACGTAAACAAATGTGCGCAAAGCTGCATTAAAAACACATTAATATTTGAGTCCTCAGTGCAGTCTTTGTTGTAAGTTTCTTTCTTTTTTTTGTTTATAATGTTAATAAAAGGATACAATGGTGTTCTAATAACAATTTTCTAGACAAATAATACTATTTATAGTCACGCGCAGGAAGGGGGGCGTGAAATTTTTTCTTCTTCCTAGGGGGGGCGTCACAGAAAATAATTGAGAAGCACTGTACTAAACCAAGACTAAACCAGGTGTACGTGTGACTATATCATATATCTAACCCAATAATAAAATGAAAACAATTTCCCTTGTAGAGGGAGGCGTATACCAGAACTAGTGCAGGACTACCAAAGAACTAAGATTAAAGAGGACTAAAACCAGGTCTAAACCAGGACTCAAGAAGGTTTAAAGCAGGACTATCACCTCTGGCATACTGGCCACAAAATCTGCACTTAAAGGAGAATTAACGTTTTTTACAATCTGAGCCTTATTTCAGTAATAAAACAAGTTGTTTTACTCACCCATAGCACTTTGGTGTCATATGGAGCACTTCCAGAGATGTTTTAGATTAGCGATTAGCGTTCTCGGGGCATAGAGCATGTAATATATGCCCCGAGCGGTCTCCAAATAACACAAACTTTAGCACTTTTCAAATCATAGAAGCTCAATGTCTTAGTCTACACCTTTGTTTGAGTCAAAAGTGGCCTGTAATCCGAGATTTATCCATAGTTTCGAGTAGATGAGGACGCCAGTGCGCATGTGCGGAGTCACAGTTTATTTCACTCTCAGCTCCCGGGACCCAAACATGAAACGCAAAGCTGTAAATTATGGATAAATCTTGGATTACAGGCCACTTTTGACTCAAACGAAAGTGTAGACTAAGACATTGAGCTTCTATGATTTGAAAAGTGTTAAAGTTTGTGTTATTTGGAGACCGCTCGGGGCATATATTACATGCTCTATGCCCTGAGAACGCTAATCGCTAATCTAAAACATCTCTGGAAGTGCTCCATATGACACCAAAGTGCTATGGGTGAGTAAAACAACTTGTTTTATTACCGAAATAAGGCTCAGATTGTAAAAAGCTTTAATTCTCCTTTAAGCAGAACTCAGAACTGAACCAGGTCTAAACGAAGACTAAACCAGGACTCAACCAGATCTCTAAACCAGGAAAGGGCAGAGAGAGACTGAGCAGTTGTAATATTTCACTGGTGCACAAACTTTTCCAAAAAATATTTCAGAAGGTGCCTTTAATATGAAATGTTTACAGATTCTACCTAAAATAATCAAATTTGTTTTTTAGTTTTAAAACAAAAACTACATTTTTAAAAACTATTTTTCAATTTTTTGTTTTGTTTTGTTGTTTCATCTTTTGCACATTTGTGACTTTTTCACGATTACTTCCACCAATCTATATTTCTGTACATGTTAGAGTAAAGTTAATGTATAGAGAAAGTCAAGTGCACAAAACGAGTGGTGTTAAAGCTGCACATGGAACATTTTTGGTGAAGGGTCTGTGACTTCTGTGTCTCCATGGAAATTTAATTAGTTTTCCTGGAATATTCCACAGTATGGCATTAAACCTACCTACTGTATGTTGCTTCATTAATTACAGGTGTTTTACTGCTAGAGAATACCCTGATAAACACGCATTGTTGCAGTGAGCGGTGTCGCCTCTCCACAGATCTGACCTTTAACTTTGCCTTGTTGTGTTACCTGCTTGTCTCCATGCGCACAGATAAGTTTAATGTCATACTGTGGAACATTTTAGGCAAAGCAATAACATCTCCATGGAGACAAGAAGGTGACTCCTGGACTCTTCACCATGAAAATTACATATTTAGTTAATTTTAATAAAGTAATTATAAGATATCTGTTATGTTAATGACCGACAAACGCTTTTCATATTGTTATATTTTTATTGTTTACAGAGTTGATGCTTTGCAGTGACATCACCCTGAGAGTGTGTGTATGTGCATGTGTGTGTATGGTGGAATGTTCAGCAGCTACCATAGTGACACAGTTCATAAATTAGCTATTAACTATACCAGTTAATGACAGTTTAAGAAAAAATACAAAATGAATATAAACAACACATTTTCAAGATCTTGTGATCAATACAAGCGTTCATGGGCCTGACTAACTGAAAAACTGTTGTCTAAAGCTTGTGATTATAAAGTTATTTGCGAGGGACTTGTTTAACAGCACAAATCAGCTCACCTGTTGTGGTTCCAATACATTTTTTCTGGTCAGATTGTGTTAAAACAAGGCTCAGATTAAAGTCTAACTTGAGTAACAGAGCTTCAGACAGAGCAGTGCCTCTGGTTAGCCTCACACCCCCGGGGAATGTTGATGACATCAGCTGCAAAATATGAATTAAAGGTTGTGTGTGTGTACCATAGACTGCACTGTATGTGATGTGTACGTTGGCCTCGTGGGACAAACTAGGTGCCTCTCAAATCATTTAAAGGTTTACTGAAAATAAATAATGAAATCATGTTTAAAGTCGCTACTGAAGAGATTGTGTACTGTTGGAGCTGAAATAAAAATAAACTATTTTGCAAAGTGGTTATCCTGTCTCCTCTTCTCAGTCAGGTTGTGGGTTTGACTCCTGACCCCCCCTCCTCCTGTGAAATGTGGGAGTGTGTAGTTAATGGGGAGAGTTGAACCCTCAGGTCAGAGAAATACTGCAGTACATTTGTCAAAGTACACAAAGGAAATGAGACTACTGCAAGATGTCTTAACTTTTACTTACTTCCTACTGTGTGTAAGTCTACAAGTGACATACTAAAAATACCAGATTATTATTATTATTTTTTTTTTTATAATTTCTACTACTAAAATTATTTTGAAGTAGCGTTACACTTATTTGAGTAAAATGTTTGGCTACTCTACCACCCCTGACAGAGCTGGGGGACAGGTCAGAATTCTCAGATGGAATTTGCTGTGTCTGACAGCAGATTTGGTGACCTATGGTTCAAATCTCTGTAATTACTGGGCCTATCCATATGAAACAAGTGTTTACTATAAAATCAGTCCGACTCTTAAAGATGAAATGAACTACTGTAACTATTAAAACATTTAGCGGCGTTTAACACTATAGTCAGTTTAAGTGGCATGTTTTAACACCAGAGGGCGCTGTTTGGCCTGTTTTACAGAACATGCTGTAGACCAATGGTCTCAGGCACGCGGCACGCGGGCCAACTGCGGCCCCCGGGACGATAATTTGCGGCTTAATATCGTCTTAATATGAAAGATTAATATAAGTGAGGCCCGCAAGATTAATATGAATTTCATTTCTTGTGTGCGACGCAGAATGAACCAATCACGATGTGGTATATGGCTCTGGAGGGCGGGACATTGGTCGTGCGTATTTTCTCTAAATGTGTGGCGGGGCTAGGGTGAGGTCCCAGTGCTTAGAGCTTTTAGTGCTTGTGTGCTTGTGTGTGCTTGTGTGTTTGGGGTTGCGGCAGGCAGACATCAGACAGGGACAGTGATTGATCCATTTCTTAGACACGAGGGAGGCAGACAGTGGTGCATTTGTGTGTCCCTTCTTCACAGAGTGCTCGCTCGCTCCTCTCTTCCCGCTTTGCGCGTACAGCTCTGGCGGGAGGGAGGGAGGGAGCTACTTCCGTGAACGCGTCTTCGTCCGTCTCTGACTCCATTCAGAGCCTGTCAGATCTGTGGAGAGGCGGCGGGCGGCCCTGTTCCCACACGTGCAGATAGTGTCACGGCCTCACTCGCGCTACGTGTTGTTTGATGTGCGCGCGCGTGAGACCCGGGCGATACTGCGATAATCCATATATTGACTAGACCAGGACTGAACCAGGTCTAAACCAGGTCTAAAACCAGGACTAAACCAGGACTGAACCAGGACTAAACCAGGACTGAACCAGGACTAAACCAGGCCTAAACCAGGACTGAACCAGGACTGAAGCAGGACTAAACCAGGACTGAACCAGGACTAAACCAGGACTAAACCAGGACTGAACCAGGACTAAACCAGGCCTAAACCAGGACTGAACCAGGACTGAAGCAGGACTAAACCAGGACTGAACCAGGTCTAAAACCAGGACTAAACCAGGACTAAACCAGGACTGAACCAGGACTGAACCAGGACTAAACCAGGACTGAACCAGGTCTAAAACCAGGACTAAACCAGGACTAAACCAGGACTAAACCAGGACTGAACCAGGACTAAACCAGGACTGAACCAGGTCTAAAACCAGGACTAAACCAGGACTAAACCAGGACTAAACCAGGACTAAACCAGGACTGAACCAGGACTAAACCAGGACTGAACCAGGACTGAACCAGGACTAAACCAGGACTAAACCAGGACTAAACCAGGACTGAACCAGGACTAAACCAGGCCTAAACCAGGACTGAACCAGGACTGAAGCAGGACTAAACCAGGACTGAACCAGGTCTAAAACCAGGACTAAACCAGGACTAAACCAGGACTAAACCAGGACTGAACCAGGACTAAACCAGGACTGAACCAGGTCTAAAACCAGGACTAAACCAGGACTGAACCAGGACTAAACCAGGACTGAACCAGGACTAAACCAGGACTGAACCAGGTCTAAAACCAGGACTAAACCAGGACTAAACCAGGACTGAACCAGGACTGAACCAGGACTGAACCAGGACTAAACCAGGACTAAACCAGGACTAAACCAGGACTGAACCAGGACTAAACCAGGCCTAAACCAGGACTGAAGCAGGACTAAACCAGGACTGAACCAGGACTAAACCAGGACTGAACCAGGACTAAACCAGGCCTAAACCAGGACTGAACCAGGACTGAAGCAGGACTAAACCAGGACTGAACCAGGTCTAAAACCAGGACTAAACCAGGACTAAACCAGGACTGAACCAGGACTAAACCAGGTCTAAAACCAGGACTAAACCAGGACTAAACCAGGACTGAACCAGGACTGAACCAGGACTAAACCAGGACTGAACCAGGACTAAACCAGGACTGAACCAGGTCTAAAACCAGGACTAAACCAGGACTGAACCAGGACTGAACCAGGACTAAACCAGGACTGAACCAGGTCTAAAACCAGGACTAAACCAGGACTAAACCAGGACTGAACCAGGTCTAAAACCAGGACTAAACCAGGACTGAACCAGGACTGAACCAGGACTGAACCAGGACTAAACCAGGTCTAAAACCAGGACTAAACCAGGACTAAACCAGGACTGAACCAGGACTAAACCAGGACTGAACCAGGACTAAACCAGGTCTAAAACCAGGACTAAACCAGGACTAAACCAGGACTGAACCAGGACTAAACCAGGACTGAACCAGGTCTAAAACCAGGATTAAACCAAGACTGAACCAGGACTAAACCAGGACTGAACCAGGTCTAAAACCAGGACTAAACCAGGACTGAACCAGGACTGAACCAGGACTAAACCAGGACTGAACCAGGTCTAAAACCAGGACTAAACCAGGACTAAACCAGGACTAAACCAGGACTGAACCAGGACTAAACCAGGACTGAACCAGAGAATCCATGTTTAAAACAGTTTACTGTATGTTCAATGTTCCATTTCAGGCAATTAACGTTTAAAAAACTGTTAATACATACATTTAAAACTGAATAAAAAATAACTAGCCAGCCAGTCTTTAGCGGTTTCTTTAGTCGTCTGTATCTACTGTATGACCATTATTATTATTAAATTATTTATTACTGATTGATTTATTATTTTATCATTTTTTCATTTATTTCATTTGTATTAAAAATAAATATATTTGAGAACATTGGAATGATTTATTTGCACTTTTCTTGTAGAAATCCTGATGCGGCCCAGCCTCATTCAGATTCTACCCCATGCGGCCCCTAGGTAAATTGAGTTTGAGACCCCTGCTGTAGACTGTAGGCCTACGCTCAATATCGAAGCAATGTCAGTCTGCTAAACATACTAGTACTACTACTAGTACTACTACTGCCACTACTATTGCTACAACAACAAGTGGCAGTGGCAGTTGTTGTTGTTGTTGTTGCAATAGTAGTGGCAGTAGTAGTAGTAGTAGTTGTTGTCAACAACTACTAGGCTGCTACTACTACTGCCACTACTATTACTATTACAACAACAACTACTACTACTACTGCTATTTCTGCTACTGCTGCTGCTGCTACTACTGCTGCTTTTAGAAAAGTATTTTGATTCCTATAATATTAAAAGCAGATGCTGCAATAACTAGTAGATGTACTTGACATATAAGAACTAACCTAATGAATACAAAATTACTATTCTGAAAAAGTGAGCTATTTGTAAATGATTTGTGTTCTGATATGAAGGCTCTACATATGTGTAGTAGTACAGTGGCAGTAAAGAGAACATAAACAGTAGTTATACTGTATTTGCGTTGATGAATACGGATGGAACTCCTGGCGTATCAAACAGACCAATAGGGGGCAGCAGTTGCTCAGTGTTTTCTGTTGTTGTGTTCCTGGGCAAAACACTTCCACCTTTGTGTATATTTAAATGGTGCGTGTGTGTGTGTGTTTCTTCTATATCCTCCTGAGACCTGCCCATTCATTTGCGTCCTTTATAGTGGACATCGAGTTAACCAGTCTGTCTTCTAATTGTTTTGAGAGTCTAGTGTGTGGCTGCATTATTAAAAAAAAAAAAAAAAAAAAAAAATAATAATCTAAAAACGTAAAAAATAAATAATACATAAATTATATATAAAAAATAAAAATACATAAATATGTAAATAAATAAATATTCAAATAAATAAATAAAAATGGAGTCTAAGAAATTTTGAGATGTTGGTCATCAAAAAAAAAATTTTGAACAACAAAAAAGTTTTTGTTAGGTTGCTACACATGGATTTAACATCAAAATGTCCCCGACGTCCATTACAGAGGACATGTTACAACATTATGAATAAAAATAAAATTAAGAAAATGTAAAGTGTTAATTCATTCATTCATTCATTCATTCATTTTCTTCCGCTTTTCCATTTTCTGGGTCGCGGGGGCAGCAGTCCAAGCAGTGTTCTGCTGCCCAGAACACAATGCACCAGCCCCCATGAATCCTTCCGCAGGTGGTGGGTCCACAGGAGGACGGCTCACGTCACAACAGGCCTTGATGTATCTTCTGCCATGGGGGCTGCCAGTGTCCACAGACACTGGGGGCGAGGTGGGGTTAAGTGTCTTCCCCAAGGACACAACGGCAGCGCTCATCTGTGGGAGCTGGAGATCTGTGGGAGATCACATGGGGTCAACCCGTCAAGAGCGGGTTGTGTTAATTTACCTCCAAATAGAAAATTTTAATAATAATAATAATAATAATAATCATCATCATCATCATCATTTTTATACACTTTTTTTCTTCAGGTCCCAGGAGGATATAGGAGAGCAGAGGAGGTATAACTCATGTGGACAGCTGTTTCATTTACATTGTGCTGGGTTAAATATACGTTGGAGATCAGCAGCCTCTCTATGGGGTATTAGTTTAAAGGTCATATATTACACAAAATGGATTCTTGTGAGCTTTTAGCCATGCTAGAACATCCTGGAAAACCTATCCATTCACATTTGGAAACTTAATCTTCATATCTTGTTTATTTCTCAGTGTGAATATATTGTCTGTATAGATTGTTCATGTGGTTGTTTTTTATGTCTCATGGTGTTTTTTTGCACATGTTTTTCCAATGTGGTTTTTAACTGCAAATGGCAAATAAACTAACCTCACCTAACTAAATCTCCAAACCTCATGCTCTGTTGCTCAGGGCTAGAATTATTCAAATGATTCTAGTGAAGGCGTATGAAGTTTAAAAACAGTGTGGCACTTCCTGTATTACCACATGACATCACAAGGTGGAAAAGAGTGTTCCTTTTGAGAGAAGAACATTGTCTAAATATGTAGAATTTGTGTGAATGAAACAAATGTCCAAGTATGTTTCTCATGACTAAACAACATTATAACATACATCAGAAAATAGTGTAATATGGGCCCATTAACAGCTCTAATTTGGTTTAAAATACACAAACAAACTGAATTTACCCTTTTAGTTTTAAAATAATCCAAATAATCCAAAATCCCTCAGTGAAACTTAAGACTGTAATCTGAAATAAAAGTGTTTATTGTCACTTTTTGAACAATTCACTGACACTGTTATATTGGACCTAGATACAGTACTTTGGTTGTAGTTCTTGATTAGTAGTAGTACCTAAGTCACAGTATTTCAGTCACAATACTTAAGCAGTAGTGGTAATTTAGTCGCAGTACTTCAGTAGTGATAGTACTTTAAGTTTCAATAGTAGTAGTTTAACTGCAGTAGAGTTTGTTGATCCGTTCTTTATCCCACACACTCATCTTTTTGGCATTTCCAAACTTGGAGTGACCAAGTGGCTCTAGCGTCGGACAGCAATTTTTAGAGAAAGAAAACTGTTTTTTTTTTTTTTCCTGAGACTTGTGTCTATACACAAATCTTGTAGGTTCAGGTTCCCTCATTTGTATCTGCAGGTAGGTAGGTATTGGTTTGCAGCAGGAGTTGGCTTCTATCCATATATACATACATGCATACATATATACATACATACGCACACATACATGCATACACACACACACACACGCATGCACGCACACATACATGCATACACACACACACACACACACACACACACACACACACACACACACACACACACACACACACACACACACACACACACACACACACACACACACACACATACAGTACATATACTCAACAAAAATATAAACGCAATACTTTTGTTTTTGTTCCCATTTTTCCTGAGATGGACCCAAAGATCCAAAATTCACTCCAGATACACAACAATACCATTTCTCTCAAACATTGTTCACAAATCTGTCCAAATGTGTGACAGCGAGCACCTCTGCCCCGCCGAGCAATCCACCCCACCTCACAGGTGCGCCACATCAAGATGCTGATCCGACATCATGACCAGTGCACAGGTGCGCCCCAGACTGCCCACAATAAAAGGCCACCCCGAAATGTGCATTTTTTTTGCTTTATTGGGGGTCTGGGGACTCAGAACCAGTCAGTATCTGGTGTGACCACCATTTGCCTCATGCAGTGCAACACATCTTCTTCGCATAGAGTTTATCAGATTGTCAATTGTGGCCTGTGGAATGTTGGTCCACTCCAACCAGGTCCAATGTTGGCCTGGATAGAACCGTGACGTCGGCCTCTTCAAGACCTCCAAGCCGGTGACCGGGACAATCGGACCCATGCCCGCTTAGGGATCTCTTAAGGCGGGCTGGCAGTGTCCCCCTGGGTCCCTGGATGTCTGGGGCTCTGCGCCTGGAGTGGCCCTGGAGAGCAGGTCTTGCATGCAGGGAATAATTTCCCACAATTATTCCCTGATTGTGGGAAAGATGGACTGGAGTGGGTTGTGTTGTTTTAGTTTTAGTTTTACCTCGAGTGATGCAGAAAAGAGGGAGCCACTGTCTGTGTTCATGTATGAATGCTGTCTGCGTGCCTCTCTTGTTTTTGTCATTTTCTCGCTTTTTGGAGCAGATTTTCCAAATTCCAAAAAGATGGATGTGATCAGCTGGACCCTCAGCGCTATTGATACTCTTTTTTCACGGAGGAGTGCCGCTCCGGGAGAAGCGGTGTGTCCGGATGGTACTTTTGCTGCTGGATATGCGAGGGACTCGTATCGTGCGTGGCAAGTCGTATGTTTGGCACCAATGTACCTGGAGGATGTGGAGGATATTTACGTATTTGGATTTCTGATAGCTGGACATCTGTTAATTGGCCTGGGATGGTCCATGATCTATCGCATAATTTGTAAGCTGGCAGCTTGTAAAGAGTCCCCTTAAGCTGTCTGCCGAAATTTCGAGCCATTGTGAAGGTGTTGGAGATCTTGTGAAAGGATTACATCAGAAAGTGGGACAGGTTGAGGTCCTTTTGGAAGGATTTCAACCGAAGGAAACATCTCGACATTTGGATATCATCACGGGCATGGTGACAGAACTGTGTAAAGCCAACGCAGCGCAGTCTGTGCGCCAAGAGGAACTAATGAAATCTCTCATGAATCTTCATGGCGATATGAAGATGGGGGTCTGGCACCCGAGCTCAGTCTAAATTATTTACCTGGGTCTCTAAAAATGTATTTCATCATAACCCCCCTGGATTATTGTCTCTCCTGTGAAAATCTGGCTCCAATGGTTATCTGTGTTTTGACTTTGCCTCCCTGCATCAACACTTCCAAGGCCATCTGTTATCTGGACTCTACATAAACATGGCACACACTCTTACACTGTCACTGAAAACAGAAACAATAGTAGAAATTCCTGTCTTTAGAAAGGTCTGACCTCTGCTCTCGGTTCAATCAACTTCATTGATTTCCAATCTGACCCCCCCCACATCCTTCCTGATGTTACCAACAAAAAAGATCACCTTACGTTATATCTCCAATTGTTTTTCTGTCATTACATGTTGTTAAATTGTCACTGATTGTATGTATTGCATCTTTTCTGCTCTGCATCTCCCAGTCGGCGGCGCGCGCAAGTGCAGCGGCCCCTCCCCTAGCCCGCTCTATCACTGTCCTGCCTGGTTAGTGGGGAAACGAAATTTCGAATTCATTCTATGTACATGTACATGATTGTTTTTCGACAATAAAGCAAACTATGACTATGACTATGACTATGATAGTCACAGCTGATAGCCTCAGCTGTGACTTGAAACAAAACCAGGAAATAGACCCACGCGCGGCGCTTTAATCCACCTGGTCTAGTCCAGGTCTAGTCCAGGTTTAGTCCAGGTTTAGTCCAGGTCTAGACCTGCTGGCAGCGCCGGGTCAGCTGTCACACATGCCGCTATCACACGTGTCAGAGCGCACACTTCTCCCCCCTCCCCCTTCCCCCCACACTTCACTTTTAATAATTTTGTTGAAAATCTATGAAAGATTGAGTGTTTAAACGAGAGACAAATGTGAGAAAAGTTTAAATCCAGACTGAGAAAAGCGTATAATGTGTGTGGCTGAGCGCGCATTATTTGAATTTTTGAGATTTCGCATTTCGTAACTTGAATTTTCTTTCGTATTTACCGTGAAGGCGTTTCGTAACTTGAAATTTTCGTTTGTTGGGTCATTCGTAAGGTGAGGTACCACTGTATTAGTAGTTGTAGTAGTAGCAGTAGTAGGATAGTTTAAGAAAGAAAGAAAGAAAGCTATGCCTTTATTAGTCCCACAGTGGGGAAATTCCATTTCTGCATTCAACCCATCCTGTTATTAGGAGCAGTGAGCAGCACATTACTGCGCCCGGGGATCATCTCCATGATCTTCTTGCTTCGGTTTGGTCAGGACCTCAGCTGGAGGATTTTACCTATGGTGCATGTGTTGGGTTGATGGGGGAAACCGGAGTGCCCGGAGGAAACCCACCCAGACACGGGGAGAACATGCAAACTCCACACAGAAAGGCCCAGGCGACCGAACCCAGACCATGCATGCAAACTCCACACAGAACACACACAGAAAGGCCTGGGCGACCCGGGGATCGAACCCGGAACCTTCTTGCTGTGAAGCATGAGCGCTACCCACTCAGCCCAGTCAGACCCTCCAGGATTTCGCGGGCATTTTTTGTGATTGTTGCGGGCTAAAATGCCTGAATTTGCGAGAGCTTTTCCAAAAAGTTGCAATGAAAGTTGCGGTGCTTTTAAGGTTTTTGTTACGATTTTGTTGCGGGAGGAAGTGAAAGTTGCGATAAATAGTTGCGATTTTCTCTTTTTGTAATTAAAATTGAATAATATTTTGAATACTGAGTTATTACTGACAAAGAATAATACAAAGACACAGAGATCACAGATATGGTCCTAAAACAACCTTACCAATATGGAAAATAAATGACTACTAGGAGGGGAACTGTTTCGCGCGGTCTTTTGCTGTTATTTTTGTGGGCAAATGGCGCCGCAGACATGTTTCTTTGCCATTAGAAGCCGTGTCCCAATTCCCAGAGCGCGCGGCTCGGAGCGTGGCCCGAAGGGCATGTGCGTCACACATTTCGCCAGAACACCGGCGCGACGACTGCTGTCCCACTTCTTTTTTGTCCCATGCGCAGTTAACACGCGGTCCGAAGACCGCAGTCGTTAAGCGGTCCGCGGACTGCAATCGGGGCTGAGCAAGTGTGCACCGCCTTGACTGCAGTCTGAGCCCCCTTCGGGCCGCGCTCCGAGCTGTGCGCTCTGGGAACTGGGACACGGCCGCAGTTTCGTTTCATCACACGGAAGTAAAGCGGCTTCCAAACTCAAACCTTTTAGCCGCCGAGAATATGAGGTTGGGTCCTGTGGCTCGCAGATTTGTGACGCGCAAAGAGGAGGCTATGGTGACAGATACGCTGAGATCCAGATATGCGTTTTGTGCATTTATTACAAAAGGAGCGCACACAGCTATGACAGCGCAGCAGGATGAAATGGAACTCATGAAAATCAGCAGGATGAACAGATTAACGTGAAAGATGAATGAATGGTTTGCGGTCAACAAAAAATACGGCTACACCCCAACCCTGACTCTCTCCTCTGTGTTACAGGTGAGCGCGCGCTTTTACACGCACACACTTCCGTACGTGCACACACCCACACTCACGTGACCCACCACCTCTGCCGCACACACACACACAAACGCACCGTGCACCTCATCTCAGTTATGTCTCCTACACTGAAGGAAGTTGGTCGGCGTTCAATACGTCGCCGATGATTGGTCAAAACTAGTAAAAATTGCGGGAAAGTTGCGGTGATTGGTCAAAATTGCAACACCGTCCTGAATTCACGGGGATTGGCTGAAGTTGCGTTGAAGTTGCAAATCGCAACATCGCGAATTCCTGGAGGGTCTGATTAGTGGTAGTATACCCATTAGAGCTGTGTATATACAAGAAGTCGTCTTGGTTGCTTCAGGGGATGAACTTGATACGGGAGACCTCACAGAAGTGCCTGAAAACCATTCTTATCTTCTTCAGATGAGATGAGGCTGCCACAAAACACATGAAAGGGAGGAGCAGTAAAAGTATTAGTTGTAGTAGCTGTCATATTGTAGTCATATAGTAGTAGTATAATCCACAGTAAGAGTAATAAGAGTAATAGTAGCACTCACAGTGGTATTAGTAGTATTAGTAGTATTATTACTCACAGTAGTGGGGTGTGATTACATAAGGCACATACACATTTCTGTCACTTACATCCCTTCCTCACACACAGATGTGCATTTCTCTTCTGGACCCAAGACATGAGCACCGCAATGTCCCCGTCCTCCAGGAGACTGTCCCCATCATGAAATACTGACAATGTCATACTGATAAAAAAAACAAACAACAAAAACACGATGGGACCCATGTTGTATTTTACATGATGTTGCCATGGCAATGAAGCATGTTAGCACTTCCAATGCCACATAATGTTCAATGCCACTTGCAGCTTTAATTTGCATTGGTTTTCCCTTAAAGCCCCAGTGTGTAGGATTCGTGGCGCATAGGTGGATGGTGCTATTGCACTTTCTGTTTTAGCTACGGCAAACCTCGAGGGTCACCCGGGCGCGGTCCCGTTTTTTTTTTTTTTTTTTTTCTCTCATGAAAACACACATTCCCGATCATGTACCATGACACTCTACACATCAAATGAAACCTTACAGTCTCCTCTTTTTGACTATGCAATTCATTTCCCTGCACAACAATCACTCCCCGAGCACATGGGGCTTTTATACGGAAAAGCACAAAACGAGGTTAGCTTACCTTAGAATGCTTTGCACAGGTCAAACTCTGTATTTCACCATAAACTTGCTCTCAATTTGTCCGTAAGGGTCCAGCGAATAAAATCCAGTAAAACAATTTAGTCCAAAACACGTGTTAGATCCATTACGACGTCTGATCCGGCAGCATGCTTGTGTTGTTTACCCAAAACCACGAGCCTTGCCGAAGGCGGAGCCCAAATGTCCTTCTGCGGCTCTCGCATTCAAAATGGCTGCCTCTGCATGGGGAAGATCCCCCTTTTATGTGACTATATCTAAGTCCAAAAGAATACTTTGATTTCATGATGGAAGTGAAAAGGCTTGGAAAACAATGTATTTTTGAATGGGTATCTTCAATTTCAGTAATTAACGGGTAAAAATCTTACACACTGTCCCTTTAAGCATTCACATTATTTAGTGTTTAGTTTGCGTGTACTGACCCAGGTCGTTGTTGGCTCGCTCCAATTGTTCGGACACACTCAGACTGTCCTCCTCTTCCTCCTCCTCCTCTCCCTCCTCTTCCTCTTTATGCTTTATGCCTCCATCCTCTTCCTTGTCCTCCTCTTCCTCCTCCTCTCCCTCCTCTTCCTCTTTATGCTTTATGCCTCCATCCTCTTCCTTGTCCTCCTCTTCCTCCTCCTCCTCTTCCTCTTTATCTTTCATGCCTCTATCCTCCTCCTCTTTCTCCTTCTCTTCCTTGCCCTCCTCTTCCTCCTCCTTCACATCCTCTCCATCCTCCTCTTCCATGAGGTCGTCCTTCAGGTCCACATCTGAAAGTGAAAACAAAAAAAACTTTTGTCCAGTTGACAGATTTACATTTACTTTTGAAAGCAGATTAAGTTATGCTGTCTCTATTTCAGCATCGCATGGTGGCAGTAGTAGTAGTAGTAGTAGTAGTAGTAGTAGTAGTAGTAGTAGTAGTAGTAGTAGTATCTGTAGTACGAGCAGTAGCAGTAATAGAAGTATCTGTTGTTGTAGCAGTAATAGTAGTAGTATGTGTTTTGTAGCAGTAGTAGTACTAGTAGTAGTTTCTGTTGTTGTTATTGTTGTTGTTGTTATTGTTGTAGCAGTAGTAGCAGTACACAGACCTAAGATGGTCTGCTCCAGTGGCTCTGAGGCATTTTCTTCTCCTAAATCAGCTCCAAACTCCTGCAAACAGAGATGAAAAGTGTTTAAAAAACATCATAAACATGTAAGTCTGAACCCCATATGTGCATATGTATACACACATGACAGGAGGGAAACAGGACTCACCTCAGACTCGGCCCAAACTAAGGCAAAAAGCAGGATTACCACTCCCAACATGCACCTCAAAAGCGCCATGGCAACTGCAAACCATATAAAATTATGTTATTTAGCTATACAGTGGTACCTCACCTTACGAATGACCCAACAAACGAAAATTTCAAGTTACGAAACGCCTTCACGTCAAATTTTGGTCTCTAGATACGAATGAAATTTCAAGTTACGAAACGCGAAATCTCCAATCCAATCCAATCCAACTTTATTTATAAAGCACTTTAAAAACAACAAATCTCAAAAATTCTATTAATGCGCGCTCAGATGCACGCCCCGAAACGTAAATACACTTTATCAACACACATGGGGTTAGGTTCCAGAGGTGGCCCGCGGTGGGAGAGGTCCATGAGGTAGGACAACTTTGTATTTTGCAATTGTTCTACATGTTTTAGGGCTGTAAATGCCTCACCACACACATTCTACGCTTTTCTCAGACTGGAGTTTCTCTCGCATTTCTCTCTCGTTTGAACACTCGAACTTTCATAGATTGTAGTTGGGGGGGCACGGCTCGCCGAACGTGCGATGGAAGCGGAGACACAACAACACATGATCAGTGTGGTAAAACTCACCTGTCTCACGACGGTCTAAACCCCGCTCACGTTCAATTAGTGAGTGAACAATCCAACACTTGGTGAATTCTGCTTCACGATGATAGGAAGAGCCGACATCGAAGGATCAAAACGTCCATATGGCGCAAGGCCGCGCTACACCGGGGCTGCGGGATGGAGAGCCGTGGCGCCGCGTGCCTCCTCCTCGGGGCCACGAGCATGCGCGGCTCGGCCCGCCCGCGCGGCTCACAGCTCACAGTCTCAGCCCCACGGCTCTGGAAGTCACATAGAACCAGAGCCCACCCCGAGCCCCGTGGAAGTCACATAGAACCAGAGCCCACCCCGAGCCCCGCGGTCTTGCCGGCCGATAGAGCTCCTTTAGCTCATAGTGTCAGCCTCCCGGCTCTGGAGGTCAGATAGAAGCAGAGCTCGCCCCGCCCCGCGGGGCTGGCAAGGAGCGCAGACACGAGCAACGCACTCATCCAACGGCACTACCATGTTATAATAATAACAGGTCCAATCCAGGTTTAGTTCTGGTATAGACCTGGTTTATTCCACGTTCTTTTAGTCCTGGTCTAGTCTCTTAGCCTGTCAGGACGCAGAACACAACGTTACACTATAAAAAAATGTTACACTCTAAAAAAAACTAACCTTGGAACGGATCAGGCTTTTTCCATTGAAATAGCTACTCAACTTACGAATTTTTCACGTTACGAAACCACTTCTGGAATGAATTAATTTCGTAAGGTGAGGTACCACTGTACTTTATTACAGCTATACTAAATCAGGGCTAAACCAGGTCTAAACCTGGGTTAGAGCAGGTATAACCTAAGACAAAACCAGGACAAAATTAGGACTGACCCAGGTCTAAATATGGTGTACAGCATGTCTAACTTGAGACTAAACCAGGACTTAACCAGGACTAAACCTGAATTAAACTAGGTCTAACCCAGGACAAATTCAGAACAAAATCCATAAAAACTAGGACAAAACCAGCACTAAACCAGGTCTAACTCATGTCTAACCCAGGACTAAACCAGGACTAAACAGGTCTTCCCCTTACCTGATCTTGCAGCTCTGTGATGGTTCTTGGTTGGATTCTTCTTTTAAATCTGTCAAAGTGAAACTTCATCTTTGTTTGCTCAGTTTTAAGTTGTGAAAAGGTGACATGTTTCTGAGGATTGTGATTCTGGAGTTTGTTCAAATAATTTTATTTAACTTTTGAGTTTCACAGAGTTCACCTGATCAAAACATGAACCATATTAAGGATACATTTTCTATCTAGCTATGTATTCTATCTGCATTCTGAAATCAGCTATTGGCACAACATGAGCCAGAGGATGTGGTGGTTTCTAATGAGTATAAGCACTTTTAGAAGACTAAACCAGGACTAAACCAGAACCAAACTAGGACTTTACCAATTCAGGATTAGAGCTAAACTAACAAGGTCTGAAGTAGGACCAAACCAGGATTAAACCAGGACTAAACCAGGACAAACCCAGTACTACTCCAGAAATAAACCAGGAAGAAACCAAGACTAAAGAGTCTTCTGGATTAATAATACAATTATCTGACAGTTACAGGTTTATTATGAATTCAAGTTTGCCACTCAGGGCAGTCGAGTGGGTTCACTCTCCTGATGTCTGTGCCAGTCATGTGATCAGAGCCTAGCTGTGCAGTGCCATGTGTTGCCTCAAAGGTGCGCTGTCCATTCTTCAAGAAGGCTGAAGAACAATACAAATATTATTAAAATATATAAACAAGTAAATGATGCACAGAGAAAACAAAAAGACTAAACCAGTGGTGAACTGCTTGCAGGACGAGGACTGACCTGCTGAAGTGCATGACGGAGGTCTAGTCATATAGAAAGGACAGAGAGCATGAGTTTGGTGCATCGATTTTTTGAAAATCACCTTTTCTGAAGGAGACAAGAGCCTTTTAATGGTCCCAAATTACACAAAACTCTTGTATGTTTTAAGCCATGTTATAATGCTGTTTCCTCCTAAAACATACCTAGAGTTGTGTTTTGTTTTATTCACACATGTTTAAGATTAGTCTGTTTACATCTGAAAAGCTCAAAATCCTTTGTTTCACCTTGTGATATCATGAAGCAGAAGTTTACAAGTTAACAGCTACCTTTTAGAAGCCCTTTCAGGTCAGATTGTGTTAAAATAAAGCTCAGATTAAAGTGTAATAGAGTATCAGACAGACCATCACACCCTCAGGGAATGTTGATGATGTTAAATGCAAAATATCAATAATCTCTTAAGTATCTAGAGCAGTGGTTTTTAACTTGGGTTCAATTGAGTGAGTCAGTCTCAGGGGTTCTGGTCAAGACATACACCCGACTCATATGATTCTTGATGACATACCCCGCTTGGCCATCACTGGCTGCAGGTGATCACGCTTTTGGTGTCGACAAATGGTAACGTACAGTTGAAGACAAAATTATTAGCTCCCCTACAAAATAGTCATTGTTTTAAAAGTATTTCAAAAGTGCTTTTAACCAGAGCAAAAAAAATAAAAATAATAATAACACAGCTTTTTAGACATCCTAGTTTTACTTTGGGTGCTTACATTATTTTATTTTCCACACAGAAATAAAAAAGAAATCTTGGGGAAAACTTAAAATTTCATAGGTAGGCTAATAATTTTGTCCTCAAGTGTATCCTGTGATTACTAGGAAATTGCAGGAAATTTTTATATCGTTTGTTACCACATATCTTTGCGAGCAATCCTTTTCGAGGCTGCTGGACATAAAAGTGAAGAAAAGACTTTGCTGTGAAAATGACATGAGAGTGGCACTTGCCAAGGTGAAGCTGCCAGCAGAAGTCACACTGATTTACAGTAAATATTCATTATTAATGTATCCTGATGGAAATTAGGTGATGGGTGTGTGTTAAAATGTTAGAAAACAATAAATAGCATAAATACAATAATTATTGGAATACATAAATTTAAAAATTTAAAATTTAAAATTTCATGGTGGTAGCATTAAAAAAGGTCATGTCTTTATGAAAAGGTTTGTAATTTGTTGGATTGTATTGATTTTGTTCTTTGAACACAGTGATGTTAATGCACAGTTCATTTTGTGCACCAGTAAAACATATGTCCCTATGTCTTGAATTTGAAAAAAAAAATATATATATATATTTTTCAATAAAGAAAGGTTCGGTGAATGTGCATATGAAACTAGTGGGGTTCAGTACCTCCAACAAGGTCAAGAACCACTGATCTAGAATAAGGTTGTGTATAGTGAGTATGTGCGAGTATGAGTATAAGCTCAGGGAGTTGTGTGCCTGAGAGGATGTTGTTCCAGAGAATCTGGATGTTCTGGTTTGGGTCTGGACCTTGGATCTCATAGCTGAGACCCACAGAGTGGAAGAGTGGACCAGTTCTCTCTGAGATGCCCCAAGACCTCCACAGTCTGAAGAAGAGGAGGAAGAGGAGACATACCCCAAAGAGACAGTTTGATGAACCCCGAGCAGACCCAGGGACGAGGAGCAGCTACAGGAGGAGCACCGGAAGAGGAAAAGGGTTAAACAGAGCTCAACAGGTACAGCATCAGCCCCCATCAGCAGTCTGTCCTAGGGCAGCTGTGGCTGCAGAGCTGTCTTACCACCACAGTGAATACATACTTACTACAATGTGGTAGTGTTGGGCATTGGTGAAGTTAAAGTGCATATGACAGGTTCTGATTGAATTTATCTTCATTTGGTGTGATAATACTTGGTGTAAATATGAATTTTACACTAATCAAGAAGCAATTTGTGAAGAAAAGTTGAAAAATATGTTAAAAATTATAGGAAGTAGAGACTTCTATTTTAGAGAGTTCCATATTGATGACATCACATTGGGAGAATTCTCTCAAAAAGTTATTTTAAATCTTTTTTACATTGTTTCAACAAAATAAAGGTGTTTTCTCTTTGTCAAATAATAATTTCGGTGTACATTAACCCAGTGTCCTACGTGGTTGCTAGGCAATAGTAATGGATTTCTCTAGCGTGATGTCATTGTTTCCAACCAGGAAGTAAAATTTGAAACCTAAAAAAATGTAAAATTGGACAAAAAGGCTTTAAATCTTTAATATCTTAATTATCTTAACTGTCCAACCTGTCAAAGGCACTTTAAACTGGAATGGCGCCTTGTACCTGTGGCTCTCAAAGATGTCGATAAAGTCCATCTCAAAAAGGTTCCTGGTTTTGAACCTAAAGTAGACCATATGTGTACTGGGGCAAGACATAGTTTGGTTAAAACATGGGACGCTATTTTCTGATCTATATTATAACGTTGTTTCCTCATCACAAACATACTTGGAGTTAGGTTTTATTTCCCTGACACATGTTTAATGGTAAATGGTAGATGGTCACATCTTTATATAGCGCTTTTCCACCTTCAAGGCACCCAAAGCGCTTTACAACAAGGAACCACTCACCCATTCACTCACACATTCACACACCAGTGTACGCAGACACTGGGGGCAAGGTATCCTGCCCAAGGACACAACGGCAGCAATCATCTGTGGGAGCTGGAATCGTACCTGCCAACCTGTGGGTCAGTGGATCTGACCGCTCAACCACTGATGTTTCTTATGAACCTTTGGATCAGGGGACAAACGCTCTACCAACTGAGCTACTGCCGCCCACAAAATGCACAAAGCCTGCAAATTTAGGCTGAATTCTTCTCTCAAACCAAAAACACTCTGTTTCACCTTGTGAAACAGCCTCTGTCTTCACCTTGTGAAACAGAGGCTGAAACAGAGACTTGGAGCCTGTGAATACAGGCCAATGTGTTATTAAACTCTATACACCTTCACTAGAATCATTTGGATGATTTCATACCTGAAATTGCCAGTCTCTACCAAGCGAGGTAAAAAGTAGCTGTTAACCTGAAAACTAGCCCTTCATGACATCACAAGGTGGAACAGACCACTATGAGCTTTGTTGATGCAAACAGGCCAATAATAAAGGATTACTAGACATGTGTGAATGACACAAAACACAACTCCAGGTATGGAGTTGAATGTCTAGTATGTCCCGTGGTGTGAAGAGTCAGAGATGAGCCTCTCCCTTCCTCATCCTGATCATAAACCAGACAGGGCACCATGGGCATCTTGGTGTGGACAGTGGCCCATCCTTCACCTCTGGCCCCTCGTTAACACCACGCCACACACTGATTGGACAAGAGGAAACTGCACCCGTGAACGGGAAGTAGAGATCAAGGTTTAGAGAGTGGTCTGAATCCAACAAAGTGAAGATATAATGATAGAGAAGTGTATATCACACACCCTCCTTACTAACAGAAGGCAGAATAACCACTAACACAATAACACATATTTTTGAGTCCTGTTTCATCTTTAGAAGGCTTTGAATGCATAATGTTTACACTAAACCAAGACTAAAAAGGGACTAGACCAGGACTGAATCAGGGCTAGACTTGGACTAAACCAAATCTAAACAGGGACTGCCCCAGAACTAAACCATGACGGAACCAGGAGAATGAAACCAGAACTAAACAGGGACTAAACAGGGGCCTGATCAGGACAAAATCTGGACTAAATCTAATCTTCTTCTGTTTCTTGTGAACAGAACTATCTGGAGTGTGGAGGTATTTAGGAGCAGTTCCTGGTTCAGAGCAGGACTAAAACAGGGCTAAACAAGGACTAAACCAGGTCTAAACCAGGTCTAAACCAGGTCTAAACCAGGTCTAAACCAGGACTACCAGAACTAAACCAGGACTAGATCAGGACTACTGTATACCAGGATTAAACCAAGAGTAGACCAGGACTAAACCAGGACTAAACCAGGACTAAACCAGGACTAGACCAGGACTAAACCAGGATCAGACCAGAACTAGATCAGGATTAAACCAGGACTAAACCAGAACTAGACCATCTGGACTGGAGGTATTTGGGAGAGTTCCTGGTTCAGTTCCTGGTTCAGGTCTGGACTGAACCGAAACAATGGACCGGGAAACAAGAGTGAGTCCCACTTCCTGCTAATCTCTTGCAACGGACATCTCTCACACTTAGAGACAGTCCTGAGTTAGTCCTGCTCTAGTCCTGGACTGGTCCTGGTTTAGTCCTGCTATAGTCCTGGTTTACTCCTGGTTTAGTTCTGGTCTAGGTCTGGTCTAGTCCTGGTCTAGTCCACATCAGCTCTCTCTAAACATGGACATACACTGGAGGACCTTGGTTCTACTTCTTACCTCTTGTTCTGTCTGTGAGTGATTCATTTTAATATTGTTCTCAGTTTTTTTTAATGTGCGCTTTTTATTCAGAATGATCAGAAGGATAAGGTGTTTAGCGAAAGGTTTGAAGTAAGAGCATTTTAAAAGTACATGGAAAAAGTATTGATTCGCATTTGAAATTAGAGTAAGGACAAATTCTTTTTTAATCAATGGATTGCATTACTGTGTTGTTTTAATCATAATATGAAATGGATATCAACATTATTTATTGAATCAAATGACAAAACAAATATTGGATCTGCCACGATGCATATCATTTGAATAATAACATATTCGAACATATGTACTATACAAATAAAGTTGGATTGGGCTGAATAACACTGGGGCATCAGTGGCAAAAACTGTTGTTGTGTCCTTTGGCAAGACACTTCACCTGCACTGCCTAGTATGAATGTGGTGTCAGTGAGTGTTGCCCAGTAAAATGCATTATATTATTATGAGTGGAGGTAACAGTAGTGGCAGTCGTAGTAGTAGCAGTCATAGTAGTAGCAGTAGAAGTAGTAGTAGTAATAGTAATAGTATAGCAGGAGCAGTAGTAATAGTAATAGTAGCAGCACCCTCAGTTTCCATTTATTTTCCTTTCTCCTGTTTAAGTGCAATTCTTGGTTAGTATTATTGGCTTTAGAACACAAAGCAGATAAGACTTTTTTTCATAATAAAGTTTCATTTTTATCCAAGCTGAGTCTCGGCCGGATCCACATTCTGTCCTTGAGTCGGAGACACAGGAAAAACCTGTTAACGACATCGTCACTCCAAACAGGAAGTACGTCAGCAGTGTTCTTCCTGTCAGAACTAAAGATCCAACTAGTACCTGGATCTGAAACAGGAGCTAGGTCTAAACCAGGACTTTGGTCAAACCAGAACTTTTAAGTAAATCGGGACTGGACTGTAACTCTCAAGACCCCAGTGCAGTGGTCTTATACTTTGTGCAGGATTGCATAGGGGCAGGGACGTGCACAGGAATTTTGAGGGGCAGTTGCTCTGACCTGAAGAAAGGGCAAACCAACCCCCCATATAACCAATCACAGGATATATGAAGCGTCTGGAGGAGGCTTGTGGCTGCTCCTCATCTTAAAGGAGAAGTAACGTTTTTTACAATCTGAGCCTTATTTCGGTAATAAAACAAGTTGTTTTACTCACCCATAGCACTTTGGTGTCATATGGAGCACTTCCAGAGATGTTTTAGATTTGCGATCTCCATAATGTGAGTTCTCGGGGCACATGTTTGCGGTCTCCAAATAACACAAACTTTAGCACTTTTCAAATCATAGAAGCTCGATGTCTTAGTCTACGATTTCGTTTGGTCAAAAGTGGCCTGTAATCCGAGATTTAGCCATAGTTTCGAGTAGATGAGGACGCCAGTGCGCCTGTGCGGAGTGTGCTCTCAGCTCCCGGGACCCAAACATGAAACGCAAAGCTGTAAACTATGACTAAATCTCGGATTACAGGCCACTTTTGACTCAAACGAAATCGTAGACTAAGACATCGAGCTTCTATGATTTGAAAAGTGCTAAAGTTTGTGTTATTTGGAGACCGCACGGGGCATATTACATGCTCGGGGAATATATTATATGCCCCGAGCTATGGCTAGAAGTCGTGCTAGGCTAACGCAAATCTAAAACATCTCTGGAAGTTCTCCAAATGACACCAAAGTGCTATGGGTGAGTAAAACAACTTGTTTTATTACCGAAATAAGGCTCAAATTGTAAAAAACGTTACTTCTCCTTTAATATAATGTAATTATGAAAAATTGCCAGTAGTAGGGTAAAATATGAGTCTGATTAATTAATCAATTAGCCTACACAGTATCATCTCATCTTTATCACAATGCAATGTCCCTTCCTCACCTGCTGGTTGGCTTTTTCTTAGCCAACCCTGCAGTGATGTGCTCCCCTTTCCTGCTTAGTTTGCCGACCACAAAATTAACAGCCTATTTAAATAATGGGTTGCTTGTCTGCAGGCTAGCTAGCTGTCTGATTATTTAGGCTAAACGTGGCAAACTGAACATGTATTTATGAACATTTTTATTGAATTCATAAACCTTCATTTGTTATACATCTCAATCTCACCTTTTACAACAGCGTTAAGACAACCGCGACAATCTTTTCACATGCAGGCTCGGGTCAGGTGCCGGTTACGTGTACCAGCAGCGGGCATTGCTTCCCGCACGGAAGCGGGAGGCGCTGCCCTGGCTGCGTGCCATCTTCACTGGGTGGCCGTCCCGTCCTTACACCATCTGAGCCGAGCCTCTATCAGAAGGACTCAGGCCCCCGATCGACACCGGGCAAGCGGACTTCTGTACACACCCGCCCCTCGGATGGGGATTCGGCGCTGGGCTCTTCCCTCTTTGTTCGCCGCTTCTGAGGGAATCCTGGTTAGTTTCTTTTCCTCCGCTTAGTAATATGCTTGAATTCAGCGGGTAGTCTCGTCTGATCTGAGCTCGTAGTCAAATGGAGCGAGAACGTGGGGTCTCCGGACGTGACCGCTGCCGCCGGGGTAGGCAGAGGCGGGCTCACGGAGCTCCGGTGACCACCGCTCATGAACCGGTCCGGCTCGCGGACATCCCACTTCCCCTTTTACTTTCACTCTCAGTGTTCGAATGGAAGTGAATGAGGCTGCTTTAAAAATGCTTTGAGTGGCGTTTTTTTTTTTTTTTTTCGACTCAGAAGGGCAGCGTCAGTCCAGGAGAGCAACCCCCCTGTGCACGTCCCTGCATAGGGGCTATGGTCCTATACATATCCACACAACTATACAAGTGTGATTAAATTTGTGATTTATATTTTAAAAGTAGGATTCAGTTTTGAGGTCACAGGTTAAACCCATCCAGGGGCATTCATATCTGAGAGAGACTGAAATCTGAACTTTAGGGTTAGGGTTAGGGTTGTCACACTCTCAAAGCGTGAGACTTGAGAGCGCTGTTTAAACTAATCAATAGATAGTGTTTGTAGAGGTCTAAATTACAGGGTTAGCAGCTTTTACACAGAATACGACTCCATGGAGACAATATAGTTTTCTAACATATTTCTTCTTCTTTTGCAGACACCTTCTCCATTCACTCCACTCCACTATCCTCCACAACTGAAGACATTTCTACAACAAATTTAAACCAATTCTTCATCCAAACATCGCACAAGACGACAGAAAATCTCACAAAATCACCACAACAAACAGAATCTAACAGAGAAGACACATTCAGACGCACGGAACTTCCTGTTTTCACCAACGGCGGCCATGTTGGATCTGCCACTCAGCCAGTTTCCACCTCTTTTCCTTATTTTTCAGAACATTCAACTAACAAAGAGAAACCAACAAGCTTTGAATGGAAAACAGATTTGGATAAAACTTCAGCTGAGCCAAACAATTTAACATCTGCAGCGAATGTTGAAAATGCTGAAATGTCACACAATTCTACTAAATTTATAGAGAATGCTACCAGTTTTGATTCAGAAGCCACCTCAGTATCGACTAACAGTGCAATATTTACTAGCGCAACTCTAGCTAACAATTTTGAATCAGATACGACTATTGTAAATAGCACAGAAATTAGAATGTTTTTGAATGAAGAAACAGATACAATTGATTTTGAAATGACAGAAATTCTTACTACAGCTAATTTTCAAACTTCATCATTGGAAAACAAAACTGAATTATCCGGATTAACAAGTAGAGCTAGCATCCCTGACATTAGCACTTTTTTAAATGAACAAAATGATAAAAACATGAGTAACGATTGGACAACACAAACTATGGATCATTTTAAAACTTCTGTCAAAAATGAATTTACTTCTAATTTTGAAACAACCAATTTTAAAACAGATTGGCCAATGATTCGAGATTCCACTGCTGGTACAGAATTCGCAAATAGTGCCACAAATTCAACGGACGAAACTACAACAGCTAATCCAACTATGATAGTTTATCCAACTACATTAGCTAATTCAACTACCACAGATAATCCAACTACTACAGATAATCCAACTATCACAGATAATCCAACTACTACAGATAATCCAACTATCACAGATAATCCAACTACTACAGATAATCCAACTATCACAGATAATTCAACTGCTACAGATAATCCAACTATCACAGATAGTCCAACTACTACAGATAATCCAACTATCACAGATAATTCAACTACAGCGGCTAATCTAACTATGTCAGGTAATCCAACTACATTAGCTCATACAACTACCACAGATAATGTAACTATGTCAGAAAATTCAGATACATTACCTAATCCAACTACCACAGATAATCCAACTATGTCAGATAATTCAACTATGTTAGCTATTCCAACTACTACCACTAATCCAACTACCACAATTAATATAATTATACCAGCTAATCCAACTATGATAGCTACTCCAACTACAACAGCTAATCCAACTACCACATCTAATCCAATTATGCCAACAATTTCAAACAAACCAGCTGTGATTCCAAGTCCGTCTACAATTTCTCATTTTTTAACTCCTGCGGCATCAACTACTCATGTCACAACAACACAAAAATCTTTAAAAACAACAAAATCTAACACCAAGGTGACTACAATGCCTTCTACACCTGAAAATACCAAAACTACACCTGTGTTTAGCTCAACAAAAGCTTGGACCAGCATGGCTAAAGCTACAACAAAGGGAGAAGACCTAAAAACTACAAAAATGGCGACTACAACAACAGCTGTGATGACAACAGCGCCCCCTGTGAGTATAACTTGTTACACTGCTTGTTAAAGATCCCATGACATGGTACTTCTTAATGCTTTTATATGGCTCCTTAATGGTTCCCTAATACTGTAAATGAATCCTTCTTCAAAATCAACACTCAGTGCATGAGAAAGACCCCTGTACACAGACATGGTCAAAAAATCTCTCTCTGAACACCTCATTCTGGGCGTTTTTGCTTGAATGCAAATGAGAAGGACAGAGATAGGTCAGAGCAGCGGGTGGGGGGGGGGGGGGGGGGGGGCAAATGCGCCGCTGGTTCCTTGTTTTAGCGGTGCGCTGTGCGCTGGCCCCACTTCCGTGTTTTAAGAGCGGAGGAAGAAAGGAGAGCTGTTTCAGCTGCAGGGGCGGCAGTAGCTCAGTTGGTAGAGCGCTTGCCTGGTGATCGAGGGTTTGGCGGTTTGAATCCCGCTCTTGACGGGTGGACCGCATGCATGTGATCCCAGCTCCCACAGATAAGCGCTGCCGTTGTGTCCTTGGGCAAGACACTTAACCCCACCTCGCCCCCAGTGTTCTGCGGACACTGGTAGCCCCCATGGCAGAAGAAACATTGAGGCCTGTTGTGACGTGAGCCACCTGTGGGAGGATTCTCCAGCTGAGGTCCTGACCAAGCCGAAGCAAGAAGATCATGGAGATGGTCCCTGGGCGCAGTAATGTGCAGCCCACTGCTCCTGATAATAGGATGGGTTAAATGCAGAGGACAAATTTCTCCCAAGGGAGACAATAAAGGCTAATCTTCTTCTTCTTCTTCTTCAATGAAAAAAACACATTTTCACAGAAAATAAAATTAAACCACTGCTGTTTCAGAGGTCCAAAGGCTCAGATAAAGGACTTCCGAGCCTGGAAACACTCACATGTGCCTCCAGGCAAATAAAAAAACGCATTTCGCATTGCGTAGCTCATTCCAAACTCCAAACAAATTCCCGCCCAGAGTCCAAACTCTCTGGGCGGGATTTACAGAGAGTGTGGGTAGACATCCAGACAGGGGGTGGAACTGCATCATAAAGTTTCCTTGTTCAGAATCGCCCGTTTGAGCTGTGTTTTTTTCAAACGCAGTAACTTGTCTTTATGTAGATGTTATTGCTTATCTTAGAATGTTTCATAATATGGCATTAAAATTATCTATCTCCGTGATGGAAACAAGTAAATGACACCATCAGGTAAAACTACTGGTCAGATCAATGGCGAGTAAGAATGCATGTTTTTCAAGGTATTGACCCATCCCACGTGACGTCACAAAATTGTGGCCGCCATTTTGGACATGAAGTGGGATACCACAGCCAACAACACAGCAGAGATCAACAGAACGTTAAAGGACACAGATATCGAATATAGCCATTGCGTTAAGTTACTTCTTATTTCGCAATCATGCCGTTGTATTGTTGCGCACCCGAGTGTAGTAATCACCAGCACAGTAGGCAGGATATGTCGTTTTATCGTATCCCAAAGGATCCGGACAGAAGGAGAAGATGCGGCTAATCGCCTACATACATAACACAGACAGAGCCTAATAACACAGTTCTTGTTCATTGCCTGGTAGCAGCAAATTTATAACGGCCATGAACAACAGACTAAAAAGTTGTGTCAGTGACATTTAATGACATTTAGTTTGTCCAGAGGACCGATATTAAATTAAAAATGTGAACAAACCTTGGCGGTAATGAGATGATGACCACCAGCTCCAGGGACGACCCACTGATAGAGACATGTAACCCAGCCAGATACGAAATATTTGTAGGCATCCAAACTCTTGTATGCCTTCAGGTCACATCCTGTGTATGGCGATGGGTTACTTGTGACATACATGTACACATCATGAGAACCGAAGTCTGGTAACGACGAGGTCTTGGTGTACTTTCTCACGTCCGTAAACAATCCGGGCGGAAGCAGGTAGACATCACTATCTAAACCAGCTATTTTCAGCTTTTCAAAATATCTCTCCCTCTGCTCACGCTGTAAATGTGCTCTCTCGCTGGATAGTGGAGGTGTCATCTCGTTCACTTCGTTTAATCCAAATCTCGAGTGTCCGACTCGTCTTCATCGCATTTAAACACGTTCATACCGCAGTGATGTTCATGTCCAAAATGGCGCTTGCTTTCACGAAGGTCACGTGTTTGGGAAGCGTCAATATCAGTAATTGATTACAAGCAGAATAGACAAGTATAATGCCAAACAGTGGAAAATACAGGTAAACCAAAACTGTAACCATGGAAACAAGAAACGGGCAGACTTGTCAACAGAAAAGTTACATGATAAAAGGAGAAATTCAATTTGTCAACTGGACAAAGTTTATTTGGTCGAAAACGTTTCGCAGCTCATCCGAGTTGCTTCGTCAGTTCTGGTTAGAGTGCTGATGGACATTGCTTACATCTAGCTGCAGGGAGGAGCTAACTATACTGAAATTATTCTGAAACTATCCCACCTCTTTGTTTTGAGCTTCTGTCTTTTGTATTTCCAGTTTCTCTCTCTCTTCGTCCAACTTGAAGTACAGTTCTAAATTTCACAAAAATTACGCAACTAGAAAAGTAAAATAGTAGAATTAAATCTTAGTAAAATCTTAAATATAATCACGTGAACTATGTTTAAGAGAAGTGACTCTAACTTGTCATATGCACTTTGAATAGAGTTATCTATTGCGGTGTTTCCCAACCAGGGGTACAAGTAACCCTAGGGGTACACGAGCACACTGCAGGGGGTACTCTGCAGTGTTTCTGCCAGGCTCAGGGGGAGATTTTTTTGAATTTTTAAATTCTAATTTGAGTAAATTTGAGTTAAACAAAAGAGAGAAAATGCCTGAGAATTAGATTTTCAAATTAAAGAGATGAAATAAAATGATTTTCATTTAATAATCCGTTCTACTTTTGGAGAATTATCAACACGTATGAGTGAGGGGGTACTCGAGGTATGACAAAAAGGCTCAGGGGGTACACAAGACAAAAAAGGTTGGGAAACACTGATCTATTGAATGAAAATTAAATTGATTATTTGACTAATACTAGTGTTGATAATGAAATTTCTGGAGTTTAGTCTGAAGTATGAAGTATATCTGAAGTATGTTTCCTCATACTTCTCTGTGTATATAGTCACTTTATGCAAGGTTTAATCATTAATTTTCTGCATTTGACCCATCCTTCAATGTCTTTGTGTTAAACCTGCATTTGATCCATTCTTCGGTGCCTGTGGGTTAAATCTGTCAGGAGCAGTGGGATGTATCTCAGATCTCAGATCTTGAGCTAGTCTTGGTCAGGACTACCTTACCTGGAGGATTTGACCTATTGTGCATGTGGAGGAAACCAATGTGCTCGGAGGTAATCCACCCAGACACAGGGAGACCATGCAAACTCCACACAGAAAGGCCCAGGAGTCAAACTGGCAATCTTTTTGCTATGAGGTGAGAGTGCTATGTCAAGGAGGATCACTATTTCTGAAGAAAATCTCCAAACTTATGATCTACAAATGTTGAACCATATAATTATTTGTTTGGGATTGGCTCCACAAACTTGTCATATTTAATCTTATGTCTTAAAGTCCTTTCAACACACAACAATCACAACTTTGGGGGTGAATAATGGCATCACTTTCTGAAGGTATTGTGAAATAATTTCACTTTTTACTGACAGAGAAGATGTTGAACTTGAACTTGATGTGCCAATCTTTGTTTGGTGTGGATAGGCCCAGTAATTACAGAGATATTACCAGGTCAACAAATCTGCAACGAGTTAAACAACAAGTTCCACCATGGACCTATTCTCCAGCTCTGTTTAAACTATAGGGACTCTACAAATGCGTGATCCATGTGAACACAACCTATGGTAAAACAGAGATTCTTAGATAATGAGTCTATATTTAAGTCGTTATCTTCTCTCTCTCTTGCAGGGGCACTCTCACTGAAAACTAAACAATGCTTTATTTTACCTTTGATTGCGAGGACTTTAACTCAGAGGTCAGAGGAAGGAAAGAGAGGGAGGGTGGAGGAAGAGGGGAGGGAGGGGGAGGAAGAGAGGGTCTGGCGGTCTGGAGTCTGGACACAGGTCAGTCCAACTGAGAGGAATATAAGAGGAGAATACTGGGAAAGAATCAAAATGTCCGACCACTTTTGAACACAAAGGACTCATTTTTTAACACCATCAAAGGTATTTTAAAACTTCACTGCAAAAGGATCTTGTAAATATTGGTGGAATAATTCATGGTGGAAATATTCAATTTTTTTTTTAAATTAAAGGATAAAAAATGCTCTAGCTATTCTTCACCTGCTACAAGAGAGGAAATCCTTTTAGAATTTCATCATTTGCAAATTATAGCTGGATTACAAGAAGACAATAAAAACCTTATTGAAATCAATTGAAATCAATTTAAATTATTTTAATGGTACAATGGCAATTTATGATGACTATTCTTTAAACTTAGCATGGATGGAAGACTCAATGCCTGACAGGATTTGACTGCTTTGAAAAAAAAAGTTTTTACAATTGGACAGAAGAAGACATGTGATTTTTTTAATGGAGCCATTTATTTCACATCTTATTTTAAGGATTATTCAAAATGGACACTGGCCTTTTTTGTCATTGCTAAAATAAATTAGTTTTTGGAGATGTTACATTTTGGACGTTTTAAACTGTCATATCCTCAGAGATGCTGAAATGCTCTCTATGCTTTTTCTCTCTGTTCTGGGGCTCCATTTTACAACAGGTAAAACACAAAGACATTTTCAAATCCATAACAGTTTGTTATACATATATATATATATATATATATATATATATATATATATATATATATATATATATATATATATATATATATATATATATATATATATATATATATAATTTCCCCCCCTCTGTTTCATTCACTCATCAACTTCTTCATCCCATCCTTTGGGTCAAATGGAGGTTTAACCCAGAGACACTGTTCCCTATGGGAATAACAATAAAGTGTACCTTAACCGTAGTTTTCAGTTACTACATCCAGTCAGACTTTTTACTAATGTTCTTTCTTTATTGTAACTGAACAAAACCTCACCTCCTGTGATTCCAGATCCTGACCACCAGAGCAGAGCCCTGCTCCTCAAACCTCACTGTGGTCTACAGTGAGATCAAGTCCAGCCTGGTCCAGATTCAGTCCGGGTCTGTTCTCTGTAACTTCACCATCTTCACCAGCACAGAGGACAGACCAGAGGAGAACCACAGCCAGGGGCACATGTGTGAGTTGTACCCAGGCCTTTTTCACCTCCCTCTGGGCTCGGAGATCTCTAGGCCCGCTGGAGGACCCTCTGGAGCCCTATACCGCTGCCTCCTCAATGGGCTGGAGCCTGGGACGCTATACAATCTGACGGTGGTGTCGAGGAAGGATGGTGAGAGGAGCAGAGGACAACTGCAGACTGGTGAGTTAAGGAGGGGTATTATGCAGAATCCATTTTTTGAGCTTTTTACTGAAATGTCAGTAACTATCTTTAATCCTTCGTCTCCCTGCTCCAGTCCCAGCTGCAGTGTCAAACCTCAGACTCGACTCAAACGGCAGCTGTGACTCTTTGCTCGTGTCCTGGGAGCGCCCAGCAGGGGGAGTAGAGAGTTATGAGCTCACGTTGTCTGCACTGGGCACACTCTCTCAGGTGAAGAAGCTCTTCCCTCCTGATGACATCACCAATGACATCACTCGGGCACAGTTCATTGGCTTGGTCCCAGGACGAGTTTACAAGCTGAGAGTCCGAACGCGAGCGGGAGATCAGAGTAACGAGACCAGCACCACAGGACAGACAGGTGAGAGGAGCACAGACAGGTGAGGGGACAATTGAGGGACAGGATCACAGACAGGTGAGGAATACTATTGTATTGTAATTTGATTTGTCTGTTTAAAAAAGTGTTACTCAGTCTGTGCAAGTGTAATTTGATTTGTATATGCGTAATTTAAAGGTCCCATGGCATGACATTTTCACTTTCTGAGGTTTTTGAACGTTAATGTGGCTAAAAGTTGCGAAATGTGTAAACTGAGCATTTGCGATCCTTTTCTGCGTTTGAAAAAAAGGCAGCCCAAACGGGAGATTCTGAACAAGGGAAGTTTCTGACGTCACACTCAGGGAAAAATGCAAATTAATTTCCACTGCCCGTCTGTGTTTCTACCCACACTCTCTGGAACTCACGCCCAGAGAGTTTGGACCACGAACGAGCTAAGCAATGCGTGATGCGTTTTTTTATTTGCCTGGAGACACGTGAGAGTGTTTAATTTTATTTTCGGTGGAAATGTGTTTATTTTTCAATGGAACGCTTCTTATATCTTCCTCCGCGCAAAAACGCGAAAGTGGAGCCAGCACACATCGCACCGCTAAAGAGGAAAGAGCGGAGAGTTTGGCCACGCCCCCACCCGCTGCACTGGCCTGTCTCTGTCCTCCTCATTTGCATTCAAGCAACAACGCCCAGAATAAAGTGTTCCAGAGAGATATTTATGACTCTGACTGTGTTCATGGGGCTTTCTCATGCAGTGAGTCTTGATTTTGAAGAAGGATTCATTTACAGTATTAGGGAACCATTAAGGCGCCATACAAAAGCATCAAGAAGTACCATGTCATGGGATCTTTAAAGCAGACCTTTTCTGCAAAATCAACTTTTCAGAGCTTTTTAAACATGTTACAGTAGTTTCCTTTTCATTGGTCCTTGGAAGTTGTATTTAGAGTGAGTCCTGCATATTTGAGTAGTCTTTGTTCTCCTTTATTCAAGACGTCATTGCTCCGATCTACTTGTTTTCACCACCACCAGTGCACACCCACTGCATGCAGCACTTTGTTTTGTTTCTTTTATTAAGCTTCTAAAATGTCAACCTTATAACATAATGATCCACTGGACTCCCTCTCTTCTCTCTCTCTCTCTCTCTCTCTCTCTCTTTCTCTCTCTCCTTAGTCCCAGAGCTGGTGTCCTCCCTCTCTCTCTCTCCTGTGGATGGAGGTTTGTTGCTGCGCTGGACTCCCCCTGGTGGAGACTGGCAGCATTATAGCGTCTCTCTGTGGAACGCTTCGTCTCTTTTGGTGAACGAGACTGTGACGAAGCTCTCCACTCAGCACCTCTTCTCCACCACCAACATCCGCCTACGACCAGGAAGAACCTACAGGGCAAAGATCACGGTGCACAGCGGCACTCTGGGAAACACGCAACAATGCTTCGGACAAACAGGTGAGAACTGCAGATGTCAATATGATGCCCACATGCTATATGAGCTGAAAAGAAAGTATTAACATGTTTAAGAAGTTTCATTTTCAGTTTTGATGCTCTGAGTCCCCGCTCCCTTTGCTCTATTCCAATCTCTGTCACAGCGATGCAACTCCTCCCTTTCCTCTCTCTCTCTCCTCCATATCTGTATCTCTCCTTATACCCTCTTTCTCTCATCTTTTCCATACTCATCTTTTCTTCTCTCTCTTAGCCCCGTGCCCCAGCTCAGTCTCCGTTTGTCACAGCAATTTCTTCTTCATTTCCTTTCCCATTCTTCCCTCTTTCCCCTCCTCTCTTTCTATCTCTCTCTCTCTCTCTCTCTCTCTCTCTCTCTCTCTCTCTCTCTCTCTCTCTCTCTCTCTCCTCCCTCTACTTCCATAGATACTTATCTTTTCCCCTCTTTCTCTCAGTTCCTGCTCCGGTCCAGTCTCTCTCCATTCGTCACAGCGGAGAAACGTCTCTGAGTGTCTCATGGAGTCGTCCTGATGGAGAGTGGGACCTCCTCACTGCTGTTCTGACACAGGTTTGAATATTCAACAAAATACAACAAATAAGCTGAGAGAAAAAGAGGAAATACTATTGGTTCACACTTTAGAATAGGCCAGTGAACTAATAACAGATATAAACCACTATATGTTAGCTCCTCCCTTCAGACTTGTCAAACCTCTTGGATGAGTTGCCAAACGTTTCACAATTGATTAATCACCCTGCTCTAATAATGTACCCTCCCCCCTTCAAAAAAGTACAGTGTATTAACATGTAAAGTCTATGGCAGGGGTGTCAAACTCATTTTGGTCCAGGGGCCGTATCCAACCGACTTTGATCCCAAAGGGGCCGGATCAGAAAACTCATGGCAAATATACCCCAAAAATAGCAATAAGTCCAAATATTTGTGCAGAGAAACACAAATATATTACAGAAGTATTTTTTTTTTTTTTTTGGATGAACTCTTTCTTTTACAAAATATTATAATATTATGAACAACCTGAAACTTTAAGAAAAATGCAATTTCAACACAATGTTTGAACATGAACTTGTATGCATTTCATAGAATTTAGTCATGCTTTAGTCTTCATTTGTGCTGGGAGGCCACGCACAGAGGTGCTGGAGACGCTGCTATGCTAAGCTGGTGCAGAAGATTTCCAAGATTTTTATAGAAAATTTAAATCTAATTAAAATATTTTAATATAAAATCAGCCAAGGGCCAGATTAAAGGTCTTGGAGGGCCGGATCCAGCCCCTGGGCCACATGTTTGACACCCCTGGTCTATGGGGATGTAATATGAATATGGTTGTTATAATTATGACAATGTATATGACCGATTAACATGTTTGTTGTTTGACCCTGATGCCTTCCCATACAGCTGAGTTGCTAATTGGTGGTGATGCTTTGTTCTAGGGAGATGTTGTAGTTTCAGAGAAGACCCTCCTCCCAGACTCCTCCTCTGTCTTCTTCAGCTCTCTGACCCCGGGACAGGCCTACGTAGTGTCTGTGATCACCACCAGAGGGAACCAGAGCCGCTCCATCAACATGTCTGCTAGAACAGGTCAGGCTGTTACATGAATGTCTATAGCAATGTTCAGCAGTTAAAGGAGAATTAACGTTTTTTACAATCTGACAAGTTGTTTTACTCACCCATAGCACTTTGGTGTCATATGGAGCACTTCCGGACATGTATTAGATTAGCGATAGCCGTATCGCGAGTTCTCAAGACATATAATCAGTAGTCGAGTTGTAAAATGAAACCAGGGGGGATGGTGAAATTTTTCATTTATGTGACATATTTTCCAGGGCAGGGCAGAATTAGAAGGTACTTTGTTAAAATGGAAATGTTTTTATAACAAAAAGTCCATATTATCATTCAATAATTCAATAATGCACAGGATAATATGTTATCACACAGAGTCTTGGTTTAGTACTGGTTTAATCCTGGTTTAGTCCTGGTTTAGACCTGGTTTAGACCTGGTTTAGACCCGGTTTAGATCTGGTTTAGTCTTGGCTTAGTCCTGGTTTAGACCTGGTTCAGTCCTGGTTTAGTGCCGGGTTAGTCCCGGTTTAGTCCTGGTTTAGACCTGGTTTAGTCCTGGTTTAGTCCTGGTTTAGACCTGGTTTAGTCTTGGCTTAGTCTTGGTTTAGTCCTGGTTTAGTCCGAGTTTAATCCTGGTTTAGACCCGGTTTAGTCCTGGTTTAGTCTTGGCTTAGTCCTGGTTTAGACCTGGTTTAGACCTGGTTTAGTCTTGGTTTAGCCCTGGTTTAGTGCCGAAATAGATGCAGAAATAATCTGATAATATGACTCACCCATAAGAACTCACTCCCGATAGTTTGCGTATCCATGTATGCACGTGTCACGGTCTTTAATAATCCGGAGCTCCGGAGAAAAGGACATATCCCGAACTTATCCCGTGTCCCGAGGCGAGAGTTCCTTCTTATGTAGCATTAACGTAGCAAGTTAAGGATTCTTCTTCTCTTGGAAATGCCACGTAAATATCACGCGGCTCGCTCACAGCTGACCGGCGAACAGGCGCAAACACAACAGCGGTAATTGTCATGATTGGCGGGAGCGCATATCGGTGCGTAATTATGCTGCAACATGATTGGAAGCTGGAGCGCAGTTCGGCCTATGATTGGCTCTTGGCACTGGCTATTTTGACTTAAAGACGGCGAATTTCGCTAAAAGGTGAGGGGTTTTCATGCCTGATTGATAAAATGCCATAAGGGATGGAAGAAGGGATGACTGTTTTAGAAGAGGGATGATTTTGACTATTTCTTCCCACAGGGGGGATGCCACCCACCCCCCATCCCCCCTCAACTGGAGTACTGCATATAATATATGCCCCGAGCATGTAATATACGCCCCGAGCAGTCTCCAAATAACACAAACTTTAGCACTTTTCAAATCATAGAAGCTCAATGTCTTAGTCTACACTTTCGTTTGAGTTAAAAGTGGCCTGTAATCCGAGATTTATCCATAATTTACAGCTTTGCATTTCATGCTTGGGTCCCGGGAGCTCCTCATCTACTCGAAACTATGAATAAATCTCGGATTACAGGCCACTTTTGACTCAAACGAAAGCATAGACTAAGACATCGAGCTTCTATGATTTGAAAAGTGATAAAGTTTGTGTTATTTGGAGACCGCAAACATGTGCCCCGAGAACTCACTTACGGAGATTGCAAATTTAAAACATCTCTGGAAGTGCTCCAAATGACACCAAAGTGCTATGGGTGAGTAAAAGAACTTGTTTTATTACCGAAATAAGGCTCAGATTGTAAAAAACGTTAATCCTCCTTTAACATGGTGACACAATGCACACAATGCAAACGTTTCCAAAAACTTTTGCATTGTTCATTGGAGCCTGTGACTAATACAAGCGTCCATGGTCACATTTAGGTGTTTGATTTTCAACAAAAAGGTGAGAATGGCAAACTGAAAACCTGTTGAATAATAAATAATAAAGCTTGTGGTTGTAATGTTATCTGAGAGAGGCTTGCTTAACAGCACAAATCAGCTCACCTCTTGTAGTTCCAAATAATTCAGTTCTTTATAGGCACATTAAAAGTCTAACTTGAGTAAGAGAGCTTTAGGCAGAGTGGTCCCTGTTGACCTGGTTTATGGGTAATACCTCTGTAATTACTGGGCTTGTCCACATGAAACAAAAACTGATTCAGACATAATTGTTGTCAGTTGCAATTACTTTAAATTACAAGATTAATATGACAAGTTTGTGGAGCCAATCCCCCCAAAAAATAATGAGAACGTTTAACATTTGTGGATCATAAGTTTGGAGATTTCTTTGAAAAACTGTACAACTGCCATAGAGTTATATAGGCCATTCTCTCCATCATATTCTACGATGTCTTCATTATAACGTTCCCTCTCTGTCTCCGTCCCCAGCTCCAGCGCAGGTATCCTCCCTCCTTCTGTCCAATGAGGGCAGCACTGAGTCTCTGCTGGCCCAATGGGAGACACCTTTGGGGGGTGTGGACTGGTACCAGGTGCTTCTGGTGCAGGACAGCACCATCATCAAGAACCAGAGCGTCCCCTTTAACACCACGAAGCTCAGGTTCACTGGACTGAGGCCCGGAGCAGAGTACAGAGCTGTGCTGACGGCCGTGAGAGACGGGAGGGAGGGCAGGCAGAGCGTGGGGGAGGGGCGGACAGGTGAGTGACCACACCTGAAGGGAGGGGAGGGAGGAAAGAGGGAAAAAGTGGGAGGAGAGGAACAGAGTACGTAGTTGTGTTGACAGGTGTGGGGGTGAGGAGATACACATAAAAACACTGTGGACTACCGCTAAAGCACGTGCGGGTGGCTCAGTGGTTAGGGTGTTGCTCTTTGCTGGCTCCAACCAAGAGAAATAAACTAAGAGAGTGTGATGTGATCCATAGTGTTCAGCTCTAGTCAAATGAAGCTCACTGAGGCAGCAGTTATCGGAGTGAATTTGGAGCCAGGTCCATATTAGGAATAGGAATGTATTTCCGTACAAAATTAGTGAAATAAAAACACTAGGAGAGGGTTAATACGAACAATCATTTTAAAACAAAAATGATGAGGCTCACTGCAGCAGTTACAGAAAGAGGGGACCGTTTTCCAAAGTAACTGGAAACAGAGTCGAAGGAACACTTTCTAGTACGACCGGTTTCTATATCCAGTCTATGGTTCCAACCCTGTTCAATCCAGATCATACAGTTGTAGTAGCAACCAGAGGGGCCGATTACATCAACAAGCAGATATAAACATAAAAAGTAATATGTGTAGAATCCCTCAGTCGTCCAGGTAGAATCCATGGCAAAAGGAGAAGTTCAGTTAGTCAAGTGGACAAAAGTTTATTCGGTTGAATAAGTTTAACAGCTCATCCAAGCTGTGGGAATTGTGCTGTAACTCTAGGAGAAGACCGGTGACTCCAAGTAGAGGTCTTCAGGAAGCTCACACACACTGAGCAATACCACACACTAAGCAATACACAGGGCCCAAGTGGTTCCTACAAGCACAGAGGGAAAGGAGAAAGAAGAACAACATGTGCAGAAAGCCCTCTCTGTTTGTGGATATCCTAAATGGGCTTTCAACAAAACCAAGAGAGACAAGAAACAAGACAACAGAGAATCAGAACCCAGGAGAACGTGTTTAACTATTCCTTACCTGGCTGGTGTTTCTGAAAAACTACAGAAGATTTTCAGACAACATGAAATCCCAGTCTATTTCAAACCCAAAAACACTTTAAGACAGAAACCGGTCCACCCAAAGACTGCAGTGAGCGCTACATTGGAGAAACAAAACAGCCACTTCACAAGAGGATGTACCAAAACAGATGAGAGAAACAGAGTGGACCTCAATCTGCCGTACATCTCCACCTAAAAACCACGGGCCACTCCTTTGAGAACAGTGAGGTACAGATCTTAGCCAGAGAAAATAACTGTAAAGAATCCTTCCTTGAACAGAAACGGAGGTCTCAGACATAATTTGTCTCCCATTTATAACTCTATCCTCATTAAGAAAATTAAGAAAACAATAGGGCTAGCCAGGTCAGGTCCAGAGGTGGGTGTGAAAACACTATTATGGCCCTGAATGGTTCTGCTAACAAGACCCCACACTCCACTCCCACTGCATATTTAATAGGCCCACCTCACTACCAGAAACTGTAAACAAATAGGTGTGATAGTTTCATTGGTAATTTCATTGTAGCTCCTCCCTTCAGGCAGATATAAGCAGTGTCCACCAGGACTCTGATCAGAACGGAAGAAGCAGCTTGGATGAGCTGTGAAACGTATTCGACCAAATAAACTCCAATTGATTAATTGAACTTCTCCTTTTTCCATAAAAAGTAATAATTTCTTGCTAAAGTGGCCAAGCATGTTAAGCACAGCTGCTCCCTGTTTACCAATGCATGGTACTCGCAGATAAGGATCGAAGATATTGTTATAACATGAGCCGAAGCCACTGCATTACATAAAGTGAGGTCAAAAATAAATGTAGAAAAGTTGTTTTGTTTTTATGCTAGTTTTAGCTTTAGCATCTTTTTTTTTAATTGCTCAGATCAGCCTAATGATTAGAAGTATAATTCAGATGCAATTTAGATTTAATTCATTTGAAACCATTAGTTATATTTGGGTGACGCCAGTGTCGTGTAGCAGACCCTTTGTAAATTGAGTAAGCTATGAGGACAAGTCAGTTTTTTAAAAATTATCTGGCATGCACTGGGTGAATATAAAATCAGCATCTTATATTGTTAGTAGAGATGAGTTCCACAGCTGCTTCAGTTCTTGGAAACCTTTAGTGTTGGTTATATAAGCGATAAACACAGGGACAGACCATTGTGGCCTGAGACAAACGGAGGATGTATCTGCTCTTATCTGATTGGACGACGCTGGAATGCACAGGAAGCCCTCGAACGCACCACAACATCTCGTCCACACACTTCCTGTTTGGGCAGGAAGTGGAAATACTAACCAGGAGGAATGAAAGTTTAAAGAAAAAATAGGCCATGGAGAGTCAAGGACGTTTTCCTTAAAACCATGAAAACAAGTTAATTTTCAACAATTTGCAGTGGTACAAAGTTATTCCTCACTTATGCATTCTGAGCATCCTAATTATTCACCACAGTGAGTTTATGAGTGCTGTTCACAGCTCTCACAGCTGCCGTCACAGTAAAATGAATAAAACAAGTAGCATGCTAACAGTGCATTTCCTGATTATTGAACAGTAAAAGGCTTTATAATTAGATGCAGACAGTACACAGAAGACTCAAGAGCTGCGTATACATGCCAGGATCTTCGGCTTCTGAGCCACTTTGGACAGATCCACGTCATCAGAACTCTGCTAAGTGGCGTTCCAATTCGTCCTCCGTTTAGCTCTTTTACCAAGGATGCACAGGTAGATCCTTGTGCTAACTAGCTAATCTTACTACCCTGAAAGCCAGTAAAACCAAAAAGTCTTGATTTCTTTGTGAGAAAAAATAAGATGAGATAAGATAAGACTTTATTGATCTCACGCAGGAGAAATTTACTTGTCACAGTAGCTCCAGGTAGGGACAGTTTGAACAAGAAAGAAAAGTGCATGCAGGCAAGAATGGCATAAAGATAAGTAATAACAATAAATGATCCTGTTTTCTATATAAATCTCACTTTGCCCCTGTGGCATCAGTGAAAAGACATTATAAATCAGTGGAACAAAGACAAAATGTCTGTGCAGGACAAAAAAGGCACAAGAGCCTATTTCTCTCTCCTCCGTCTCTTTTGTGATAGATTCCTTTGTACAGTACATTCTGTGCATTAATCTTCTCTCTTTTTTCTTTCCCATCCTTTCCTCCCCTTCCCCCCCTTACTGTCTTTCCTCTCCACCCTCTGCCCCTTTTTGTTCTCTCGCTTTGCCTGTCTCCTGTCTCCTACATCTCCTTGTCTCTCTCATCTGTCTGTACCCCGTCTTTTCCTCTCCTCTCCTCTTTTTCTCTCCCTCCCACAGTCCCGGCTGCAGTTGGTGAGGTCACTGTCAGTAATAATGGCCGTATGGACTTCTTGAGCGTGTCATGGCGCCCTCCGGTGGGGGAGGTGGACAGTTACCTGGTGTTGCTCAAAGACCGGCAGAGGACTGTCCACACTCTGGTCCAGTCCAGGTCCAGTCCTGAGTGTGTCTTTAAGTCTCTGGTCCCAGGACGTCTCTATCACATCTCCATCAGCAGCAGGAGCGGAGCCTACCACAACAGCACCAGTGTACAGGGACGCACACGTGAGTATTTAATACTGTAAGAGAATTCCCTCACTGAGCTGCAGAGGCTACACTAGCACTGATTCATGGTTGGCTGGAGGTACTGGGGTTTAGATAGTGACCAGTCAGATCAGAGAAAGTATTTTTAGGTTGAAACCAGCTAGATTTCAGCATTGACACGGGCAACCCAAATGAGAGATTCATTTGAGGCTCATTCTGCTTTCAGATTGGATAATCATCTTCAGAAACATAACACCAAATTATAAATGGGTCATGCTGTTTAGTGTTCTCTATCTATCTATCTATCTATCTATCTATCTATCTATATAGATAAATCCCTTCAGAAACTGCAGCTCCTACAGAACTCTGCAGCCCGGATCATCACTCGGACCCCCACTATCCATCACATCACCCCCGTACTACAACAACTCCACTGGCTCCCCATAAAACAGCGAATTCACTTCAAAATACTCATTACCACATTCAAAGCATTACACAACCTCGCCCCACCATACATATCTGACCTCATCCACATCGCCACTCCATCCCGCACCCTCTGCTCTTCCTCCTCTCTTCAGCTCTCTGTCCCCTCTGCCCATCTCATCACCATGGGGAGCAGAGCCTTCAGCCGCTCTGCTCCTCAGCTCTGGAACTCTCTCCCTCCTGACCTCCGGAATATAGACTCTCTCCCACTCTTTAAATCCAGACTCAAAACCCACCTGTTCAGACTGTCCTACCTCTCATAGCCAATCACTCCACTCGGATTTTGTTTTTATCTTGTTTTATATGTTTTATTGTATTGTTTGTTTGTGCTTTTTATTCATTTTAACCTTGTACAGTGTCCTTGGGTGTTCTGAAAGGCGCTTTTAAATAAAATGCATTATTATTATTATTATTATATGAACTTGAGTCAGTGAAGTAATAAATTTATCTCCTTAAACTGTATTCATCCTTTCACAGAGCCATCTCCGGTGCAGTTGCTCACGGCGACTCATGCAGCCCGGGACAGGTACCTGAAGGTGTACTGGAGCCATGCTCACGGAGACCGCGACTCTTATGAGGTGTCCATCCAACACAGCTCCCAGACTGTGCTCAACATGTCTGTACCCCCAGAGCAGAGTGAGTGTGTGTTTGAGAGACTGGAGCCCGGGAGACTCTACACTGTCCTGGTGAACACAAGGAGCGGAGAGTACGAGACCAGCACCTCCACACATGGACGCACACGTGAGTTTTGAAAGACGCGTTAGTCAGATATACACACTATCCAAAAAAATAAAAAAGGAGCACTCACAAAACCCAACATTGTGATCAAAAGATGCACACATGCAATCTGAGCTTGCCTCTGCATTGATCTTGATTGAGCGACCTTTTTGTCTCCATGGAGATATATAAGTTTAATCTGAGAAACATTCCAGGCAAAGCAATAACATCACCAATGGGACAAACACCAGAAAAGTTACACAGTGCTCCAGATAAAATCCTCCAGCTTAGGTCCTGACCAAGCCTAAATATCAAAATCATGGAGATGGTTCCCGGGCGCAGTAATGTGGTGTCATTGTTATTACATGCTAATAACAGGATGGGTTAAATGCAGAGAAGAATTTCTCCTGTGTGAGATCACTTCTTCTTCTAATGTTGTTTTTATGTATTGCTCTCTCCACAGTTCCCGCTCCGGTGCGCTCCCTCTCCCTGTCCTCCTCCTCCTCAGACTCTCTCTCAGTCTCTTGGCTCTCTGCTTCAGGAGAGGTGGATCACTACGAGGTTCAGCTGGTGTACAATGACATAAAAGTGTTCCCTCCTCAGACTCTGGGGGGCGCCGTCGACCGTTGCACCCTCTCCTCACTAACACCAGGGCGGCGCTACAAGATCCTGGTGTCCACATTCAGCGGACCCAACCAGAGAGCGGTTTACATCGAAGCACGCACAGGTAACTCTATGGGAGATTCACACTTCACAAAGAAAACGACAAATGTTAAGCCTTATCATAATTTATTTGTTTTGGAACTGTCTCCACAAACTTGTCATATTAATCTTATGTCTTAAAGTCCTTTTAACTGACAACAATCGCATCTTTGGGCTTGAATAATAGCTCCACTTTATGAAGCTATTTTGAAAAAAATCATTTCACTTTTGTTTATTTATACTGACAGAGAAGACATTGAATTTTCTATCAGTTTTTTCATGTAGATAGGCCCAGTAATTACTGAAATATGAACCATAAACCAGATCAATAAATCTGCAATTGCAAATTGCACCATAAAATATTAATTCGGCCTGCTCTATTTCAGTTAAATAACACAGGGGGATACGGGATGATGGAAGGGCATCTGACACCTAGGGATATTCATTGGTTTCAGCCTCCTGTTACATTCAACGTTTTTCCCATTCAAAAGATGTAATACTTCTTTTTAAACTGTTAATCGTTATGGTAGCTGTTCTAATCTTTATCATTCTGGATGGATGGAGAGCTTCTGACTCACAGGGATATAGGAGGACGAGAGGGCATCTGACACACAGGGATATTGGAGGATGAGAGGGCATCTGACACACAGGTTTAATCAGTCTGGGAGGGCATCTGACTCTCTCTTCAGTCCCTGGGCAGGTGAGGAACGTCCACGTGTCCAATGGAGGAGACAGCAGTAGTCTTCGTGTGTCTTGGTCCTCGGCTCTGGGGGATGTGGACAGTTACTGGGTCTATCTCTTCAGAGAGTCCCGGCTCCTTGACTCTAGACCGGTGCCCAAAGACCAGACTCAAGTCCAGTTTCAGTCCCTGCAGCCCGGTCAGAGCTACAGCCTGGTGGTACAGACTCTGAGCGGAGAGAGGGACAACAACTACACAGCCACAGGAAGGACAGGTGAGAGGCACGACTGAGACAGGTGAAACTGGACCAACTCGTGAATGAGTAATCAAGACTTAAAGGGATAGTTTGGGTTTTTTGATGTGAATCTGTACGGCACCCCCTTCAGCAGTGTCGTTTATTAACACTGACTTATCTCTGACCTGTGAGCCGAGTTTCTGCCCGGTTCTGGAGCTGACAAAAGCACAGTAGGTCCGGCAAGTTAGCCAGGACAGTTTTTCTTAAGCTTGTTTTTCTTCTCAAAACAATATTTGTCCAAAAAGTGATATATTTGCATCACAAAACAGTTGCCCACGAAAAAGTCAGAAGTCATAATCTCTTGGTGCTATTTTCTGTCGATTCCTATCACTGCACGCCTATTATTATTATTAGCCTGTTCACTTGTAAACATCGCCACTTACAAGTGAACAGGCTAATAATAATAATAGGCACACAGTGATACAACTCGAGAGAAAATATATAACTTTTTTGACAAATATTGTTTTGAGAAGAAAAACAAGCTTCATTAACTGTCCCCGCTAACTTTCCGTACCTACTTTCGTCAGCTCCAGAACCGGGGCAGAAACTCGGCTCACAGGACACTGTCAGGGGTAAGTCAGTGTTACTGCACGACACTGCTGAAGGGGACGCCATACAGATTCACATCAAAAAACCCAAACTATCCCTTTAAGTGTTAAAGGTCCTACATTACACAATATCGACTCTTGTAAACTTTTAGCTATATTATAATGTTGTTACCTCAAAACATATCCGGTGTTGTGTTTTGTTTTATTCATAAAAAAAGAGTGCACGGCGGCACGGTGGCTGAGTGGCTAGCACTCACGCTTCACAGCAAGAAGGTTCCGGGTTCGATCCCCGGGTCGCCCAGGCCTTTCTGTGTGTGTTCTGTGTGGAGTTTGCATGCATGGTCTGGGTTCGATCCCCGGGTCGCCTGGGCCTTTCTGTGTGGAGTTTGCATGTTCTCCCCGTGTCTGGGTGGGTTTTCTCCGGGCACTCCGGTTTCCCCCACCAACCCAAAACATGCACCATAGGTACCTCCAGCTTAGGTCCTGACCAAACCGAAGCAAGAAGATCATGGAGATGGTCCCCGGGCGCAGAAGTGTGCTGCCCACTGCTCCTAATATATGTGTATATATATATATACTCAACAAAAATATAAACGCAACACTTTTGTTTTTGCTCCCATTTTTCCTGAGATGGACCCAAAGATCCAAAATTCACTCCAGATACACAACACTACCATTTCTCTCAAACATTGTTCACAAATCTGTCCAAATGTGTGACAGCGAGCACCTCTGCCCCGCCGAGACAATCCATCCCACCTCACAGGTGCGCCACATCAAGATGCCGATCCGACATCATGACCAGTGCACAGGTGTGCCCCAGACTGCCCACAATAAAATGCCACCCTGAAATGTGCATTTTTTTTTTTTTGCTTTATTGGGGGTCTGGGGACTCAGAACCAGTCAGTATCTGGTGTGACCACCATTTGCCTCATGCAGTGCAACACATCTTCTTCGCATAGAGTTTATCAGATTGTCAATTGTGGCCTGTGGAATGTTGGTCCACTCCTCTTCAAAGGCTGTGCGAAGTTGCTGGATATTAGTGGGAGCTGGTACGCGCTGTCGTATACACCGGCCAAGCACATCCCAAACATGCTCAGTGGGTGACATGTCCGGTGAGTATGCTGGCCATGCAAGAACTGGGACATTTTCAGCTTCCAAGAATTGTGTACAGATCCTTGCAACATGGGGCCGTGCATTATCTTGCTGAAACATGAGGTGATGTTCATGGATGTATGGCACAACAATGGGCCTCAGGATCTCATCACGGTATCTCTGTGCATTCAAAATGCCATCAATAAAATGCACCTGTGTTCTTCGTCCATAACAGCCATTGAAGAGGAGTGGACCAACATTCCACAGGCCACAACTGACAATCTGATAAACTCTATGCGAAGAAGACGTGTTGCACTGCATGAGCCAAATGGTGGTCACACCAGATACTGACTGGAGTCCCCAGACCCCCAATAAAGTTTTTAAAAAAAGCACATTTCGGGGTGGCCTTTTATTGTGGGCAGTCTGGGGCGCACCTGTGCACTGGTCATGATGTCGGATCGGCATCTTGATGTGGCGCACCTGTGAGGTGGGGTGGATTGTCTCGGCGGGGCAGAGGTGCTCGCTGTCACACATTTGGACAGATTTGTGAACAATGTTTGAGAGAAATGGTAGTGTTGTGCATCTGGAGTGAATTTTGGATCTTTGGGTCCATCTCAGGAAAAATGGGAGCAAAAACAAAAGTGTTGCGTTTATATTTTTGTTGAGTGTATATAGGATGGGTTAAAATGCAGAGAACAATTTCTCCAGTGTGAGATCAATAAAGTCACTTCTTCTTCTTCTTCTTCTTTAACCTTTATTATTAGTCTGTCTACATCTCCAAAGCTCAAAATACTCCGTTCCACCTTGTGATCTCACAAAGTGTTAGTTTTAAAATAATTAGGTAATCTTTATAAAAAATTAAATTTGTTGTTATATTAGCATTAATGTTTTAATAAAAGTTAGCATTAGCAAAGATGTACCTTTGTAAACACAGAAGTTTCCACATGTTGTCAGTGACATAAGTCATAAGATATAAAAATGTATTTACTGTACATTGTTCTGTTTTGTGCTTTTTTCTCTCTTTCTCAGTCCCCTCCCGTGTCTCTGGGCTCCGGGTGTATCCTCTTCAGTCGTGGCGTTGTCTGGAGGTGTCCTGGGAACGGGCGCTGGGCGTGGCTGACGGGTACAGCCTTACCCTACAGGATGACAGGGGTACTGCGGTGATGAACACCTCTGTCCCCAGCTCCCAAATGAACCACAGGTTTGAAGATCTGAGCCCAGGAAAGAGCTACAGAGTCCTAGTCCAAACCCGGAGCGGAGGAGAAAGGAGTGAAGCCACCAGCACCCAAGGGAGGACAAGTAAGAAAGACTTCTAAAAGATAATGTAGAAGATGTAGAGACACTTTCTATAAGATAACATACAGGTATAGAGACACTGTATTTAAGATAACATACAGGTATAGAGACATTTTATATAAGATAACATACAGAACAGAGCGGAGGAGAGAGGAGTGAAGCCAATAGTCAAGTAAGAGACACACTTTATAATATCTGACACAATGTGAGCTTTTGGCGGAATTCACAGTGTGTTGATGTGTTTCAAGTGTTTGCACTCAAACACCAAAGCTCCAACTAGAGGTGTTTGAGGCCATTGTGATGCCTCAGTCTGAATATAGAGGACTTTTTTTTTAAGGTTAAAAAGCGCCTTGTCACTGCAACTTTTTTATCCATTTTAGACTATGGAGACTTGCTGTATAAGAACACTTCAGCTCAATGTCTGATACACAGATTGACTGTATCATGCTGCTTTGAGGTTTGTTACTAACTGTAGGGCTTTGACCCACCACTGTGAACTGTATTCTCGAGTGGAATGGCCTTCTTTATCCACTAGGAGATTGACTCACTCGTACACTTTTATCTACAAGGCCATGCTTGGACTACTGCCCTCCTACATATGCAACTTAATCACACAGAGAAGCTGGTTTGTGTTCGAATGATCAGTTGTTTCTCTCTGTTCCGTTTGTTCACACAGAGTTGTGAAAAGGGGCTTTTGTCTACTCTGCCCCCTCAACATGGAACATTCTGCAAAAGGACTGGAAATTAACAGAACTTATCTCATTGAACGGCTTTAAATTCAGACTGAGAGCACTTGAGACAGCCTCCATAAATTGGATCTGTTTTAACTAATTTATATGTCATTTTAACTGTGTTGTAATTGTCTTTTTTGTTGCCTCTTGTCCAGGGCTCCTTTGAAAAAGAGGTTTTTAATCTCAGTGGGATTTCCCTGGTTAAATAAAGTAAAAAAAATAAATAAATAAATAAAAATAGAGATATAGAAACACTTAATATGATGACTAACGCCTTAAACAGTACCTTTTCTCACTTCTGTCAATGGGCTCCAGGGCAGCTAATAGCTGACTCACAGACTTGAGACACATTTGCACGAGACCAGAATTACCTGACAACTTTAATTTACAACAATGACATAAAAATACATCCAGCCCAAGAATGTGTGGCAAAGCTAATCATTGAATTCTAAAAAAAATAGATCCAATAATAATAATAATAATAATAATAATAATAATAATAATAATAATAATAATAATAATAATAATAATAATAATAATAATAATAATAATAGATTCTTAGAACAAAACATGCATTTTAGAACCAAGGGGAATGTATCATTTTATATTGTAAAAGTTGACAGTGATATTGTGATTCCCTGTGTCCCAGGTCCGGCTGCAGTCTCAGACCTGGCCCTCCGCTCCTCCTCATCCTCCAGCCTGTCCTTCTCCTGGTCACCTCCAGAGGGCGTGTTCGAGGGCTTTGAGATGCTGTTGTACCGAGAGGATGACTCAGTGCAGGAGAGGCGCAGAGGAGGCAGTGCAGTCTTCCTCGTCACCTTCTCTGGGCTGAGGCCTGGAGCTATGTACAGACTGGTGCTAGTGACGCAGAGCGGAGAGAGGAGCAACAGGACTGTTACCTGGGCCAGGACAGGTAAAGAGGAGGAGAGAGGAGGAAGAGGAAGAGGAGGAGAGAGTTAGAGAAGAGGAGGAGGAGGGAGGAGGAGCAGGGGAAGGAGAAGAGAGGGGTGGGGATAGGCCACTACACTTCTGGGTATAGAGGTTGTCGGTTCAAATACAAAAATACAATTTATTCTGCAATGTACAACTTTAAATAGTTAAGTACAGATGCAAAAATGTTTCTAGAATGTGAACATACTCCAAAGGTGCACTGTGTAACTTTTTTGGTGAAGGTTTCACCAACTGCTTGTTTCCATAGAGAAATTATTGCTAAGTTCAATGCCATACTGTGGAACACTACCTAGTAATATCAATTCTATTCTATACTATAAATATTTTACCAGTCAAAATATGTTTACGCATTATTTTTAGTCACAGGTCATGATAATCACTGTAACAGATGTGTGTAAAATACCTCAGTCGTCCAGGTATGATATAACAGAGACTGTAACTGTAACAGTAACATAATATGATATCTTTGTACAATCAAATGTTTTAAAAGAGCGTTGCACAAAGCTGTGCTATATTAGGTTAGCCAAACATCATTCTGATGTTGTCTTATCTGATTTCTGTACCCTGTCTGTCCTCAGTCCCGGCTGTAGTGGGCGCTCTCACAGCTCACAGCTCAAACCTCACAGACTCTCTGGACCTGTCCTGGACTCGGCCTGAGGGAGACCTGACCGGGTTCAGTCTGGTTCTGCAGGAGCCAAACGGGACTGTGAGGTCTGAGCAGGAGACTGGACCTGACCAGACCCGGGTCACCTTCTCTCAGCTCACACCAGGCAGGAAGTACACGGCTGTGGTCACCAGCAAGAGTGGAGAGCTCCGGAACAGCGCCACCATACAGGCCCGGACCGGTAAGACAACAGGAGTTTAGTTTTGCTTTTATGTCAATCCATGTGATGACAGACCTGACCTGTAACTTGTCTTGTCTTCACCTTCCTATACTGGGGAACATTCCAGGCAAAGCAATAACGTATCCATGGAGACAAACAGGTGCTAGACCCCTTACTTACGTTACGCTCAGTTTTAAAGTGGGGGTATTATACTTTTTGGTTAAAGATCCCATGACATGGTACTTCTTGATGCTTTTATATGGTGCTTTAATGGTTCCCTAATACTGTAAATGAATCCTTCTTCAAAATCAACACAGAAAGATCAGAAAGACCCATTTACACAGACATGGTCAAAAATATCTCTCTGAACACCTCATTCTGGGCGTTGTTGCTTGAATGCAAATGAGAAGGACAGAGACAGGTCAAAGCAGCGGGTGGGGGTGGGGCCAAATACGCCGCTGGTTCCTTGTTTTAGCGGTGCGCTGTGCGCTGGCCCCACTTCCGTGTTTTAAGAGCGGAGGAAGAAAGGAGAGGCGTTTCAATGAAAAAAACACATTTTCACAGAAAATAAAATTAAACCACTGCTGTTTCAGAGGTCCAGAGGCTCAGATAAAGGACTTCCGAGCCTGGAGAAACTCACATGTGCCGCCAGGCAAATAAAAAAATGCATTTCGCATTGCGTAGCTCATTCGCGGTCCAAACTCTCTGTGTGATTTCGGCGTGATTTACAGAGACGGTGTGTAGACATCCAGACAGGGGTAGAACTGCATTTTTCGATGTGACGTCACATAGTTGCCTTGTTCAGAATCGCCCATTTGAGCTGTGTTTTTTTCAAACGCAGAAAAGGACCGCAAATGCTCAGTTTACACATTTCACAACTTTTAACCATGGGGGGGGGGGGGTAAACAGGGTAGGGGAGCTCACATTAACGTTCAAAAACCTCAGAAAGTGAAAATTTCATGCCATGGGACCTTTAATGTCAATGTTGTTCTCAGATCAAAAACACCTCTGAAGAGGTTTTAGATATAATCCATGCATGTTTGAGTAATCTAACGAGGGAATTATTCGAACCCTTCTTACAGTTTGCAGTACATCCATCTCATCTAACAATCCTCTTTCACTCATGCTCTTGCACAAAAATATTTCATAAGTATACAAAAGCATGATACAAAACAATACACTACAAACTGATAAACCTGATGTGATGATTCACATTAACACACAGGTAGAGAGACTTGTAAAAATTGAAACTTATACACTTCTGAAAGTTATTAAACATGTTAATTTTCAACAAATTTAGCATTTTCAGAACAATCTAAGGCAGTGCTTCTCAATTATTTTCTGTGACGCCCCCCCTAGGAAGAAGAAAAAATTTCACGCCCCCCTTCCTGCGCGCGACTATAAATAGTATTATTTGTCTAGAAAATTGTTATTAGAACACCATTGTATCCTTTTATTAACATTATAAACAAAAAAAAAGAAAGAAACTTACAACAAAGACTGCACTGAGGACTCAAATATTAATGTGTTTTTAATGCAGCTTTGCGCACATTTGTTTACGTTTTACAGAAATGAAACTTAAAACCACCTCATTTGCATAAGCTAAAAGCACTGAAAAAAATACGCTCTCTCCTTGTGCCACTGATGCGTCAGCTTCTGTCGGACTAAAGGACACAACTCAGTGGAATATACGTGTTTTTTCTGTGACAGAGGATGTTCTGTTAATGGTGAGACTGTGCGTAAATCGCATGTGAGAAGGCCACTGCCAACTACTGTTGTTGATGTGCAATTACACTTAGTTCTAGTACAGTACAGCAAAAACACATGTTTCCCAGGGTCATACGCGCCCCCCCTGGCATCACGCCACGGCCCCCCAGGGGGGCCCGCCCCACTATTTGAGAAGCACTGATCTAAGGTAACATTGTGATCTAAATATGTGGGCAATGTGTTAGCAGTTAATACCCCATAGACGTTTGATACTCCTCCTTTAAAGGTCCCATGACATGGTACTTCTTGATGCTTTTATATGGCTCCTTAATGGTTCCCTAATACTGTAAATGAATCCTTCTTCAAAATCAACACTCACTGCATGAGATATGACTCTGACAGTCTTCATGAGGCTAGATATGTGTCTAAAATGCTTTATTCTGGGTGTTTCTGCTTCAATGCAAATGAGAAGGACAGAGAGATTGGCTAAGGAGCGGGGGGGCGGGTTTCCCCCGCTGGAAGCGCAGCTCTGCACCGCTGTCTGCTCGCTTCCGTGTTTAACACAGGAAGACAGATGGGAGACTTTGCAATGAAAAAAAGCATATTTACACAGAAAATAAAATTAAACCACTGGTATTTCAGAGGTCCAGAGGGTCGGGTAAGGGACTTCCGAGCCTAGAAACACTCGGACGTGCCTCCAGGCAAATAAAAAAACGCATTTCGCATTGTAGCGCATTCACAGTCCAAACTCTATGGGCGGGATATACAGGGACGCTGAGCGGAGACAGAGGGAGGGGCTGGAGCTGCATTTGCCGATCTGACGTCAAAAAGGTGCCTTGTCTGAACTCGCCCGTTTCAACACTGGTTTTGTGTAACGCAGAAAAGGACCACAAATGCTCAGTTTAGACATTTCGCAACTCTTAGCCATGGGGGGGGGGCTAAACAGGGTAGGGGAGCTCACATTAACGTTCAAAAACCTCAGAAAGTGAAAATTTCATGCCATGGGACCTTTAAATATTTAATATATCCTCCTGGGACCTGAAGAAAAAAAGTGTGTTTTTGTTTGTTTGTTTGTTTGTGATTTTCTATTTGCAGGTAAATGAGCACCTTAGCATTTACATTTTGGTAATTTAATTTTAATTTTATTTATGTTGCAACATGTCCTCTGTAATGGACTGTAATAGTGTTAAATCCACGTGAAATTAACAACCTAACAAAAACCTTTTTTTTTTGATGACCAACATTTCTGACAAGCTTCTACAGTCGCCACAAAAAAAAGACTCCCTTTTAATTTCTAATTTTTATTTATTTTTTTTATTTACTTTTTTATTTTTTACTTCATTTTATTTATTTTTTAATTTTAATTTTAATTTTTTTTTAAAGGGATATGCCACCCCCAGGTCAAATTTGGGCATCTCCCCACAGTCCAGAGACTAAAATAAGTGGTGGAAAGCGTTTTCCTGCTCACCCAGCCATTGTCCGAGTCTGTCGCCACTGACCGCCGCGGTATCTGCAGCTACTCCGCCTTAGACTGGAGTCTAACGTCGCCAGAGAAAGATTTCGGCCAAAAGGAATTAATTTGCTCGATGCGTTTCCCAATTACTTTATGTGTAGTGCGCATTCATATCGAGTGCACCGGGAAGGGAGTTCCCCTGTTGCACAACGTGGTGCGTGATTCGACTGTATTCTTCCGCACTGGAAAATAGTTCCCACCCAAAATGACCAAGGCAAGCTCTCCGTGTTGATTTGCACATTTATTTGCACTCGATATGAATGCGCACTACACATAAAGTAATTGGGAAACGCATCGAGCAAATTAATTCCTTTTGGCCGAAATCTTTCTCTGGCGACGTTAGACTCCAGTCTAAGGCGGAGTAGCTGCAGATACCGCGGCGGTCAGTGGCGACAGACTCGGACAATGGCTGGGTGAGCAGGAAAACGCTTTCCACCACTTATTTTAGTCTCTGGACTGTGGGGAGATGCCCAAATTTGACCTGGGGGTGGCATATCCCTTTAAACTTTTTTACTTTTTATTTGATTTACTTTTTATTTATTTATTATTATATTTATTTAATTATTTATTTTTTAATCATAGTGCAGCCACAAACTAGAGTTTATCTCAAAAAACTTAAAAAAAATAGACTGGTTAACTCAATGTCCACTATAAAGGACACAAATGAATGGGCGGGTCTCAGGAGGATATAGTTAGCTAAAATCTATATGTTGCCTCCTCAGCTCCCCGGCCCCCCTCCTCCCTCCTCTTCGGGGGCATCACAAACACATCTCTGGAGCTCACCTGGACCGCACCCGCTCACTGTGACTATGACGACTTCGACCTGCAGTGGGCGCCACAGGACCCCCTCTCTGTCATTAACCCTTACCACACCAGGACGTCCGGCAGCAGGATCCTCCGGGGCATGTACCCAGGGAGGCTGTACCATTTCAGGCTGCGCACTGTGAGCGGAGCCCTGGACGGAGAGGGGCAGAGTACGTACAGCCAGAGCATCAGCAGGAGCATCAGGACCAGTGAGTGAGAAACTACTTTAAACACTTTATATGTTTTAAAGGAACTTACAGAAGAATACAGCAATAATTTGGATGGTGCCCCAGGTATTGAAGGATGGGTCAAATGCAGAGGACAAAATCCCAAGTGTACCTGAACCTTATTACTTGTCATAAATATCACAATTCCATATTTCTCTTGACTCGTTCCTATCTCTCTACCCCTCTCTCCCTCTCTCTTTCAGAGCCAGGTCGTGTCCACTCTCTTCACTGCCGTCCACAGAGCTCCACATCCATCTCCTGCTCGTGGGCGCCCCCGGAGGCTGACTATGACTCCTACACCATTGAGTGCGTCCTGCAGGAGGCGCAAGTTCTGGTCTACTCCCGAAGGACTGATCCAGAGTCCAGCTTCTACCTGATCTCCGGTCTGGAACCTCACAGACGCTACACTGTCACCGTGAAGGTCATCTCTGACAGAATGACCAGTGAACCAGCCAGAGACAGCGTCGTTACCATGATAGATCGTGAGTACAGTACAGAGCCAGTACTAAGCCAGAACTAAACCAGACATAAACCAGACATAAACCAGAACTGATCCAGGACTAAAACCGGACTACAGCGGGACCAAACTAGGACTGAATGAGGACTAAACCAGAACTGAACCAGGACTAAAACAGGACTACAGCGGGACCAAACTAGGGCTGAATGAGGACTAAACCAGGACTGAACAAGGACTACTGTGGGAGTTAAAGGGATATTGCAGGTTTTTTTTTAATGTTAATCTGTATGGGTTTCCTTCTAAAAGTTACGTGTGTTGACACCGGCTTACCTCTGACAGTCTCAGCTGATCCCGGTTCGGCTCGCTTTCTGGAGCCCACGTAAGTAGGTCCGGTAACTTCCCTGGAACATGAAATAAAGCTTGTTTTTCTTCTCAAAACAAAACATTTGTTATAAAGGTGATATATTTGCGTCCGAAACAGTTGTCCACGAAACATCCAGCAGCATATTTCGCATTCGCGTATTGTCTCTCTCCACTCGTATCACTACGCCCATGTTAACTCTATCAGCCTGTTCACCTTCAGCGGATGTCTACACCGAAGTTTACAAGTGAACAGGCCTAACATGGGCGTAGTGATATGAGTGGAGAGAGACAATACGCGAATGCGAAATACGCTGCTGGATGTTTCGTGGACAACTGTTTCGGACGCAAATATATCACCTTTCTAACAAATGTTTTGTTTTGAGAAGAAAAACAAGCTTTATTTCATGTTCCAGGGAAGTTACTGGACCTACTTAGTACATGGGCTCCAGAAAGCGAGCCGAACCGGGATCAGCTGAGACTGTCAGAGGTAAGCCGGTGTCAACACACGTAACTTTTAGAATGAAACCCATACAGATAAACATAAAAAAAAAACGCACTATCCCTTTAACCAAGATTGAACCTGGACTAAAGAAGGACTAAACCAGGACTGAAGCATAAAATCAAATGTGCCTTAGGGTTCAATCTCCTGCGTATATGCTCCTTCTTGGTGATGTCACAGTTATGCAGATGATACCTACCTGATGACACTATAAATCTACTATGAATTCCAGTGGACTGACTCCCTGTGTGCAAGGGAATAGGGATGAAGTGAAATAATTATATTTCACTGGTTAAAAGTTTAGACCTATTGAGGGCAGTCCTGGTTTGATCCTGTCTTCTTAAAAGTGACTCCCCCTCCCCCGCTTCTCTCTCTCTCTCTCTCTGTTCTGATAGCTGTATCTTACGTTCTTTATGGATGTACCACCTGTCTCTTTCCTCAGGTCCTCCTGTCCCTCCCTTCTCCACTCAGGTCACTGAAGTCTCTCAGGTCTCTACAACCTCCATTTCATTTGGGTTTAACTGCAGCTGGTTCAGTGATGAAAATGGAGCCGTCAGGTTCTTCACTGTGGTGGTCTCAGAGTCTGATGGTGAGAAGGTTTTACTGAGAGTGATTGACCAGTCTGTACTGTACTGAACAAACTCATTCTACTTAAAGGAGAATTAAAGTTTTTTGCAATCTGAGCCTTATTTCGGTAATAAAACAAGTTGTTTTACTCACCCATAGCACTTTGGTGTCATATGGAGCACTTCCAGAGATGTTTTAGATTAGCGATTAGCATTCTCGGGGCATAGAGCATGTAATATATGCCCTGAGCGGTCTCCAAATAACACAATCTTTAGCACTTTTCAAATCATAGAAGCTCAATGTCTTAGTCTGAGTCAAAAGTGGCCTGTAATCTGAGATTTATCCAAAATTTACAGGTTTGTGTTTCATGTTTGGGTCCCGAGAGCTGAGAGCAGTGGTGAAAGTAAGCCGGTGCGCACCGGAACGGCGCACCGGTATAACATTCTCAGCCGGTGCGCAGCACCGCTAAAAGAATTGAAATTGAAAAGAATTGAGAACTGAAAGCTACCCGAGTTTCGGGCCAAAACTCTCGTGCAAAGATATCCGCAGTCTGTTACACAGGGATTGTCTAACTTATTTGACTGTAGCCAGAGAGATGACCTAGATGGCGTGGTGGCTGAGTGGCTAGCGCACTAGTTTTATAGCAAGAAGGTTCTGGGTTCGATCCCCGGGTGACCTAGTGTTTTGTTGTTTTTTTTATAGCACCTGTAAGAAATGAAAACTACTTTCACCACTGGCTGAGAGTGAAATAAACTGTGACTCCGCACATGCGCACTGGCGTCCTCATCTACTCGAAACTATGGATAAATCTCGGATTACAGGCCACTTTTGACTCAGACTAAGAGATTGAGCTTCTATGATTTGAAAAGTGCTAAAGTTTGTGTTATTTGGAGACCACTCGGGGCATATATTACATGCTCTATGCCCCGAGAACGCTAATCGCTAATCGCTAATCGCTAATCGCTAATCTAAAACATCTCCGGAAGTGCTCCATATGACACCAAAGTGCTATGGGTGAGTAAAACAAATTGTTTTATTACTGAAATAAGGCTCAGATTGTAAAAAACGTTAATTCTCCTTTAAAGTGCATATGACAGGTTTTCATGATGCTCTAATTTTGACTTAATTTGGTGGATAGTACCTGTTTTAAATATAAATTATATTTTTACTCCAATCAAGAAGCAATTTGCAGAGAGAAGAGGTTTATGATTTATTTTAGGAAACATGTTTTTTCTGATACTTTAACATAAGAAATTATATTTTTTAATCATGTTGAAATAATATTTGTCAAATTATTATTTTTTTAATAATGTTGAAATAATATTTGTCAAATAGTAATTTCTATGTACATTAGAGGAGTTTTGGACCAGTGTACAATATAGTTGAATTGAATTCCCTAGTGTGAAGTCAAATTTTGAACCTAAAAAAATGTCCAAATTGGAAAATAAATTGGAAAAATCTTAGCAAAATTAGTAGTCCAACCTGTCATGGGCACTTATATATTCACTCTCTCCTTAGACGTGTCCAGTGTGCAGCCAGAGCAGCTCCACCCTTTGTCCTCCTACAGGGACTACATCTCAAACAGCTCTGTGCGCTCATACCAGACTGGCTACTTCCCCAGTGTATGCTCCCAAGGTCTGAACCCAGGACTGGACCAAGGTCTAGACCTGGGTCTGGACCAGGTTTTGGACCGGTCTGGAGGGGAATTCAACATTAGCCTGGGTACTGGGATGGGTCTACTCGGGGGGCCCTGCTCAGAAAGTACACAGATCTACTGTGATGGACCACTCAAAGCAAAGACTGCATACAGGTAACAGCAACCAACCTTATAATACTATTAAGAGAGTTAAAGGAGCAGAGGATCCAGAGGAGAGGTTCAGCTGGAGCAGAGGATACAGGGGAGAGGGTCAGAGAAGCAGAGGTGAGGGTCAGAAGGGCAGAAGAGGAGCAGATGGAGCAGAAGATGCCTTATGGTTGTGCTGTCTTATAGGATCAGTATTCGAGCGTTCACTCACCTGTCGGAGGAGGACTCAGGTGCTTCCTCCCTGTTCTCGGACACATTCCTGTCTCTGCCTGTTCTCACTGAGGCTGGTGAGGTTCTACTCAGAATGTTCAAATGGCACAAACAATCACAACTAAATAATGCTGTTACTGTCACAGTCACGCTCCTTAAAGGTGCACTGTGTTTACTATCTTAATAATGATGGTTTCTTTAACAAACTACGCTGAAAAACATGAATTCTTACTGTGATTAGTGCTGCCCCTCCAAAGATTTTTTTAAAACTTGACATGGAATTCTTATTAAAAGTGTATGAACAAAGCATTTCACAATCTTCCTCAAACTTGCTCACCTCCCTTGCTCAGATCTCCTTCTATCTCATTTCTGAAAGCAACTATTCCCAAAGCTCTGAGGTTTTGTACCAGATTATTTCCATGTTAAATCTTTGCATAGACATGGCAGTCAAAAGTTGGACACACTTTTTCATATAAGTTTCTTCTTTATTTACACTGTACATTGTCACTGAAGGCCACAAAGTTCTGAATGGACAGATGAAATGTAGGAAACAAAAAATAAACCCCAAAAAACTTGTTTTACATAAAAAATAATAATAAAATAGCTCATTTGCTTTGAATCCTTTTATTTATTATTATTATTTTTTTTTGCATTTTTGGTGTTTCTTAACCTTGGCATGGTATGAAAACCATTTCAGGAAACTTCATCATGGAGCTCATCGAGGGAAGCCCAGGGGTTTGCAGCTCTGTTGACAAAGCAAAGGGTGGATACTATGAGGATTTGAATATAAAATTAAAAATATTTTGTTATTTCACATTTTTTCTTTGCTACATAATTCCACATATCATGCTTCATATATTTGTCATCTATATGTATCTAAAATGTAGAAATTATAAATCATTAAAAAAAAAAAAAAAATTGAATGAGAGGGTATGTCCAAACTTTTGACTGGTAGCATTTTTGTAAATACACAGACAACCTCTGTCACCTGTTTGTCTCCATGGAGATAGATACTTTTCAAGCCATACTGAGGAACATTCTTGACATCTCCATGTAAACAAACAGATGCCAGACCCTTCACCAGAAAGGTTACGTAGTGTACCTGTGTATAGACTGGCACAGTGGAGCAGTTTTATCATGTTTTTATTGTATGTTTTTGTATTTAGAACCATACAGTGGAGTGGTGGAGGGCATCGGAGCTGCTCTGTTCCTCGTGGTCCTTCTGGTTGGAGTCACGGTTCTGCTCGTGTGTCGACTCAAAACCACTAAAGTGTAAGAGACACATTTACTACAGGCTAATAATAATAAAGGCACGTGGAACTTTTCTGATGGATGGTTTGTTGTTACCTGAAGTTTGTAATTCCAGTGTTGTACAACGGGAAGTTACTTTGTGTTGAAAATGGAGCCTGTACTGAATTTGTAGTACCTCGTATCTTGTAAACATGTTTCTTATTGACAAAAATGAAAACGTCAGTATTTTGGGGGATAATCACCAGATCATATTTTTGTCCATTAACACGTAACATTAAAAATAGAGATGAACCTGGACTAAACGTGGACTTAATTCTGGGCTAGATTAGGGCCAAAAGTGGTCTAGAACAATACTAAAATAGTCTTTAATATTTTGGTTGAGGTTCAAATATTGAGTTGTATTTTACCAGATCTTTTTGCAGCTTTTTGATACCATAATAACTATTCAGTGATTAAATTTTTAATCACTTTTAAGCAAGATATAAGAAAGTGTCTTACCAGTATTCTTATTAGAGCTGACGAAGCCTCTCGGATGAGCGGCGAAACGTTTTCAACCAAACAAACTTTGTCCAGTTGACAAATTGAACTTCTCCTTTTATCAATCACTTTTAAACTATTTACTAGGATTATTTGTATAATTTAAGCCCTGGAATTGCCAGTCTCTACATAACAAAAGGTAAAAGGTAACTATTAACTGGAAAACTACTGCTTCATGACATCACAAGGTGGAACAGAGCATTTGGAGCTTTGGAGATGTAGACAGACTAATAATAAAGGATTACTCTCAAACATGTATGAATGAAACAAAACACAACTCCGTGTATGTTTTTGTAGAAGGAACATTATAACATGACCCTCACAAGATTAAATTTTGTGTCAATTAATGTATCATTTTGGCCTCTGTCCCTCCTCAATCCAGGATGGAGGAGACTCCAATTGTCCGCAGAAACTCGAGGAGAGAGAGGCCCACGTCTGCAGTCCACCTTGGGGTTAGAGGGTAAGACTTAACTATAAGAGACAATAGTTCACTTTTTGAGGTGCACTGTGTAACTTTTCTGACACTTGCTTGTCTCCATGAAGATGCTATTTTATTAGGTACAGGCCCTTTATTGCCATACTGTAGAAAATTCTAGACAAAGCTGTTTTGGTGCATAAATGACGCATGCGTTTGTTTCATTTGAGGGAACAAAAACGGCTGAACACCAGAGCTGAGTCACAATAGCAGAACATTAAATTCATGATGACTGAAAAAGATAAAACCTACTTCCTTACTGGAGTGGGCTTGCATCTCTACAAACCTTTGTCTTATTTAGCCTGGAGGAAGGAGGCCTTCTCCTGCTTGTTTCTATGGAAATGTTGTCCCTTAAAGGAAAAGTAACGTTTTTTACAATGTGAGCCTTATTTCGGTAATAAAACAAGTTGTTTTACTCACCCATAGCACTTTGGTGTCATATGGAGCATTTCCGGAGATGTTTTAGATTAGCGTTAGGCTAACGCCGTTAGCCTAGCGCGACTTATAGCCATAGCTCGGGGCATTCCCCGAGCATGTAATATGCCCCGTGCGGGCTCCAAATAACACAAACTCTAGCACTTTTCAAATCATAGAAGCTCGATATCTTACTCTACGATTTCGTTTGAATCAAAAGTGGCCTGTAATCCGAGATTTATCCATAGTTTACAGCTTTGCGTTCCATGTTTGGGTCCCGGGAGCTGAGAGCACACTCCGCGCATGCGCACTGGCGTCCTCATCTACTCGAAACTATGGCTAAATCTCGGATTACAGGCCACTTTTGACCACACAAAATCATAGACTAAAGACATCGAGCTTCTATGATTTGAAAAGTGCTAAAGTTTGTGTTATTTGGAGCCCGCACGAGGCATATTACATGCTCGGAGAATGCCCCGAGCTATGGCTGTAAGTCGCGCTAGGCTAACGGCGTTAGCCTAACACTAATCTAAAACATCTCCGGAAATCCTCCATATGACACCAAAGTGCTATGGATGAGTAAAACAACTTGTTTTATTACCGAAATAAGGCTCAAATTGTAAAAAAAAACAACGTTACTTTTCCTTTAACATAACATTTCAGAGTATCAGTAATTTCAGAGTAGTAGTAAGTATGGTTTTAACTTTGGAATCATGCAAGTGACATGTCATCTCCAGAAAGTAGGATGAAAAAAAAGAAAACTTAGATTCTTCATATTAAACTTTCAACACTACTTATAGACCCAGTGAAGGTTGCAACATCACATTAAACCCACATCTATATTTGGACACCTGTTAATTTTTCTAAACCTGTTTTGGTCCTACGTAAACTTCCTCCTGCCACTGTTCAATCCACCAGAGGCATTTAAAATATGCGCTTACGTCAGTCTGTGACGTGGGTGTGGTAATGCTTTAATTATGCTAATACTGCTAATAATGATAGCCACTCCATCTGCACAAAGAAAGCATAGCCACACCCCCTTATGCACTGCGACTGACGTGAGCACGCAGAACAGGGCATTTATATTGGATTAGTAAAACATGAGAATGATCTGAATGCTCTGACTGGTTCACTGGAAACAGAACATAAACAGTAAACAAACCATGGGGACACTCATTATAACAGAATGCATGAAGGGTGTCTGGTCTATGGCATATTTCTACTAACTTTTGAAGTGAAATAATGGCATTTTGTTCATTACAGGCACAATTTTAGCATTATATAAACTCTTTGAAAAACATGCACTACGGTTAGAGTTGTCAAAAGTATCGAAAATCAGATAGTAATCAATAGGCCTCCCTCGGGAGGTGTTCCGGGCATGTCCCACCGGGAGGAGGCCCCGGGGAAGACCCAGGACGCGCTGGCGGGACTATATCTCCCGGCTGGCCTGGGAACGCCTTGGGGTCCCCCCGGAAGAGCTGGAGGAAGTGTCCGGGGTGAAGGAGGTCTGGGCGTCCCTGCTTAGACTGTTGCCCCCACGACCCGGCCCCGGATAAGCGGAAGAAAATGGATGGATGGATGGATGGATCAATAGGCCTACTAAAACTAGTGTCAAAACTAGATACTCATTTGTGCAGGTATTGATGCTAAAAAAAGAATTAGAATGATGTTGGTGTGAGACCACAGTATACACTCATGGATCACTATGGAACTATGGAAGGATTACGCAGATATAACATTGCATGGTAATATAAAAGAAAGTACTATGATTTAATATTGAAAATCACATTCTATCAGAATCAATATTGACTATTGAGTCTGTTCCTTAGGATTGAAACTGTCTGGGGCTTGTCTTTGTGAATTGTGATAAAACTGAATATTATTTGAAACCTACAGTTACTCATGAAATACAAACCCAAACAAACTCTAGCAAAATAAGGTCTATGAGAAATCAATGGAAATCAACTCTGTCTTTTGGGTAAAATATGCAGCTAAATGTTTTGTGTTAAATATTCCCAAAGACAAAAATCCAAGACACTGTATACTATAACTGTAAATTTCAAAAGCCTTTATTACAGCATGACTATTGACATAAAATACACACACCGACATATGTCAGCCCAGCATAGCCTTCCTCCTGCTACACATTATTCCCAAAAGACAGAGCTGTTTTCCCTGGCAAAAAACCACCCCTATCTACAAAATATTTTACATTTCTCATTCATCACTCCCCATCCTTTTTATTCTTGATCATCTTTCACACATATTAGGTTATAAACATGGTTTGAACTTTTATTTAATCATTTTCTTATTTTAATTCTGTTGCGATGCTATGGTGAAGGTGGGTTCTTGAAATATTTTTTATACCAGTAAAAGGGTCAAATCTCAGTGCACTGCAACAAAATACAATCTTAAATAAGTTAATAAGATAATAAGTGCTTAAATCAAGTAGTAGTTATCTTGATGTGAGTATTTGGCTATACTTTCTCAAGTGCAGGAGCATGTGTCTCCCCATTTACAGATGAAAATTAGCCTGCACAGCTAACTCTGGCACATTTACATGCTGTAATAACACATGGTCATTAATGTGTACTGTTCCATATTTAATAAATAATAAACATTAAATATAAATATAAAGATTTCAAGTTAGAAGCTGTCTTTTTCTTATTTTAAAGCCCCAGTGTGTAGGATTCGTGGCGCATAGGTGGATGGTGCTATTGCACTTTCTGTTTTAGCTATGGCAGACCTCGAGGGTCACCCGGGCGTGCGCACAAGCCGCGCGCCGCGCGGTCCCGGTTATTTTTTTTTTTCTTTTCTCATGAAAACACACATTCCCGATCATGTACCATGACACTCTACACATCAAATGAAACCTTACAGTCTCCTCTTTTTTACTATGCAATTAATTTCCCTGCACAACAAACACTCCCCGAGCACATGGGGCTTTTATACGGAAAAGCACAACGAGGTTAGCTTACCTTAGAATGCTTTGCACAGGTCACACTCTGTATTTCACCATAAACTTGCTCTCAATTTGTCCGTAAGGATCCAGCGAATAAAATCCAGTAAAACAATTTAGTCCAAAACACGTGTTAGATCCATTACGACGTCTGATCCGGCAGCATGCTTGTGTTGTTTACCCAAAACCACGAGCCTTGCCGAAGGCGAAGGCGGAGCCCAAATGTCCTTCTGCGGCTCTCGTATTCAAAATGGCTGCCTCTGCATGGGGAAGATCCCCCTTTTATGTGACTATATCTAAGTCCAAAAGAATACTTTGATTTCATGATGGAAGTGAAAAGGCTTGGAAAACAATGTATTTTTGAATGGGTATCTTCAATTTCAGTAATTAACGGGTAAAAATCTTACACACTGTCCCTTTAAGTAAAACAAGACATTTTATGCCTGTTCTATTGCCAAATTTTATTTTAAGACACTCAAAATGAATTCACATCAAGATAACGCCTACTTGATTCAAGCACTTATTAACTCATTATCTCATGTAAGATTGTACTTTTTTCAGTGTGGGACTTTCTTGGTTAAATACATAAAATAAATGCAGCTTAGTGTTGTTTGAACTATTAATTAAACACACTCTGTAAACATTTTCCCATGTTGTCATTTGTTCTCAAACAGTGTCACTTCCTGTAGTGTCACTGTGAGTACTGTGATCAGCTGATTCTAAAAACATGTCCCTGGACCACAGCCAAAAACCAAGTGTTCTATCGCGTTCTCTCTGGACTTCCTCCTCCTCCTCCTCCTCCTCTGTATTCTGTTCTCTTTGGTCCTGGTAATAACTCACCTGTCCCTCGCCTTCATCAAACAGCGTTCTGATTGGTTGGTGAGCCTCATATAAGCTGAGTCAGTCTGACAGGTGTCACTTTCTCTCCACAGGCACAGACGGATCTCCAGGTAATGCCTTGTCTTATTTTCACTTTTCAAGTTTTAATTACAAGAAATAACAAGCATACACTGTTACTGCTACTCTGTTACTACTGCTATTGCTGTTGCAACGACTATTACTACTACTATACTACAGTACTACCACGAGTGCTACAAATATTAGTGCTACTACTGCTACTACTACTACTACTACTACTGGTGCCACTACTGGTGAATCCTACTACCACTACTGCTACTAATACTAGTCCTAATATTTCTACTGTTTCTACTAGTACTGCTTGCTACTGTTACTTCTATGACTACTTCTACTACTACAACTACTACTACTACAGTTTTATCTAATGTTTTATATGCCCTTGTTTTGTCTGTATTTTCATTTATAGTTGAGGTAATACTGCTGCTACTACTATTACTACTATAATTTTATCTTAAATATGACATGGCCTTGTTTCTGTATTAATTATATTTTAATTTGAATGTTATTTAGTTTAGTTAAAACTTCTACTCCTAATACTACTTTAACTTGTCCTTTTACTAGTGTTACTACTACTACTACTACTACTACTACTACTACTACTACTACTACTACTACTACTACTTACTACTGCTACTACTACAGTTTTATCTGACATTATATTTAGATTTTATTATTTTATTATTTGTCTGATGTTTTTTGTTTTGTTCTTCAGTCCGATAAAGATCATGAACTTCGAGGCTCACCTGGTGAAGCTTCAGGCTGACTCCCACTACATGCTGTCGGAGGAATATGAGGTAATACTGTTATGTAACTGTAATTTGGACGGTTACCATAGAAATTAGCCATTTAAAATACTGTATTGCATCTTTTGAATTTTGAAGAAGTCCTCAAAATGGCGCCATCCTTGGCATTTTGTCCGGGGGTGGGGCTTACCTAACCTAACCTACCTAATCCCTGATCCTAGCCCTAATTTATATATTGAGTAAAATCAGCATTTACTAGCATAGCCACTAATACAAATTGGTTGTTGGCTTTTATAACTGTAATGAGAGGAAAATGGTGCAGCTGATGCATCAACGGAAAGTCAAAGAAAAGCTAGATCTGTTTTACAATTTTATAATTTTAGGTCTAAATCAGGGGTGTCAAACTCATTTTGGTCCGGGGGCCGTATTCAACCTACTTTGATCCCAAAGGGGCCGGATCAGAAAACTCATGGCAAATATGCCCCTAAAATAGCAATAAGATATAAATATTTGTGCAGAGAAATGCGTGAAAAGTCCCTCAGTCATCCAGGTAGAATCCATGATAAAAGGAGAAGTTCAATTTGTCAACTGGACAAAGTTTGTTTGGTTGAAAACGTTTCGCCGCTCATCCGAGAGGCTTCGTCAGCTCTGGTTATTGTACTGGTTAGACACTGCTTATATCTCGCTGCCGGGAGGCGCGTCCTACACTGAAGAAGCTCTGAACCGAGATATAAGCAGTGTCTAACCAGTACAATAACCAGAGCTGACGAAGCCTCTCGGATGAGCGGCGAAACGTTTTCAACCAAACAAACTTTGTCCAGTTGACAAATTGAACTTCTCCTTTTATCATGTGCAGAGAAATGCAAACCTATTACAGAAGTCTTTTTTATTTGATGAACTCTTTCTTTAACAAAATATTATAATATTATGAACAACCTGAAACTTTAAGAAAAATGCAATTTCAAGACAAGCGTACAGGTTTCCCATTCACCTCCATGAACAAATAGGAACTAGCAAATTTTTCTTGGAAAATCCTGCACTCGGCGTCCACTCATTTTTGACATTTTGCTGACGAGTGTGTCACGGTCAACAGTCAAAACGATGGTCCTTTAAGAGCGTTTGGAAAGAGACAAGTCTGGTGGGAGGGGCCACGCACAGAGGCACTGAAGACACTGCTATGCTAAGCTGTGCAGAAAAGAGGCGCAGAAAATTACCAATATTTTAATAGAAAATTCAAATGAAATTAAAATATTGTAATAGAAAATCAGCCGAGGGCCAGATTAAAGGTCTTGGAGGGCCGGGCTGGCCCCCGGGCCGCATGTTTGACACCCCTACTCTAAATTAAGCTTTATCTTATTAAAATGTATGTTTGTAGACCTGTCATGTTAGCCAGCGTATATAAAAATTAATATCAGCTCTTGTGTATTGTTCCTGTTGTTATGTGACCACTTGTGGTGAGTGCAGGACCTGAAGGATGTGGGGAGGAACCAGCCTCTGGACACTGCTCTGCTGCCAGAGAACAGAGGGAAGAATCGCTACAATAACATCTTGCCCTGTGAGTATCTATATATGACATAACAGAAAGTATATGAAATGTACTATTAAAGGAGAATTAACGTTTTTTACAATCTGAGCCTTATTTCGGTAATAAAACAAGTTGTTTTACTCACCCATAGCACTTTGGTGTCATATGGAGCACTTCCAGAGATGTTTTAGATTTCCGATCTCCGTAACATGAGTTCTCGGGGCATATGTTTGCGGTTAGAGGCCACTTTTGACTCAAATGAAAGCGTAAACTAAGACATCGAGCTTCTATGATTTGAAAAGTGCTTAAGTTTGTGTTATTTGGAGACCGCAAACATGTGCCCCGAGAACTCACGTTACGGAGATCGCAAATCTAAAACATCTCTGGAAGTGCTCCATATGACACCAAAGTAAAACAACTTGTTTTATTACAGAAATAAGGCTCAGATTGTAAAAAAACGTTAATTCTCCTTTAATATTTTGTTAACTGTCACACTTTAAATGCGTCCAAGAGAATTCACATCTGAGAGACTGAAATCTGGACTTTAAACTAATCCAAGAATCCCATGCATTTCAGAGCATGTTTGTAGAGGTCTAAACTACAGGATTAGCAGCTTTTCCACAGTCTTGCGTCTGCTCCAAGGTACATGTTTTCCTGACAGAGGATTGGCTGTAAACCTCTCCATTAAAAACACTTATGAAGATTATTGACCATTTTAAACTACAGATCCTGATTCATTAATGTTTAGCCCTACCACAGAGACACAGAGACATTTAGTTCACTGCGAAGGATGTGAAGAGGTTTTATATGTCATCCATGCATGTTTGACTACTAATTAACTGTAAAAATCTGTTCAATGCTCAGCCTACAAGCCTATGTCACCCATGGTCCTGCACAGCCATTCCATAAATATAAAAAACATGATACAAAACTGTACAGAGCAACTTCACAAACTTGATGCGATGATGCAGTAGTTTCATTAGTGGGATGCATGCCGATTGTGTATTGATAGCGCTCTGAAGGGGGAGTGACTTAACATGAGAAGCAAAGGGAGGGGAGCCTGAGAGCATCAAAAACTATAGTGAAACTTATAAAATATGTTAATACATTGTTTTCTGCGAATATAGCATTTTCAAAACAATAAAAGCTAGCATTGTGATCTAAATATGTTATGTGTTAGCAGTTAATACCCCATAGAAGTGTAATACCCCCTCTTTACTTTATACATATTTATTCGTCCTCTTTCCAGACGACTCCACACGTGTGAAACTGTCGCAGACGGACGATGACCCGAGCTCCGACTATATCAACGCCAGTTACATCCCAGTGAGTCTCTGTTCGTTCAGAAGACTGTATTCAAATAGTTTTTGAGCTTGCAAAATTAGAATATTCGGCTAGTAGCAAAAAGATGGTTATAAAATCTGAAACAACAGATACTTGTTAAGTTTATTGTGAGAAAAAAATGATTATTCATGATTATTGGCACCTTAAAATGCATTTGACAGATTCATATATTTTTCTAATTCTTACCTGGTCTGGTGGGATTGTACCTTTGGTAAATATTTATCATAGTTTTACATCTGTTGGTGAAGAAAAGTAGAAAACTAACAGAGGAAGATAAATCACAACTGAATCCAAATGAAGTAGCAATCTCAATGGTTGCTATGAGAAAATCACAAAGACTGTAATTATTAAAGTCATATAATATGTTTTAGGGTTATAACTTCCGTCGTGAGTACATTGCAACTCAGGGGCCCCTGCCCGGTACCAAAGATGACTTCTGGAGGATGGTATGGGAGCAGAACGTGCACAACATCGTCATGGTGACGCAGTGTGTGGAGAAGGGACGGGTCAGTATTTGATTTTTTGTTTATTTTGATATGAATGTTTTTTTTTTTCCTGACTGGATAATACCTGCTGTTCTTTTATTAAATCATAGTTTTAAGTAGCAGTTTATGAAGCAAAGTTAAAAAAGTGAATTTACCAGTTGTTGCACTGTGTTCTTAAAAGGACTTCATGTATTATGTGTGCATTTACTGTAGGTGAAGTGTGACCTCTACTGGCCGCGGGACCAGGAGCCTCTGTACTACGGAGACCTGATTGTCCAGATGTGCTCAGAGTCTGTGCTGCCTGAGTGGACCATCCGAGAGTTTAGGATCTGCAGTGTAAGATCTCAACCCCATCAGTACTAACCTCTAACCTGGCTAACTAAAGACTGATCAGTTCTACACGTATATCTGGAACGGCTCTCACTGAAAATGATTGAGAAAACGTAGAACGGATGAAGTGAGTATGACATCACCAATAGCATTCGATTCCAGCCAAATGAAGCTCATTGTGGCTAGTAGTTACAGAGGAGAATTTGGAGCCAAGATCCATATTAGGAATTCCGACCATGAGTATCGTAACAACCAAAAAGCTAATCTGGAGCAGGCTGTTTGCCTCTTCCCAGTCCCTGCTAAACCCTAACCTGGGAAATCCCAGGCTGCTTTCGTTCGTTCCGATCTGAAAGACAGCCTGGCAACTATGGCAAACGAGCTCTCCCGATTCTGGGAGCCAATCAGAGAGCGGGGAGGGGTGGCAAGACGGTCACGCGTACTACGTGACAAATGGAAGCTTGTAGTTTGAACTGAAAACTGACATGATTGGCTACGGGCTACGTATACGCCAAATGATAGACATTCGTAACGCCCAATAAACGGCCGTTGGCGATCGTAAACCACACCTCCGTTACGAGATATTTCGAAGGTGGCTCCCAGACCATATCTCACTTGTGATATGGTCAGGTGTAAACCAGGCAAGCTAAACCCATGTGGGCCAGGCCAATCACAACCATAGGAGTGATATGGATTCTCATAAGTTTGTGACCTGACAAATATCAGAGAATTCATTTCGCTGGCCAGGTTAGCTCAGTCCTGGTTTAGCTCTGGTTCAGTCCTGGTTCAAAGTTGGCTTAGGGATGGTTTAGTCCTGGTTCAGACCTGGTTTAGTCCTGGTTCACTGGTTCAGTCTTGGTTCTGGTCTGGTTTTCAGGAGGACCAGCTTGGATCTTCTCGGGTCTTGAGGCAGTTCCATTACACTGTGTGGCCGGATCATGGAGTCCCAGAGACCACCCAGAGCCTGGTACAGTTTGTCCGGACCGTCAGGGACTACGTGAACCGGAGCCCAGGGTCTGGACCCACCGTGGTGCACTGCAGGTGAGGAAAAGTAACTGTAGTATAATATTAAATAGAAGTATAGTAATAGTAGTACTGTTGGTGGTAGCAGTAGTAGTATTTAACCCTCTCTCTCTGGTGCTGGAGTGGTAGTAGTATCTGTAATAGTGTCTTTTCTCTCTTGTACAGTGCTGGTGTGGGGCCCATTTGCCTTCAACATTTTTATCGTTCTGGACAGAATAGTAGTGGACAATAGTAGCAGTAGTAGTAGCAGTAGTAGTAGCAGTAGTAGCAGTAGTAGTTGTTATAGTTGTAGTAGCAGTTGTAGCAGTAGTATTTAACTCTCTCTCTCTTCAGTGCTGGAGTGGGCCGCACTGGGACCTTCATCGTTCTGGACAGAATTTTGCAGCAGCTCGACTCCACAGACTGTGTGGACATCTACGGCTGTGTGTTTGACCTGAGACTACACAGAGGGTACATGGTCCAGACTGAGGTACTACTACTACTATTAGTGATACTATTACTAATGATGGCGCAGATTGGCTCACTTCTGTCAGACTGTCCCAGGGCAGCTGTGGCTATAATAGGAGTGTACCACCTTTGTTCAGTCTAACCCAATGTCCTGTGGCAGGTCCAGTATTCATACCTACACCAGTGTGTCAGAGACGTTCTCCGAGCACGAAAACTCAGAGAGCAAGAGAACGTGCTGTGTCCCATCTATGAGAATGTGCATTACAGCCAACACAGAGGTACTAAACCAGCACTAAACCAGGACTGAAGCAGAACCGTAACAGGACTAAACCAGGACTGAAGTCAGACCAAAACGGGGCTAAACTAGAATGAAACTAGGAATCAACCAGGACTAGACCAGGACGAGACCAGGATTGATCCAGAACTGTCACAGGACTGGATCAGGAGTGAAACAAGACTAGACCAGGACTAGACCAGGACTAAACTAGGACTAAACCAGGTCTAAAGATGGTCTTTTTCTCTCCACAGATGTGCTCTGTACTAGACGCTAAAGACTTGCTGCTGCCACCGCATGGAAACATATGGGATCTTTTTACATTTCATTTTTATCTAAATACAAAATATATTATAATATTTATGTTACAGATGTTTTTACAGAATTGTACAAATGCCAAAGCATATATGTGTTTTGTAAATAATTTCCCATATAGATATATTTATGTAATTGTATTTATATTATAATTTTGTATGTTGCACAAATACAGTATTGATCCAAAACTGCCACTGTGTAAATCTATCAATGACCAGGACTAAACCAGGACCAAACCAGGTCTAAACTGGGTCTAAGTCAGGTTTCAGCAAGAATTAAACTCAGACTTTAACAACTGGACTAATCAGGCTTATCCAGAACTAAACCAGATATAAATAATGACTAAATCAGTTCCAAACCAGAACTAAACAGGGACAAACCAGGCCTGAACCAGGACTAAACCAGGACAAAACAAGGACTAAACCAGGGCTAAACTAGGACCAAACTAAGACTAAAACAGGACCAAACAGGAACTAAATCAGGACTAAACTAGGACCAAACCAGAACTAAACCAGATTTAAACCTTTACTAAACTAGAACTAAAGCAGAACTAAACCAGAACTAAACCAGGATTAAACCAGTACTAAACCTGTCTTAAATGTCTGCAACCACCTCTGATCACCACCAGAGAGAGCTGTCTCATAACTTTAACCACAATGGATGGACGAAACCAGGACAAAAGCTGGACTAGACCTTCAAACCAGGCACTAATTTAGCATAATTTAATAGTTTAAATTAGATTAAAAACAATAGCTGCCACAGTTTCAAAGTTCAGATACATACCTCCAGTGAGTGACCCCCAGTGAGTGCAATTTGAGTAGAGAAATTATTAGTCTGGTTAAAAATACAGAGGAGCACTTGATTACCATTAAATGATGTCACTCAGTGGAGTGTTTTGAACACTATGACAGCCCACATAAGATGGGAAGGCATCTGATACACGGGGGAACAGGGATATAGAAAGATCTTACAGGATTACTAAACACAATTCCAGGTATTGTTGTATTGATGAAGAAACTACAGTAGGAGATTTTAAAGGTTAAAATAGTTTTGTACAAGCGTACAACACATTTGAAACATTTCTACAGGAGTATGGGTAAACAGCTCAAATTGTGGACTCTCCCTTCTGTCTGAGCCTGAGTCATTTGTGTGGGAGTCTCAACAAAAGCATGTTTGACTGTTATTTCACAAGAAGCAGGGTTGAGTCAGCGCATTTACTACTAGGTTTACTACAGGTTTAATACAGGTTTATACAACAAGCTTCTGACAGTACACACTTCATTTATTGCTTAAACACTGCATAAAAATTACAATAAAAACAATGCAACAACAATAGAATATTAATTAAAAAAAAAAAAAAAAAACAGGTCTAAACAAGGACAGAGCCAAAACCCTAAACCCTGACTGAACCAAGACTAATAACTTGATTACTGCCTGGTAAATTACACTTACAATAATTAAAGATCAAACGGAAAAGCATTAGAATCTAAATAATTATAACTTAGTTTATAATTACAGGGAAGTAATTGTACTTTCTGTAGTAGTGGTGGTAGGTAGCAGCAGCAGTAGTATTACCAGCTGTACTAGTATTTATAGTAATAGGTTAGTAGAAATATGAAAAGTAGTAAGCCTTGAGAGGTGAGAAAAATAGTAATAGGCATAGTAGTAGTAGCTGAAAGTTTGTAGTTAATTTAGTAAAATAGCAATAGGCATATTTTTAGTAGTAGCAGTAGGATATTAGTAGGGAATAGCAATCTTAGTAGTGCTGTAAGTTTAGTAGTTAATGTAACAATATTAAGCATGGTTGTATCCAGGTTTTATTTAGCATTTCACTAGTTTTGCCCCTTAAAGCCTTTAGAAGATGACTCATTTCTGTGGATGTCTCAATAAAAGGTTTAATTTTAAGCTTTTAGGATGACTGACATACCATTACTTTTGTTACTCATGTCCCTCCCAAACCACACGTCCTGCGCATGCGCCATCCCTCACTGCAGCCTTTCACCACATTGGGGAAAAAAAAAGTTGTTGCCTGATGCGTCTCACTGCGCTTTTTTAACCAAACAATATGAAATTAACCGTCAAATGCCGTCAGATCTTCATATCAAAACTTAGTTCATGTACTGGGCCAGACTTTTTTGGTGTAATAACAAACAAAGCATATTTTCCCAAGTTTGTCCAATGCGGATGCGAAACTATTCGCAAATTCCCATAGATTTCGACACCTGTTTTTGTTTATATTTTCATTTGTTTAGTGTTTATACACTTGTCTCAATAATAATAAATTGTCTTTATTCACGTCATATTAAGTCAATATTTACAAGTAAACTGCTAAATTAATAATTAAATTAAGATGTGAAATACAATTTCAACAATGTTTGTCAGTGTACAGTTGCCGTACTCAAGATGGCAGCCGAAACTACGCATGCGCACACAACTTTTGACGCAAATCGGGTAGTGGCAAAACGCTGGTCGTAACTCTCGGAGACTAGCGGCAGAAAAGCGCTTCAAACTTTGATTTTCTGCCTCAAAAACACACACGGACGCCACGTTTCAACACGCACAGAAGCAGAAATGACCATTCATGGATTTTAACCGCGATTCGTGGCTTTATTTGTGCGAAAATGAGCCGTGAACACCTTTGAAAGAATTGTTTTTTTGGCGCCGCGGAAAGATGGTGGAGCCTCGGCTGCTGTAGCTAACTGCGGCTAGCTGCGGATCGCTTTGGGTTTACTTTCACCCACCAGGAGCTAAAAAAGTGTGTGAATGCGTGGAGACTTGGACGTTTGGATCGGGGACACCAGCGCAAACGTGTGAGGACAGTTGTGGAGGTATTTAAGACTTGGTGGGACCCGGGAGTCCTATGGGAATGTGATGAAAGCTAATTAGAGAGCCAAATCACAGTTAGCTTATTCAAGTTAGCGAGAGGTCAGCTGCCATTACACTCTCTGCCCCAAACTCAGCCAATCAACACGGATCCAACACTTTTCACTGCGTTAACACGATACAAACTCATAGATTTTGCTTTAAATCAAATATTGTGTAAGTTTAAGTCCGTGTTAAAGTTGAGTTCATCCTATAGTTCAGTCCTGTTTTAGTTCTTGGTCAAAACTTGGCTCACAATTCCTGGTTTCGCCTTGGGTTGGATCAAAACACTTTCTATGACTCAAATGATCTAAAACCAGGATCACACATTAGCCTTAACATTTTGGGGGGTGCTTTAGCCATGTTTATAAAACTTGTAAGCGTGAGGAATCTTAATAAAGAGGAGAATTTGCGATTTTTTTTGTAACTTTCACTCGGTTTTCCTGATTTTAATCCGGACTGAATTGTGTTTATAATTGACCTATCTGAGTAATATTTTTGAGGAATCAGTAACTTTGTTGCTGTAAGGGGCCCATATTACTCTATTTCTGATCTACGTTATAATGTTTCCTCATGAAAACCGTACCTGTTTGTTTCATTCACACGTTTAACACAGAGGCCCTGCATATTTAGGCAGAGTTCTTCTCTCAAATTGAAAAACACTGTTCCACCTTGTGATGTCTTATGGTAATGCAGGAAGTGCTCCACTGTGTTTTTAAAACTCTGTACTCCCTGGAATTGACAATCTTCTCTGAACTAAAGGTAAACATTAGTTGTTAACTACCACTACATGACATCACAAGATGGAAAACACAAATCCAGGTATGTTTTTGATGTGGTAACCTGGCTTAAACTCACAAGAGTCCATTTTGCATAATATAGGATTTTCAGTCTATATACACGTATTTGTATTAGTCTGTACTGCTGAATGAATTATGAAAAAAATGGCTGCTCTACATGATGTTGTCAATATTCTAAAAGTTTTTCTTCTGCATGTTATAATACGTATAATAATGACCCTAACCCTAATAAGAAGTCATACAAAATATTCATTAAGCTTCAAATCTCAGCTACATGTGAATTTTGCTTTTCACAAATTGCAGGTTAATTAAGTGGAATAGTGCAGCCAGGAACTAATAAAAAAATAACTTTAAAAATGTCCCTTGCCTTTCGTGCTATCATTATTTTCATATTTGAAATGAACAGCACAGAAACAGCAAAGGCTCATGGATGTCGCCGTCCCCTCTCTATTTTTAGACTGTAATGTTAAAGGGTTGTAGAAGTAAGACTGATCGATATGGCAAAATTGAATCATGATTATTTTCAATCTCAAGTTTCAGTACTTTTTTTTTTTTTTTTCTAAAAATAATGGTTTTCAATGTTGATGTTTTAAACATGACATGAAATAGTCCCATGTCTTCTCAAAAGTCTTGCATCTGCTCTAAACCACATGCTTTTACTGACAGAGGATTGGCTGTAGACCTCGATTTAAAAACAACTTTATAGTTGATCATTAAACATGACTGAATGTACAAGTATCTGGTTTGCTTTATTTCCATGTCATGATTTGTAAATAAAGTCAATCTTCTAATCTTCTAATGCTTAATCACTGTAAGGCGCTTTGTGTTACAATTTTGTATGAAAAGCGCTTTATAAATAATGTTTGATTGATTTATGTTTGAATCTTTGCTAAACACCTCTGTCGCGTGTGTGTCTCGTCAGACCGAAGAGCTGTTGACCAAAATAATGTCGTTCTGTGCGACTCTGAAGATGGAACCGGAGCAACTGGAGGCTCGATTTAGGTTTGAACCATAACTGTCATTTCACCTCATAATTTATTTGATTTTGTATGTTATACAGACGTAAATCTGATTGATGTCAATGGCCATAACCGCTTGTCAAAGCCTGATCTCGAGCTTGCTAAGCAGGAGAGGGCCTGGTTAGTGCTTGAATACCACTGGTGGCACCAGTGGGGTTTAAATTGCCATTTTGTCCTTTGGCAGGAAACTTCACCCACATTGCCTAGAATCAATGTGGGGTGTTAGTGGTGATGGTGGTGGGAGATGGCACAGATTGGCAGCCTCATTTCCGCCAGTCTGCCCCAGGGCAGCTGTGGCTACAATAGTTGTTTGCCACCACTGTGGTGGTGAATGAATAATGCACTATTAAGTGCTTTGGGGGAAAACAAAGGCAATGATCATAGTAATGTAATTGATTACAAAATTTAATATTTGTTGCCATAATCCCTGTGCTAGAAAAAAGGATAAAATTATTTATCAAGAGGTCTCCAGTTGGCCGTTAATAAAGCAGAATAGAAACAATCTATCCTTTTCATTCAGCATCATATTTATTTTGCCTAAACATGTTTTGTTGTTTGCAGACATCAGATGGTGCTGTGAAGAACCATGGGTGGCTGTTTAAGCTGTCCAGAGAAAGAGTCCATCCCAGATAATCATCAGAGCAAATTCAAGGTCAGGTGCATCCCCTCATCAACTCAAAATGCTTTGTTCCACTTTGTGATGTTCAAATTGACAGCTACCTTTTACCTTTAGTTCAGTGGAGATTATCAAATCCATGGCTGAAAATATCCAAATGATTCTAGTGAAGGTGTATGTAATTTAAAACAAACACAAAGGAACACTTCCTGTATTACCACATGACATGACAAAATGGAACACTGATTGAAAGAAGAACTCAGCCTAAATATGTAGAATTTGTGTGTTTAACATGTGTGAATGAAAGAAAACACAACTAATGGTTATGTTTTTGATGAAGAAATACCATTATAACATAGATCAGAAAATGGCATAATATGGGCCCTTTAATTTGCTAATCTTGACATCCCTAGTATCCTCCCTAGCACAGAAGGAGCTTGCTCCACCACTAGTAAGGCTCACAGAGAAACACTGACCTAATCAATATTTTGGCCCGTTTCGAGCCTTCCTTACCTTTAGCAAAGCTGTACAAGGCTCCTCCCACAAGCTTACATCAAACATGCTCACACACAACAATTCCCCATAAATATACAAAAGCATGATACAAAACTGCAAACATCAATTAACCTGATGCGATGTACAGTAGTTTCATTAGTGGGATGCATGCTAGCTGTTGTGACGCCACTCTGAAGAGGCACTAAAGGGAGGGGGGGTCTCCGAGCCTGTGTAATAATGTTATCAAAACAGTAAAAGGTAACACGTTCTAAATATGTAATGTGTTAGCAGTTAATACCACATAAAAGTAAAATTCCCCCTCTTTAAGTTTTTATTTGTTTACATTCGTATTATGTTTCAGGTGATAAACGTGGACGACGATGGGAACGAGCTCGGGTGTGGCGTGATGGAGCTGACGGAGGCGGAGCTTGTGCTGCACACTCATCGCCGTGACGACGTGCGGTGGCCATATCTGTGTCTGCGACGCTACGGATATGACTCCAATCTATTCAGTTTCGAGTCAGGACGACGATGCCAGACCGGACAAGGTAAAAACTGTACAAATATTTAGCTAATAAAGCTTAATAAAATAGAAAACAATACAAGGATCTAGGGCTGGTTTCTTAGTCGATTGGTTTTAATTTCATAAGGATTTATGTGGGATAACAACAACAGAAAGAAGTGAGTGAGTGAATGGGTTAGCTGAAGATTTGATATTTTTTGGTATTTATATTAGTGCTGTAGTCAACCTAAAGAAATTCTTTGGTCGTTTTCACACCAGGAAAGTCCGATAGTTCACTTGCTTTGGTCCGGACCAATTTGTTTTTTTTTTTGGTGCGGTTCGCTTTCACACTGCAGTTTTTCCCCAAGCGAGCTAACATCTATAAACAAAAGCATGTGTGCTGAGGTCGCTCAGCCATTGGACAGAAATGAGCCCTGTCCAAACACGGTGTCCAAACGCGGAAGGAGAATAATGGTGTTACATGCTGTTTTCAATCTAGCCTTAGCGATATGGTTTGCTCAGTTTTTACAGTTCGCACAAATGTTTGAGCAGCATCGTGAGGTTTACACTATTTTATAATCAATGTCCAAATGACAAAGACACAGGACAAGACAGCTATGGAGGACAGCGCTCATGTGCACATCAAGTTCTGAGTCTTGCAAAACGTAAGTAAGACTCTTAAGTTTCGTTTTGTTTCGTTTCGTCAGCTTCGGTTTCCCATAATGCTCGACATACGACGGGAGCTCGTTAAGTACAAAAAGCCAACTTGTGTCGGATCGAGTCCGGTCTGCATTCTCACCTCAAACGAACCGCACCAGAGTTCGAAAGGAACCACGCTTGTTTGCTCCGGATCGAGACTTTTGGTTTTTATTCACACCAGCCCAAAAGGTCCGAATCAAAGGAACAAACAAACTCTGGTTCGTTTTAAACCAAACCGAACCAAACAAGGCAGGTGTGAAAACGACTTTAGTGGACTAAAGACATGTCCTACTGATTGATTAGTCAACTAAAAAGGGGTGTGGCAAAAGGCTCTCAAAACTATTGAGTATCTCTATATATCTGACCCAGACTGCACTCACAAGACTACACCAGCTCGAGAGTTTATGCAAAGAATACTATTTATGCAGAGATAAGAACTAGGAAACGATGTATTTATCTTAAAGGTCCCATGGCATGAAATTTTCACTTTTTTGAGGGTTTTGAATGTTAATGTGAGCTCCCCTACCCTGTTTAGGCCCCCCCCCCCCCCCCCCCCCATGGCTAAAAGTTGCAAAATGTCTAAACTGAGCATTTGCGGTCCTTTTCTGCGTTAGAAAAAAACACAGCTCAAACGGGCGATTCTGAACAAGGCAACTATGTGACGTCACATCGAAAAATGCAGTTCCACCCCCGTCTGGATGTCTACCCACCGTCTCTGTAAATCACGCCCAGAGAGTTTGGACCGCGAATGAGCTACGCAATGCGAAATGTGTTTTTTTTATTTGCCTGGAGGCACGTGCGAGTGTTTCTAGGCTCGGAAGTCCTTTATCTGAGCCTCTGGACCGCTGAAACAGCAGTGGTTTAATTTTATTTTCTGTGAAAATGTGTTTTTTTCATTGAAACGCCTCTCCTTTCCTCCTCCGCTCTTAAAACACAGAAGTGGGGCCAGCACACAGCGCACCGCTAAAACAAGGAACCAGCGGCGCATTTGCCCCCCCCCCCCCACCCCACCCGCTCCTCTAACCTATCTGTGTCCTTCTCATTTGCAATCAAGCAACAAGGCCCAGAATGAGTCGTTCAGAGAGAGATTTTCTGACTCTGACTCTGTACATGTGTCTTTCTCATGCACTGAGTGTTGATTTTGAAGAAGGATTCATTTACACCAGGCACCATATAAAAGCATCAAGAAGTACCATGCCATGGGACCTTTAAGACAGATTAAACTTTTGAATCATGAGTTTAATCTGCCTTTTTCTTCATTGTTCCCTCGGCGCTCATCCAAGCTGCTGCTTCAGTTCAGTTCGAACTTGACTGAAGAAGCTCCTTGGGTGAACAATGAAACGTCTTCATTAAAAAAAAAACTTTGTTCAGTTGACAGAGTTTTAAAATTTTCTTTTGCCAGAAAAATGACGAGTCTGATAACAGAAGTTACAGAGCGAGAATTTTTACAATAGAAAATGAATTGGAACCAGAGCTTGAAGGACCCACTTCATGCCCGTGCTTACTTCCCATTTGGAACGCAGTGGCTAACCATGTCCCTTAATATACAGTCTATGGTCACACCCCCTTTTAAGTCAATCAGCACGACTTAAGCTGACCAAGAATTCTTTAGTCCACCACAGACCTATGATGATCAAAGTGTGTGCTCTTGGAAGCATCAGACAGCATTAGTTACCTCTTAGGTAACCTCCTCCAGCTGAGGTCCTCACCAAACTGAAGCAAGAAGATCATGGAGATGGTCCCCGGGCGCAGTAATGTGCTGCCCACTGCTCCTAATAACAGGATGGGTTAAATGGAGAGAAGAATTTCTCCTGTGTGAGATCAATAAAGTCACTTCTTCTTAGGGTGTTGAGGAGTTGATAAAAGTTTAGAGCATCTGATACATTTACAAACAGGGCCTGGTCTCCTTCATGATTTAACAGAACAAACCACGGTGGAATAATGCAGGTTTTTAATCTATCAATATGACTATTTGTCCCCAAGGGAGCACATAGAACAGTAAAATACAATAATAATAGAAAAGCTCAAATAAAAGCCTCAGAATAATCAGATCCAGTGTCGTGGCAGTGTGAGGAGGGGTAACGGCCCTCTGGACAGTGTCCCTCTGTGTGCTGAAGCCCGAGCATCTCAGCAGCCTCCAGAGTCTGTAGCATTTCAGAGCTAGGTGGGTTGCACTGCTAGCTCTATGCAGGGTCACAATGGATACAAGAAAAACAAACCCAAAATGTAAAGTTAAAAATTTAAGATGGAATGTAAAAAGTAAAAAAAAAAACTGCCCAGGGTGCCTGCCTGAAAAGCAGCCCACAGCAACCATGGCAATCGCAGAAATAATGAACGCTGTTGATGCTTCTGTTTTATTTGTGTTTTAAATGTGTTTCTGTTTGTGCTTCTGACGATGACTCAGGACGGTAAGTGACCAGTGTGATGTGACGCCAAAGTAACTGGATCTGTCCAAGTCCTGGTTTAGTCCTGGTTTAGTCTCTTTCCTAGTCCAGATGTGATCCTCTGGTCTGTCCTGTGTCCTGTGTGTTCTTCCCTTTGACCCTCTCTGTGATGTAAACAGTGACAAGACACAAGCCTAGAGCTGAACAGGAAATGAGCTTTAAAGATCCTTTGACACACAATCGATTTTCTGAGCTTTATGTTAGAATATTATCTCCTCAAAAACATACCGGAGTTGTTTTTATTTCATTCTCGCATGTTTGAGTAATCATACATTAGTCTGTCTGCTTCTCAAATGCTATAATGCTCTGTTCCACCTTGTGATGTCACAAAGCAGTAGTATTAGAATCAATTTTGTGTGATTTTAGGACCTTTATAGCATTTGAATCTTTAAAAAGTCTATAGAAAAAACAAATGGTAAATGTACTTCTTTATACAGCAGGCTAGAAATGGGTGGGACTGTTGAGCTCCAAGAGTTTGAACATAGAAATAAGATGTCTTTGTACTTTTCTATAAACGTGTATCTTGATTTTTCAGAGCTTTAACCATGTTATAGTTATTTCTCTCAAAGTTGTATAATGATTTGTGCATGTTTGAGCAATCTTAAATCACATTCACAAGTTTTTTCCCGATCAACCCAACTTTTCACCTGCCCATTGCTCTGTACTGACTTAACAGTGTCGCGTAGTCATTTTGGGACAACTGAAAAAATCTGCTGCTTGCTAGTGTGATGTGCAGCTGTTCATAAAATGTCCAAATTATTATTATTAATAATAATAATAATAATAATAATGCTGCATCTGTTTTATATAGCGCTTTTCTGGACACTCAAAGATGCTTTACAGATCATTATTCATTCACTCTACACTCGGTTGTGGTAACCTACTATTATAGCCACAGCTGCCCTGGGGCAGACTGATGGAAGCAAGACTGCCAATCTGCACCATAGACCCTTCCAACCACCATCACGCACATACCACTTTCATACTAGGCAATGTGGGTGAAGTGCCTTGCACAATGACATTTTTTTGCGACTGGCGTCCTCCTGTGGCACCTGGTTTTCCCTGCAGTCTCCCATCCAAGTATTAACCAGGCCCGGCCTTGCTTAGCTTCTGAGATATGATGGGATCAGGCTTTGACAAGCCGGTATGGCCACACATGGCTGACTGAAGCAGGATATATCTTCTTAAATGTTGATGAATCTGAGTGACCCTTCTCACTGAGGTCTGTCTGTTTTGTCTTCAGGGATCTTTGCATTCAAATGTGCCCGAGCCGAGGAGATCTTTAACCTGCTTCAGGAGGTGATGCACAGCCACAGCATCAGTGTGGTAGAAGAGGCAGTACTGGAGCCCAGCCACCAGGGAGCGCTACACACCAACACTCCAGCAGGTACAGCACTTCTGTATCCTTGTCTGTCAGATGCCCTCCCATTCTCCTGTATCCCTGTAGTGCTAGACTGAGATGGGGGCAGGTCAAATGTCTCTTCATCTGCAGATGATGTGTGTCAGATGCCCTCCCAGATGCTCTGACAGGAGAATGGATCTTGCCACTGATGGAACTGATCAGGGAAAACACATTACTGTCTAACTCCTCTCCTTCCCTTCCACGTGTGCCTCTCAGCTCCAGGATACTCGGTGCCCACGGTACCTAATGGTGTCACCCGTCTCCCATCATTGGGTGACACGTCTCACCCATCGACGCGGCACCCATCTGTGGCCAGCACCCGTCTGCCCTCTGTGGGCGAGGAGTCCACACACCCTCTGCTTGTGTCTGACGACCAGGTACGTCCTACTGTACACATATAGCTTTTGTGTACTTTTGTCTATTATTGTAGTGCTAATTGGTCACCAACCCTCCTGCTCCAGGTGCAATCCTGCATTATTAGTAGCATTAGTGCATAATCTCTATAGAGATTATGCACATGACATCACAACATTCCAAATTTTTGTATACGAGTGCCAATGGCAGTAATGACCTTTGCTTCTTGAAAATGCGCTCAAAATGTCAAAGAGCTGTTACATCTTAATAACAAATATAAAAGTCTACAACTCTAAATATTTAGTACCTGGCATCTATAACAAGAAAATTCAACAGTCAACAGTAGAAACATTGTTGACAGTTAAACAACAGGGACTCTGCAGACTACATGCACATTTATCACTGATACAGACTTTGGATCAGACACACTTGAACTGAATTTTTCTCTCCTTAAATCATTGTCCTTTAGCTTCCCCTATTGTTGGCTTAGGAGCTAAGCTCTACACAGTCACAGCAATTACTTTCCATTTTGACCAATGAAGATCATTTGAAAAACATAGGTCTCTAGGAACACATGTAGTCTGCAGTAGTGTTAGTAGCAGTACTAGTATTGGTAGCAGTAGAAGTAGTATCTATAGAGGGATGATCAGACTACGTCACTTGGCGCTCTACTGCACATGTCTCCTGTCTAGGATCATTTGAGACATTTCTTATCATTTATGCACTCACCTATAAATTTAACGTGTATGGGTCATTAAGACGTATCTCACTCACTAATGTTCATTTAGCATCATAAATTATTTTATCACACTGTGATAAACCGTTTTAGTGTGCTCACATCACTAGCTAGTGTTGCAACTTCATGTTGTCCACAGACAGTGCGGTGCTTTCTGCGCTCAGGCTGCACGCACATCCACTGTGATAAACAAATAATCCTCCTGGAGTAACCCCTCTCTCACTGCAGGTGCACACGTACGTGAACACGGCAGGTCTGGAGGAGGCGTCCAGTCCTCTGACAGTCATCACACACCTGGAAAGTCCCACATCTCCCCTCTGTCCCCCCACACCTCCTCCTCCTCCCCGGGCACCTCCTATGCCCCCCGCACCCTCCACTCCCTCTCCTGTTCCTGTTGCTGTGCCCATCGCTGTACCTGCATCTGTGCCCACCACTGTACCCGCCTCTGTGCCCACTGTTGTACCCACTGTACCCACTGCTGTACCCATGGCTGTGCCCGCCCCGGAGCCTGTGGTGCAGATGGAGGGCGCTGCTGTGCGTTTCGTCCTGGGTCCTACCCCGGTGCAGCGGCAGCAGATGGAGCAGCAGAGACAAAAGGACCAATCGGAGACGGCCAAACAGGACAAGGACCAATCGGAGGCCGGTAAGGCAGAGGAGGCGGGGTCTCAACCCAACGGCTCCGCCTCATGCGGCCCCGCCCCTCGCCGCCACAGGCCGCCACCCCTGACCCCGGACCCCAACGTGAATAACTCTGCTCTGCGCCGCACGGCGCTGTTGGACTATGAGAACCTGCCTCCTCTGCCTCCGGTTTGGGAGGCTCGAGCTCGACCGGAGGAACCCACCTCCACCCTTAACGGATTCAGCTGCGCGCCGCACAGTGCCCTCTACAGCCCACCACCGCTCAGCGCAGTGTCGAACAGCGCGCATTGTTACGTGAACACTGAGAATGTGACAGCTCCTCTGAGTGCTCACATGGCTCTACGCTCACGCCGCGCGGCCGACGCTCCCACAGTCTTTAACTTTGACATCAGACGCCCCCTGGAGGGACCCTCAACCCTCAACTACGTGGAGGTGGAGACGGACACGAACCACAGCCCGCCCACGCCTCGCACGCCCACCTCCCCCGCTCCCGGCACACCCACCCGCAGAACCGAGTTGTACGCCCTCATCGACATTGAGCGCACGGCTGCAATGTCATCTCTGCAAAAGGCCCGCCCCAAAGACGACGGCACCGCCAGAAAGACTCGCCACAACAGCACCGAGCTGCCCACCAAGGCCACAGCCTGAGGGCAGATCTGGTTTAGACTGAGTCTCAGTCTTGGACCAGGTTTACAGTTAGACCAGGCTCCTCACCAAGGCCCCAGTCTGAGGCCTGGGTCTGGTTTAGCCCAGGCCCCTGTCTCTGCAGGGGGCGTGGTCTAAAGACTCGGGGGGTGGGACCAAGAGCACTGTGGCAGCACTGCAGTTTGGACACTTCACCTGCAGGGGGCAATATGATGGAAAACAAAGCACAACGTCACCTCCAGGGGCTAGCGGTGTAAATTTAGAGTTTGGTACAAAAACGACAACGCTCCAAAAAACCAGGACTCTTAAGAAATGTGCCTTTTCCTCCTCTCCCTTCGTCCACTCTGCCCTCACTCCTCCTTTTCTCCTCTTTATCTCCCTTCTTTCTGCTCTCTGGGTGAAGGGTCCAAACCGCCCTCCTCACAGTCTCCTTTGGATGCTCCCCCTCCCCTATCGGTGAAGTGTCCAATCGTCTTTGGGTGCTGCTCGCTCCTCGGACTCTCGGAGCGCTGGACTCCGCCTCCTCAGACGTTTTCTCTGATTTTAGGTTCATGTTTTGGGGTCAAAGGTGAAAGGTACTCGACAGTATTAATAATAATGATCATTCCAGTTATATCTTTTATACTCACGCTGCTGTGTCACGGTACAACTGTAAAACTCGCCACAATAAATGCTCATTTTTATTTGTACTTCGGACAAAAAAGAAAAAAAAAATCACTACTTTTGTCTTTATTTGTGTGATGAAGTGACAGGAAATTCTGGGTCAGAGAGGTTATTAAGGTTTTTATTTTTTTTTTAAATAAGCTTTCTACCATATTATACAATCTCCCTCATCAAAAACATGCCTGGAGAGGTTGTAGATGTCATCCATGCATGTTCAGTATTTTAGCGATCTCTCCCGGGCCCTATTCGTACCCTCCTAACGGTTAGCTATAAGATTCTGTGCCATTCTCAGTCCATCATCCAAGCTCTCATTTGGGTTCCCAGTTTCAATGCTGAAATCCAGTTGATTTAAACCGAAAAGGACGCTCTCTGATCTGAATTGTCATTGCCTAAACCTCAGCGCCTGCAGCCCATTGTGGCTGCAGTGCACTGGGTGAGGTCATCAAAAATGTTTCTGTAAATCAAATGGTGCAAAGGTCCAGGCGCACTCTTCTGGAAATAAGTGTTGAATTACTGTTTTCCACAAAAATGGCATGAGACAGCGGTGACATGAAGGACGGAAGGAGGCCTCATGAATTTATGGTTAATTTCCATTCACACCAGCAGAGGGCGTGGTGCTCCTGCTCTTTTGCCATTGTCAGATGTGAGGAGTTGAAATGGGTGTGTTCTAATCTTTTGACCTAATTTAATGACTGATTGCAGGGTTAGACCTGGTTTTGTTCAATACATATTCACTGAGGGGATACATGGTGAGAAACCCTGATATAAACGTGTAAAACACTTGGTGTTCAGTAGAGATTTATCAATATTGTTTTTTTTACATACCTCATGCTGATACCCTTTAGAATCCAGAGCAATCGATAGCCCCGATATATCGGTCTATCTCTAGTGTTCAGCCCATTTGAAGTTGTGAAAAAGCAAGGATGAATGCCCAAAATCATGTTTATACTATCATGCACTATTAACTGTGCCTCTCAACAGTTTAGTTGCTCTTCATCTACCCATTAATGGAACGTGAAGTCACATCTACCAAAAGTCTAAGGTTCGGACACACTCATTTAAAGGGCCCCGTATAATGGGATGACCCATTGGTGGTGGGAGACCTCTGGGAAAAATCAAGTGCCACTGGGGTGCCAGTGGCAAAAACTATTGTCCTTAGGCAAGACACTTCACCCTCATTGCCTAGTATGAAAGTGGTGTGTGCGTGATTGGCGGTAGTCAGAGGGACTGATGGGAGATTGGTAATCTCATTTATTTTCAAATTTGTTAAGTGACTTTGAGCATCTGGAAAAGCAGTATATAAAACTAATGCAGTGTTATTTGGCCTGGAAGTGGAAATGGTATTCCTTTGGCTATAATATTCCATAATATGGCATAAAACATGTATTTCCTTGGAGAATGATTGGAAGTCTGCTTTTAACTCAACTCCATTTCCATTAAATCATGCTGGTGACACGACACGTCCAGAAAGTTGCATCCCATTTCAAGAAGGTAACAGAATTTTTTTTTTTCCAGCATTTTTAGACTACAGGGGGTGCCGTAGGTCTTCCTTAATGGGAGACACTGCAGCTCTAAAAACACCATTGCAGGCTGTAGGCCTTTAGTTGTGTTACTGTAAATGTATTAGTCAAAGAATAATTTTATAAGGATTTATATTGAACAGGAGAGCAAAAATGCATCTGTCCTTGGAAATAGATTGTTTCCTAAAGTTTTTGCATAAACGTCCATGCTGGGTGAGAGTGAAATTTGGGTCAGATACACAGACATACGTAATAGTTTAGAAAGGGGGCATGGCAGAAGATCTATAGTCTGCTATAACCATAGTGTTAACCACAGATTAAGGTTCATGAATTCAAACTGGTCTGAGGAAAAGCTTTATTATTACATTTACATAAACCTGATAGAAAAACATAAAAATTACAAAAAACATTACATTTAGTCCCATTCACACAAAGTCATTCAGTATGTACAGCTCAGAATCGTGCCCGTTGTTTCTTTAAGAGTCCATTTAAATCAGGTGAAGACCATTAGCTGGAGCCGAGGTTTGGAAAAGCATTTCTCGTCAAAAGTCTTCGTTTTGTCGCCTGCTCCACCAGCTTTTGATAATCATCCAATTTGTCCCGAAGTTTGTTATAAATCTGAAAAAAAAAAAAAAAAATTACCAGAATTTATCAAAGACTAAACATCTTTCATCTTTTTTTTCTATCACATACTTAGTTGAGCAGGAATAAAATGTTATGATTACAGCAAGGCAAAGCATTAAAGATTAATTAAACAGTTTTGTGGATCAACAGAGGAAAAAAAAATAAAAATCAGGTACTGGACCTTTAAATGTCCACACAGATATTGTATAAGCAGCTCGAGGTCAACAAAAAAGTCTGCTGTGTACTGTATGCATCCAATTATAAAGCATTTGATTGATTGTTCAGGAACGGCACTGTTAGCATGCTAGTTAGCTTTTCTGAGACTCCAAAGCTCCACGCTGGTCTCTGAAAGTTGTGAAAAGTGCTTATAAACTCACTGTGCTGAATAATTAGGATGACCTGAATGCATAAGTTAAGTGGGATCATTTGCAAACATTTAAAATGAACTAGTTCTGTTTTTCATGTTTTAAGACTGCAAAAATCTGATTTATCTGAGTTAACATTTGTGGAAATTTACCAGTGGCTTGTCTTAGACTTTTGGCAAGATAAAATAAAGATAATGTATTTAAATGTGACCCTATTAATCTCAACCATTTACATTTAAACTTGTAAACATTAGTCTAGGTCAGTGTTTCCCAACCTTTTTTGTCTTGTGTACCCCCTGAGCCTTTTTGTCATACCTCGAGTACAGACGCTCCTCGACATACGAACATTCGGAGTTACAAACAGGGTCGAGAGAAAAAAAAAAAAAAGTTAAATGTTTGGGCAAAAGCGCTGTACATGTACGCAAGTGAGTTTTTGTATTTAGCGCCTATTCCGACTTCCAGGTACAGTACGTAGTGCGTATTTCCGCCGCTGACGCACAGGCAGGGCGCTGCGCAGCATCCCCCAAGCGTCACGCCCACTCAGTAGAAGTGTTCACTTCAACTGAGTGGGCGTACTACGGTGCGGTGTTATGAACTTGCATGCGTACAGTAATCCAATATGGTTGGTGAAAAGCGAAAAGCTTCTAGTGAAGCTTCTGTGAAAAAGCGGCAAGCCATCTCATTTGAAAAGAAGGTGGCGATAATAAAGTTGATGCTGGTGAGAAGATGGTGAATGTGGCACGCGCGTACAACATGAACGTTCGACAATTGGTATGATATATAAACAAAAGGACCGCATTATGGAGCATGTGAAAAGTGCAGCGGGTATGCAGTCCACCATCATAATCAAGAAGAGAGGGAAACTCATGGAAGAGATGGAGAAACTTCTTGGTATTTGGCTCAAAAATCAGCAGCAGCGGCGTGTTCCTTTGAGCCTTATGCTGATTAGTGAGAAGGCCATATCGCTTTTTAATGACCTTAAGGCTAAGGCAGGGGAAAGTGCTGCCGCAGAAACCTTTTCTGCCAGCCATGGCTGGTTTGCACGTTTTAAGAAGAGGGCAAATCTTCATCACGTGTCCGTGAGTAGAGAGGCAGCGCTTTCCCCAAGAGCTCAAGCAAAATAGGAGGTAAATAGGCTACACACACAGTCTCACACATACATTCACACAGACGCGCGCTCTCTCTCTCAGCTGACTGCATTTGCCTGTGTCCCTCTCTTCTTTTTATCTCATCAGTTTTCCATATTTTTAAAAAGCATATTAGTATTATTTAGTAGTGTTATTGTGTTATTAGTGATATTAGTGTTATTTAAATGCAGTACAAATCCATATAGATAACTTATACAAGCCTTAAAGGGATATGCCACCCCCAGGTCAAACCTGGGCATCTCCCCACAGTCCAGAGACTAAAATAAGTGGTGGAAAGCGTTTTCCTGGTCACCCAGCCATTGTCCAGGTGTTTTGGGTAGGAACTATTTTTCAGTGCGGAAAAACACAGCCGAAGCACAGGGGAATCCCAGTTACGCACCAGGAAGTAGAGGTAAGATCGGGCCTAAAAAATCCAGCCCGACCCGGCCCGAACCCGACCAATTAACTTGATTTGCAGGCCCGAGCCCGAAGCAAACCCGAAATTTCATATTTTATTTGTGAGGACTCGGGAGGAGGAGGGGTGATTTATGATAACAAATTAAAGCCTGTCTTTTGTAACGAAATCCAAGTTAAACAAGACTGTATAAACATTTACATCTTTTATATTTGTTTCTGCAGAGGGTACATTAACCGACAATTTTCCATCATTGATGGATTTTTAAAAGAGTTGACGGGAAAAATTTAAGGCCGTCCGTCATTTTGACGGGTTGAAAATTGGGCCATAAACCACAGCAGCAGTACGTCCTTAAGAATCTAGCGCGGCGCGGCACTTTAAGAGAGAGAAGCAGAGAGAGCGGAGGGGAAGCAGAGAGAGCGGAGCGGAGGGGAAGCAGAGGGAGCGGAGCGGAGGGGAAGATTATTAAGAGGGCAGTGTTCACGTGCGCAGAGCATGCTCTGGCTCTGCGGCTCCTGTTTAGTAGTTAAATAGCAATTACATTACAGCGCCTTCTCTCTTTTATCCAAATTATTTATTTTAAAACAAGTATTCCTTAGTTTAGTATCCACACATCGTTTTAGTATACATTTTTATAAACATATTTATTTTTTAAAAAGTCAGCGAGAGAGAAGCCCGAGCCCGACCCGAAGCAATGATTGACATTTTAGGCCCGGGTCGGGTCGGGCTCGGGCTTAAGATCTTACCTCTACCAGGAGGGGAGTTCCCCTATTACGCAGCGTGGTGTGTGCTTCGGCTGTGTTTTTCCGCACTGAAAAATAGTTCCCACCCAAAATGACCAAGTCAAGCTCTCCGTGTTGATTTGCACATTTATTTGCACTCGATATGAATGCGCACTACACAGAAAGTAATTGGGAAAAGCATCGAGCAAATGAATTCCTTTTGGCCGAAATCTTTCTCTGGCGACGTTAGACTCCAGTCTAACGCGGAGTAGCTGCAGATACCACGGCGGTCAGTGGCGACAGACTCGGACAATGGCTGGGTGAGCAGGAAAACGCTTTCCACCACTTATTTTAGTCTCTGGACTGTGGGGAGATGCCCAAGTTTGACCTGGGGGTGGCATATCCCTTTAAACATATAATAACGACTTACGAACAAATTCAACTAACGAACGGGTGTCCGGAACATAACTCGTTCGTAAGTTGAGGAGCATCTGTACCCCCTCACTCATACGTGTTGATAATTCTCCAAAAGTAGAACGTGATACAGATTATTAAATAAAAATCATTTTATTTCATCTCCTTAATTTGAAAATTTATTTCTCAGGCATTTTCTCTTTTCTTTAACTCAAATTTACTCAAATTAGAACAAAAATATTAAAAAAAAAATCTCTCAGCGACACTGCTGAGTACCCCCTGCAGTGTGCTCGCGTACCCCTAGGGGTATATGTACCCCTGGTTGGGAAAAACTGGTCTAGGTAATAGTTGTAAGCCTCTAGCACCCCCTGGTGTTGGTGCACTCACATTAGTGTTGGTCTGTGTGGAGCTCAGAGCCTGCAGAAGCTGGTCAATCGCGGTGTACGGCAGCCACACCAGATGCCCGGTCGCAGAGAGGGGCTTCTGCAAGAAACAAAGAAACAGGTTAAATATTATGTCATACATGTGTGTATCATTCAGTCTACTTTTCAGACCCCTGTACAATATATTACTCAAGTAAAAGTTGTGGTTCCTCCTCCCACTGTGAGTAAGACAAGTGACAAAAGCTTTATGTTGACAATATGAAATTATATGAACATTTGTGTTTCTTACGCCGCTCCTTCTAGATATGATTTAGTTTGTCTAATTTTTGTGTCCTTTGGGAAAAAAAGTTAACAATGAATGTATTGTCCTTCCAATTACATTAACTTCAAATTATAATTCAGATGTTACGTCTAGATAATTCTCCTTTAAGAGTAGAGTAACTAATGTTTTTTACAATCTGAGCCTTATTTCTGTAATAAAACAAGTTTTACTCCCCCACAGCACTACAGTGCTGTGCTCCATATGACCCCACAGTGTCATATGGAGCACTTCCAGAGATGTTTTAGATTAGCGATAGCCGTAGAGCTAATATATGCCCCGAGCGGTCTCCAAATAACACAAACTTTAGCACTTTTCAAATCATAGAAGCTCGAGGTCCTAGTCTACACTTTTGTTTGAGTCAAAAGTGGCCTGTAATCCGAGATTTATCCATAGTTTCGAGTAGATGAGTCACAGTTTATTTCACTCTCAGCTCCCGGGACCCAAACATGAAACGCAAAGCTGTAAATTATGGATAAATCTCGGATTACTACCAAGTGGAGTAGTAATTACCCTAAGAGTCATTTTTTGGATCATTACTTTGTACTTTGTCTTGAGTAATACTTTTAAGTAATGTTAAGAAACAGCACAGTTTTGGACTCAAGGTGTCCAAAGCAGCAGCAGTAGCACTATAGTACTACTACACAGTACATACTATTTTTTACCTGGATGCCAAAGTACTGATGTCCCTTCCCCAATACTGCATCCACGTACTCCAGAACCAGCTCGGCCGCAGATTCCAGGTGGTCAAAGTTCAAATACAGCCGGAGCAGAGAGGCCGCATCTACGGACTAAAGAAAAGGCTTGAGAGTTAGTACCGGTTGTGATAACATAATAATCACAACACAAGACGGTAGTATGCTGAACACTTAAGTTGGCCCTAAGTGGGTTTAGTACTACAGTTAACCCTAGTACTGTTATGTGGGTTTGGTACTTTTGTTAGCCCTGGTACCTTGTACGCCGCAGTGATCCAGTCTGGTAGAGGCACTCCATGAGACAGTAGTTTGGTGATGACATGTTTGTGGTGCTGCCCGTGACCCGAAAACCTGTCGAGGTACGAAGCCAAAAGCCGCCACGCCTCATCTGTGGCACTGAGAGAGAGAGAGAGACCGGTAAACAAGGGATTAATCACAATAACACTGTAGAATCACTTTAGTTTAAACTGAACTGGGGACAGGGCAGAACTTTATGGTGGAATTTGCTTGTGTAACTGTCCGAATGCAGATTCGTTGACCTGGTTTATGGTTCATGTCTCTACTGGGCCTATCCACATGAAACAAAACTGGCACAAAGTTCAACATCTTCTCTGTCAGTATAAATGAATTAAATTGAAATGCCATGCATCCATTTTCGTCTGCTTATCTGGGTTCAGGTCACGGGGGCCACAACCTGTCTGGAGTGGAGTGTGCAGTATTTTATTGTTTGGTCCCCTGTGACCCCAGCCCTTTGGGACAACGGATGGAAATTAGCCTTAGGCTACAATCCGGTGCGTTTACATTCATGTTGTGTCATGTTTGTCCATTAATATGCTCTGTCCCAATTAAATAAATTAATAAAATGTTTAAAAGCCTAAACAGATCTGCCTAAATCTCCCCGCACCAGCTCCTATGGATCCTCTTGCGGGTGGTTGGTCCACGGGGAGGACGGCCCCATGTCGCTCCTTTGGGCTGTGCCCGGTCGGGCCCCGTGAGGGAAGGCCCGGCCACCAGACACTCTCCTTCGAACACCCACCCCAGGCCTGGCTCCAGGGTGGGGCCCCGGTGATGCCATTCGGGCGACATAACTGGCGTTGCTGGTTTTTAAAGTTAAAGTGAAATGATTTTTTCACAATAGCCTCAGAAAGTGGTGCCTTTATTCAACCCCAACAACATGAAAGTTGTCTACTGAAGATTAATGTGACGTTTGTGGAGCCAATCCCACACAAATAATGAGAAGGTTCAACATTGACCCCTCACCTTGATTCTTTGGTATTGACAACGGTTGACAGTTGATTTGCAGCTAACCAGTTCCAGGCTTCATTCTGAACGTCCTCATCTCCAAACTGCAGCTTTATACACCTGAGAAAGAAGAAAATAAAACATTCTTTGTATCAAAGAAGCATGGGCACATAACCCATTCTATACTATTCACCATCAATAGTGAACAGCAGAGGATAGCAGGAAATGTATAAGGTATTGGGGGTTTGGGGGTACTCCAAGAAAATTACAGTACAGAGTGGTGTCATTTCCTGCTTTTTAGTGGGTTTTAGAGGTTTTTCAACATCCACACTGCTCGTTTACCGTTTTACCAATAGTTAAATTATTAAATTGGAAAATGGCTTATCCAATAATATTGCAAAGCGACAGATGATAGATTTGACTCACTTAAAGGCCAGTCCCTCAAACACTGGGGTGAGCGGGATGTTAAAAGTCTGACACACACAAATAGCAGTGTCAAAAAGTCCAGTTTGAACCAACAGGGCCACCATCTCCACGGCTGCTGCGCTCCCTACAGGAAACGGGAAGCATGAAACAGAAAGTGAGAGATCAGGACTGTATCTGCACAGCTCATGGTTACAGGGTGGAGGACTATACCGGCTATGGCAGCAGATGGAGGATGGTGCTGAGCCAAAGTGAGACGACTACGAGACAAAATGTACTCTCTCTCTAGGTCACGCAGCTCCAAGATATCCACCTGACGACGCACTGGGAGGAGAGGGAAAGAAAAGGAGGGAGGAAGAGAGAGAAAGAAAAATGAGGAGAGGGGGTAGGAGAGAGACAAAGAGGAGAAAAAGCAGAGGGAGAGAAAAAAAAGGGAAAGACAGGACAAGGAATAGTTGGGAGTAGAGGAGAGAGCAGGAGCAGGTAACATTTGTTCATTTGTGTTCCATTAAAAACTCCAAAGCCATTTATTCTACAGATTCTATTATAAAGATGTTATAAATTATTATTATAACAGTTGTATTCAATATTTTAAATGTGTGCTACTGTAGATTGAGAGGAGTGTTCCTGTGTCTGTACCTGGTTCAGGTGTCAACTCTCCGTCTGAGTTCCTCTTTGGAGATGCTCCTGGACGCTCATACTGAAACAAAACAGATTATTTTGTAACTTTCTTTTCGTTACACCAACTATTTTATTAGTTCTACAAAAATTATTTGAATTGAAATGTGAGTCTAAAAGGTCCCACATGTAAGGTTAAAAATTGTGGCACAAGCTTTTCCCAATAATAAAACAAGGGAAATTTCAGATCTTTTGAGCTGTTTCAGTTAGGAATAAGTTGAGGCTAAGGCAAACCTCTATCAGTACTAAAGTCTTAATCCCAGTCTAAACCAGGATTAAACCCGGTCTGAACCAGGACTCTCTCCCAGTCCATACCGTGGCTCCAGCGGCGGGCTGGACGATCCAGGCGTACTCGGGGCGGATCAGACGCAGGCAGTTCAGAGCTGATAGGTAACAGTTCACCTGTCGCTGGAGCCCCGCCCTCGATCGCACTTCCCGCCCTAAACGCATGCCCAGCTCAAACATAACTGTGCCCGCTGAAAATAAAGAGGAGGAAAATACATTTTACTTAAAGGAAAAGTAACGTTTTTTTACAATCTGAGCCTTCTTTCGGCAATAAAACAAGTAGTTTTACTCACCCATAGCAGTTTGGTGTCAATTGGAGCAGTTTTGTAGAAGTTATGTTGTAGCCGTTCTGTTCTACTAATGATCCCGTATCCGTTAGCGTGAGTGCTCGGGGCACTGCTTTGCCGTCTCCAAATAACACAAACTTTAGCACTTTTCAAATCACAGAAGATCGCTGTGTCAGGGTAGACTTTTAGTAGATTCCAAAACGGCCTGAAACCCGATATCGCAACAGAAAAGTAAAGTTCAGAGCGGTGTTAGCTTCTTTCGGACTAGCGGTGTTTACAAAACAGCTGAGTTCACGCATGCACACTGTCCTCTCTGATGACGTCATCAAATGAAACTATAGCTGCATATCGGGTTTCAGGCCGTTTTGGAATCCACTAAAAGTCTACCCTGACATAGCGATCTTCTGTGATTTGAAAAGTGCTAAAGTTTGTGTTATTTGGAGACCGCAAAGTAATGCCCCGAGCACCAGGTTAAGATAAGATAAGATAAGATATGCCTTTATTAGTCCCTCAGTGGGGAAATTCCAGTGTTGCGTAACGGGTACGGGATCATTAGTAGAACAGAACGGCTCAACATAAGTTCTACGATACTGCTCCAATTGACACCAAAGTGCTATGGGTGAGTAAAACTACTTGTTTTATTGCCGAAAGAAGGCTCAGATTGTAAAAAAAAAACATGTTACTTTTCCTTTAATATTCATTCATTATTTTGTATTGTGAACACTTTTCACTCAACGCTTGAAAAATTTTAAAAATTATTTCTACAACTTAAAAATACTTGAGCTGTGTGTAAGAGTTTGATTTTGAATTTCAAAAACTGGATCTGTGTCCCTAACCCTGTGTCTCCAGATACGAGGTTCAAATCAAATACAACTTTTACTGATAACTGTAATTCTGATTTACTCTCAACTACTGGACATGAGGTCAAGTTATAATTTGGGATTTTGGTTCTCAAGATGATCATCCAATCATTTGGGTTGTCAATTTCAATGCTGAAACCCAGTTGGTTTAAACCTAAAAAGGCTTTCTCTAATCTGAAGACCCCAGCACCTGCAGACAGTCATGAGTCAGTGCTAGAGCAACCTCTGCAGCTCGGAGAGGGAATTCTGTGTGTGTCTTTGTACTTGTTCATGTACCTTTCCTGTAGTTGTGTCTCTGGATGTGAAAGGCATAAAGAAGCTCGTAATAATTATGAGATAGAAGGTCCAGACTACGAGCACGAGACTCGATGATGTTCACCACCTGGAAATTTCAAAAAACAAAATGAGCTTAAAAATAGTAAGAGAAGAGGAAAATAAGATGAGGACTTTTTAAAAGTAAAGTGTTGAGTTCACACCTCATCATGAAGGTTCACATAAGAAAACTGCACCAGGTCTTGAAGCTGAGAACGCTCACACAGAACCACCACCAGCTGACGCAGACAATCCAGCTGCCTACAGGGGGAGAGAAGAGAACTAGCACTTTAATCTTGTGTTAAAACTCAAAGCAACTTCACTGATACTTTGCAGTGACATCACGCTGGGGGTGTTCTACATGAATCTCTATGGTGGAATGTTCAGCAGTCACCATGGAGACAATGCACACATTAGCAAGCAGTCAAAAAGTTTAAAGATGGTCTGAAAAAATACCCAATCTATTTAAACAACACATTTCCAGGAGCGTGTGATCAATACGAGCGTTCATGGTTCTGTTTAGGAGTTTGATTTTCAACAAAAAGGTGAGAGTGACTCACTGAAAAAACTGTTGGCCAACGCTAGCTAGTTTGTGACTAATTTTATGTGCGAGTTGTTTAACAGGACAAATCAGCTCACCTCTTGTAGTCAGTCGTTTCTGGTCAGATTGTGTTAAAACAAAGCTCAGATTAGAGGCTAACTTGTGTAACAAAGCTTTTTAAAGGAGAATTAACGTTTTTTTACAGTCTGAGCCTTATTTCTGTAATAAAACAAGTTGTTTTACTCACCCATAGCACTTTGGTGTCATATGGAGCACTTCCAGAGATGTTTTGGATTAGCAATAGCCGTAGCGCTAATATATACCCTGAGCATGTAATATATGCCCCGAGCGGTCTCCAAATAACACAAACTTTAGCACTTTTCAAATCATAGAAGCTCAATGTCTTAGTCTACACTTTCGTTTGAGTCAAAAGTGGCCTGCAATCCGAGATTTATCCAGTTTCGAGTAGATGAGGACACCAGTGCGCATGTGCGGAGTCACAGTTTATTTCACTCTCAGCTCCTGGGACCCAAACATGAGACGCAAAACTGTAAATTATTGATAAATCTCGGATTACAGGCCACTTTTGACTCAAACCAAAGTGTAGACTAAGACATTGAGCTTCTATGATTTGAAAAGTGCTAAAGTTTGTGTTATGTGGAGACCGCATGGGGCATATATTACATGCTCGGGGCAGATAATATATGCAAACTCGCGCTACGGCTATCGCTAATCTAAAACATCTCTGGAAGTGCTCCATATGACACCAAAGTGCTATGGGTGAGTAAAACAACTTGTTTTATTACCGAAATAAGGCTCAGATTGTAAAAAAACGTTAATTCTCCTTTAAGAAAGCAGTGCCTACAGTTAGCATGACACCAAAGAGTGTTGATGACATCAGCTGCACAGTATCAATTGTTTGTACAGTAGGGACAGTATATATATTTTGGTCGTACATGCTTGCATCAGGGTTCTGTGTCAGAGCCTCGTATGCCTCACTGTTGTGGCCCAGGTCCAGGTGATGTTTGAAGATACGAGTCCACAGCGCCGCCTGCAGGGGGAGAGGCACAACTACAGTTAGAGCTGACCATATATTCAGATAAACCATCAGTATAAGTGTTGATTCATAGATCGTTTTGAAATTTATTTCAGTCTCTGACCTGAGAGGTGGTATCGTTGGAAGCTTCGGTGATGGCCAATGTGGAGAGTTGAATCACAAGTTCAGGGAGGCCCATGTCCTCCAATAAACGCAAAACCTGAAGGAAATGGATACAATATTGAGATATTATTTTAAAAAAGGTGCTGTACCTCATTTTCAAAAAAATGTGAAAAACGGTGTCCAATGTTATTCTTCCCTTCTTCACAGTGCTACTGCAGTCTCATAACATTAGCAGGACTAGTAGTAGAGAAGTTTTCGAAGTAATGAAGTAGAAGTAGTAGCAGTAGTATCTTGCTGTAGTATTGCAGCAGGAGTAGTAGTATCCTGTAGTACTGCAGTAGTAGTACCTTGTTGTAGTACTGCAGTCTTGCCGTTGGAGCTGCCTCTTCGTCTTCTGTGCCTGTAAGCTTCATCAGGAACTCCTCTTTCTCCACCTCATTGGCCGCCTCCTGAAAACACTGCAATGCCTACGAGAGAAAAGAGTCAGATGCCCTCCCGTCCTCCTTTATCCCTGTGTGTCAGATGCATGCTTGCCAGTTGTGCATGTTAGATGCCCTCCCTTGGCTGTACCTTTTGTCCTTCTCCAGTGGCAAGGTAGCACTGTCCCAACATAAACCTGCATGAGCCGATGTTCACCTGGCACCAGGGACCCACCAGACGCACATACTCCTGAGAGAGAGAAAAGAGGGGTGAGGATTGGAGACAAGTGGGAAGATGGATAGAAATGTGAGAAAGCTCATACAGAGAGCAAAAGAGAGGGCAAGGGAAAAGATGAAGTGATTGATCTCCCACCCAAGCCACCCATCCAACTGCCTTTTCAGTCTGCTGGTCTTTGCCCTGAGGCTCCTCAGTCTCCTTCCTGATGGCAGCAGACTGAAGAGGATGCTGCCATCAGGATGCTGAACAGGATGCTGAACTCTCTCCCTGCCCTCCCCCAATCACACTGCTGCTTAACTGACACCATTTGAGCTTTATTACGCTACACATTGTGTTTTACTTATTTGTATTATATACAACAGGGATGAAAGTGGCCAATCATGGAAAAAAGCGGAAGTTTGACAAAAGCTAAAAGTTGACAAGTGTCAATTTTGCATAACATAGGAACTTGTTAGTACAGAAAATTCCATAATGAGGCTTTAGAGTGAAACCCACCTGTAACTGTGTGTACTGACAGTTTGCCATCAGACATTCTGGGAACTGGAATCCAGGGTTACTGGGCCAACTGGGAAACTGGATCAGGAAAAACACTGCGGTCTTGTGTGATTGTTATAAAGTCTTATTTTGAAGATTAAATGTTTATGATAATGTTTGGTTGTTTTATTTTGAAGCATGTAGAGCCTATAGCTGATGACTTTTATTTTGTATATTAAATGTTTATGACATTTTATTGTGAAGGATTCAGACTCCTAAGTCACATGTGTATTTTTTAAATATTAGTGTTATTTTTGAAAAATACAGGCTCTGTCCAAGCAGGTGTGATTGTTATAGTGTCTTATTTTGAAGGAAATACATTTCTAATAAAGTATAGTTTTGTGAAAGACAGATTTCTTTAGCTTATATATTCATAACAGAAAGATACAGGCACTGTTCCAGCTTGTCTGTTCATTATAAAGTTTTTTATTATGAAGTTTAGTTTTGTTTGTTTTATTTTGAAGGGTACATTTATGATGAAGTATTAGTTTTATCGTGAAGGATCCTATAGCTCAGGCATTCATAATGAAGACTAATTTTTAAGGACGTAGACTGTCCCAGCAGATATTAAGTCTTAAGCCTGTCTGGCGGCACGGTGGCTGAGTGGCTAGCACTCATGCTTCACAGCAAGAAGGTTCCGGGTCCCCGGGTCGCCCATGCCTTTCCGTGTGTGTTCTGTGTGGAGTTTGCATGCATGGTCTGGGTTCGATCCCCGGGTCGCCCGGGCCTTTCTGTGTGGAGTTTGCATGTTCTCCCCGTGTCTGGGTGAAGAAGATCATGAAGATGGTCTCCGGGCACAGTAATGTGCTGCCCACTGCTCCTAATATATATAGGATGGGTTAAATGCAGAGAATTTCTCCAGTGTGAGATCAATAAAGTCACTTCTCTTATTTTAACAATTAAAACTTTGATAGTTTTGCATTTGCAGTTTGTATGATTGTTTTTAAGTCTTGTTTTGAAGGTTAAATGTTTATGATAAATTATTTTATTGTGAAGGATACAGGGTCTGTCCCAGCAGGTGCACCACACTGGACACCATGTGGCTCCACTGCAGCAGCTCCGCTTCACTGTTTCTCTGAGAAAAAATCTGAGAAATGATGTTTTTACGAGCCGTGGTCTGATAGAAGAGCTCCACCACTGTCTGCGGGCTCAGGACTGGACAGAGAGGGAAAAAATATACACTTTTATTTAAATATATGTAAACTATAGTCAATGGGCTCAACATTGCACTAGAACATACTGGTGTGTGTGTGTGTGTGTGTGTGTGTGTAGAGCCTTTTAAATACGAATCACTTACAATCACAGCAATACTAACAAATACAGGCATGAAAACAGGTCGGGGTGAGAAAGGTGAGAAGCCCCCCCCACGGGGTGATGCGTGTGACCCTGGGAAACATGCTTTTTTGCCGTACTGTACTAGAACGAAGTGTAATTGCACATCAACAACAGTAATTGGCAGTGGCGCTCTCATTGTCGCTCTGAGCCCCAGAGTGACAATGAGAGCGAGTGTACGGGTCTTTAGCTTTGAGCAAATGAATTGTAGTAAACAACCCCTCAAGAAAAAATTTCAAATTTCTAACAGGGATGAAGAGAAATGCAGAGAGAGACGGAGATAATGCAAGAATTGTCCAAACTGAGCATTTGCGGTCCTTTTCTGCGTTACACAAAACCAGTGTTGAAACGGGCAAGTTCGGACAAGGCACCTTTTTGACGTCAGATCGGCAAATGCAGCTCCAACCCCTCCCTCTGTCTCCGCTCAGCGCCCCTGTATATCCCGCCCAGAGAGTTTGGACTGTGAATGCACTACGCAATGCGAAATGCATTTTTTTTATTTGCCTGGAGGCACCTGCGAGTGTTTCTAGGCTCGGAAGTCCTTTATCTGAGCCTCTGGACCTTTGAACAGCAGTGGTTTAATTTTATTTTATGTGGAAATGTGTTTATTTTTCAATGGAACACTCTAACTCTCTCCCCCCGTACAAAAACAAGGAAATGGATCAGAGAGCGCACAGAGAGACAGCGGAGCGTTTAGCCACGCCCCCACCTTCTACAATTGGCCAGCTTTTTCCTCCTCATTTGCATTCAAGCAACAACGCCCATTAGAGTGTTCTGAGTGAGGAAAATGACTCTTTTTCAGCTTATCTTTGTTTCTCATGCACTGAGTGTTGATTTTGAAGAAGGATTCATTTACAGTATTAGGGAACCATTAAGGAGCCATATAAAAGCATCAAGAAGTACCATGTCATGGGATCTTTAAGCCGCTGGAGTTTTTTTCAGCGTAAACATGCCGAATTTCGCCAACAATCATCCCGCTTTGTTGTTTTACTTTTTTTGTTTTTAATGTTAATAAAGGATACAATGTTATGGAGAGGTGTATTAATAGAGCTGGTTTAGACCTGGTTTAGTCTTGGTTTAGACCCGGTTTAGTCGCGGTTTAGACCTGGTTTAGACCCTGTTTAGTCGCGGTTTAGTCCCAGTTTAGACCTGGTTTAGTCTTGGTTTAGGCCCCTGCTGTCAGCTAATATGTCCCTTTGATGCAGAAATAATACGATAATATGACTCGCCCCATAAGAACATGGTCACTCCGTTTTAACAGTTTGTCGTGTTAATTTGCGTATTCACGTGTATGCGCGGGTCGCGTATATCCACGGAGTAGCGTAGCAAGTTAAGGATTTTCTCCAGTTTCACGAAATGCCGCGTACATATTCACGAGGCTCGCTCACAGCTGATCGGCGAACAGGCGTAAACACAACAGCGCTAATCGTCATGATTGGCGGGAGCTCGATCGGTGGGTAATTTATGCTGCAACATGATTGGAAGCTGGAGCGCAGTTTGCCAATTATTCATATTTATCAGAGACCAGAATGGAGTTTTGCCGTGATAGTAAAACCAACAACAATGTGCCAATGTGTGCTTCCTTATTCTTGGACAGTAGAAAGCTTCAAAATTAGATGGGCCAGTACAAAGTGGACTTATTTTGACCTGAAGAGTTACTTATACAGTATATCTGTACTGGGGGGTATTCCATCAACGTTGCTAAACATAGCGGCACCTAAGTGATTAAGCCTCGCCTGAAGAAGCGTCACCTTAGGCTTAAGCCTGAAGTCGTTGCACTAATGCAGTTTAGCGGTGCCTCAGCTTAATGATCCTCATGTGTGCTTAATAATCTTCATGTGGGAAAATGCTGACTCACATGAATAAGTTTTCATAACTATCTCCATTTTATCTGATAAATGTTTGTTTTAATCTTAAAATAAGCCAAGGTACTGTACTGCACTTAAACACTCTTTGCCCCGTTTTTGGACCCTCACCCACAGTTTGAGCACCCCTTCTTTGATTTTTAATTTTTAAACCTGTTTTTTCAACTTCCTACCTGGAGTCACATTCTCTTACTGGTTTTGCAGTGGTATTTACCTCTGCACATTTACCAAATGCATGTTGTGACAAACAAGACGCATTTGTGCACTTATTAGGCAAAATTCAACCACATGTCGTGGTAGGCCTGTTCTGTGCTGTAGACCTGCTCTGTGCTGTAGACCTGCTCTGTGCCAACACTGAAACATAAATTTAGATTAGTTTTTGCTTTGCACTTAGTCTTGCACTTCTAATCAGAGCGCATTGAGGATGAAGCCTATGTGCACTATGAGCAGGAGGAGCGAGAGCGTGAAAAGGCGAGGAGCAGTGCACTGACGTGAGGCGGACAGAAGGTAGGATGTTTTATAAAGTTTAACCTGCTGTGATACACGCTGGGACACAAGGGTACACGCTGTAGTGAACAAGCTGCACGCACTGGGGGCGCGTGTGGTGACATGCGGTGTCCGCGGCTCCAGACGAGCGCACAGATGGGCAGTGAGACACAACGATCGACACTACGATCTACCCACACTACTTTGGCGATCAACTGGTAGATCACAATCGACGTATTGGGCACCCCTGTTTTAGACACTATTTTTGATTCACAGGGTAATACGGGACAAAGTGCGTCGCTATTCAGCTCAATAAGGGACGCGTACTGACCCAGGCAGCTGACAAAAAAGCGGAAATCTGCCAAAAAGCGGAAATTTTTCATCCGTTTATTGTTTTATGCCTTTTATGCATTGATGGAAATTGATAAATAGGATTTCATTAAAGAGGATTGCACAGCATCTCTGAAGCAAATTTGTTGAATCACTGAAATGTTGCATCATGGAGTGTGCCTGTTATTTGTTACATTTTGTTTTAAAAGTCAAGGTTTACCTTTAACTGTATTTGATAGAGATGTCACATAAAATATAAAGTGTCAATGTCGTCAAGTGAGAGTGATGTTAGGCCCAGCTGATATAAGTTCTATGATGATATGAATAATTGTAGGTTAAATGGCATTCATTCACATTTGTGTAATGTGTGGCAAATGTAAATTGGTGAAAATATAACAAATAATTGACTTAAGCATGAATACTGTCAGTAATAAGAATCCAACCCGGGACTCCCACGTGATAGACGCAACATTTAACCACTGTGCCAAACTCTTTTTCAATAACAGCTTTGGAATTCTTTTATCTGATAATATTGTATTCAAAAGAATATTTTAAATTACTGGAAGTTTGTCAAAACTGACCAAGAAGGTAAGGTAATTTTTTTTTGGCTGATATTGCCATCCTTCTTTTCAGACAACACAGATAGTCATGCGAGAGGTGTGCGGAACCGTTTGTTTGACATTCGTTCACTTCAGGTATGGATTCTTTGCGCCACCGCCTGATTAAGCCTCATCTTTAGCCTGCCCGGGACCAGGCTAGTTCAGCGGACTATGTTGCCCCAGTAACTCAGTGGGGACTAATGCTAGCGAGAGTCATGGAACCGAACTCTCACAAAAACTAGCTCGGCCTATCGAAATTATTCGGGCTTTGCGCTTAGCCGCGTTGATGGAACACCCCTCTGGTGTAAGACACCTTTTGCTTGAATACATGGAAGAAATCTTTTTGTCCATGTAGCAAAATTTGTTTTGGGTTGAAATAAGTTCCTCGGAAAACCAGAAAATGTGATGCTGGCAGGCTATTGTTTGTTAACATTACAGTGATGGCCGGTCTGGTCTCCTAGAGTTGTGAAAAATGCTTATAAACTACCGATGAATAATTGGGATGCTCTGACTGCATAAGTGAGGAATACTGCAAACCGTTTAAAACGTACTAGCTCTGTTCCATGAAATCAGATGCAGCCATTTTAAATAATCACACACAAATATATATATATATATATATAGTAGTATATAGTTTTCCTATGTTGTATTCAGACCTGATCTGTTGGAGGACAGCGATGGAGAGTCCGACAGGTCCAGAACTGTTAAGTGCTGCAGGTTTGCATCTCTGAGGACAGAAAATTAATTTCAATTTAATAAACAAGACATTTTAAGATTTAAAAAAAAATTCTGAGAAGAACACTTATAGCAATCTATTAAAACTCACTTGTGTTTACTTTTAAAAATCCACATTACTCCATCAGTGCACATCATTTTGATAACACATTTACATTAGCAGTGGTAGCACTGATAGAGCTAGTACTAAAAGTATTTGCAGTAGCAGTAGAGCACAAAACTTTGCAAGCACTGTAGGAGTGATAGTTTTACAAGTAGTAGCAGCAGTGGTAATAGTAGTTCATAGTAGCAACAGCTATAGAACTAATAGTAGCAACAGTGGAGCAATAGTGGAAGCAGTAGTTTTATTAGCAACAGTACACATACATGGTGTCCAGAGGGATTGCGGAGGCCAGAGTCTGGGAGATGTTCTTCAAAAGGTGATACGACGACAACAGGTGAGAACTGCGTGGAATCAAGTCCTGCTGCAACTGCAATAAACAAGCCCCACCCCCAAGAAACACCTGAGAGAGAAAGGGGAGAACAGAGAAAGACAGGGAGAGAGAGGAGAGGGAGGGAAGAGGAAATACAGGGAGAGACAGGCACAGAGTGGCAGAGAGACACAGAGAGAGGCAGAAGAACACCAGAGAGATATACAATGAATTAAACCCTAATGAGATAAGAAAACCTTTTCCCCTAATGGGGAAATTGCAGATCTCATGATTTTGGATATAACAAATGAATCCCTTGATTTCTGGATATTTCTATATCTACTTATTTGGATTTTTGATGGCAGGACATCTGATGATTGGCCTGGGGATGTTCCTGATCTATAGGAAAATTGGAAAACTGACAGCGAGCAAAGAATTGCCAAAGCGGTCAGCTGTAATCTGACACCGCAGCGGAGCTGTTGCTGACCTGGTCAAGGTATTACATCAGAAGGTGACACAGGTTGAGGACCATCTCCAATCTGTGGATGCGCTTGAGCTTTGCTTGTGTACCTTAGAGACAGATGAGGGACTTGCCATGCCTCGTCACTGCTGACTAATTTTATAGGCTTTACATACCTTATATTTTAACAGACTCAAGTGGTCAGTGATCAAGTGATCAGTCAGGAATCTTAAATATCGCATACCTAAGAAGCTCCGCTTTGAGCTGTGAAGTGGGGGTGTTTCCGCTTTAAGTGCTGTGCTGTGATTGTATGCGAGGTCTGCTTTACAGTACACACACACTGCACTGCGTTCTGTTTTTTTGAGGGTGAAATGGTCCCACACTTGGGACGTTTTCATCCTTTTCCTCCCCTCTTCTTCAATCTCTACCATAGTGAACCAAAGCAACAACAACAAAAATGTCCGTCAGTAACAACAGTCCGGGTGAAACGTAGTCATACTGTAGTGTACAGACATACTGTAGGCGACAGATTTTGCAATACATATTTTATAAATGTTTAAATAGTTTATATGCTAATAGAAACAGTGACGCAGTCTGTCCGAACAGTCTGACAATGCCACAATGATGCAGGAATTGAAATATATCGCCATGTGATGATAATTAAATGGAGCCTCGAGGCAAATAATTTACAGTCAAAAATGCTTTATCTGTGCACAATGGTGGCTGCTGAACATTCATTCCACCATGTACACTGAGGGTGTACAGTACAACCCCATGATGCCACTGCAAAAGTAGCAATATTGCACATGTAACTGTTATTGTGACAGGTGAACTCACGTTGTCTCCAAAGCGCAGGTAGAGCTTCTGGAGGATGAGCAGGTCTCGACAGAACTGAGCTCTTGTCATGGCAATGGTCGCCAGGGCCTGAGAAATCATGGCAACGGCTGTGGAACTGCTGTAGAGCTGAGAAAGGCTCAGACGCGTCTGAAGGGATTGGGCTAGAAGACAGGATGAGAAAGCAGTGGAGAGGAGTGAGAAGGAGAAAGATGGAAAGGGCGGGGTAGAGGGAGGAGGAGAGAGGGCAGAGTAGGGGGAAATGGGAGACAGCAGTGAAGAGAAATGAGGGAGGGGAAAAAAGATTGGAAGACACAGGAGAGAGGGAGGGGGAGAGAGGAGGGGAGAAGTGGAGGAGAGAGTGAGGAGAAGGGAAAAAGGGAGAAGAAATGGGAGGGAAGACAGGAGGAAGGAGTAAGAAGGGGAGTAAGAAGGGGAGAGGGCAGAGAACGAGAAGAAAGGTAGAGGGGAGAGGGGAAGAGAGGGGAGAAAGAAGAGGGTGAGGAAGGGGGTGAGGGGGAAGGAGGGGGGGGGGGGAGTACAGGAGGGAGATGGGGGCAAAAAAGCAGGTCATTAGCCAAATTGTCTGCTTTGGTTTCAGTTGTGAAAAGTGTTTATAAACTCATCACGGTGAATAATTAGGATGCTCGGTATGCAATGAAATAAATGTAAATGAGGTAAATGAGGAAGAACTTTGTACCACTGCAACTGTTTGTACCTGAGCTGAGTGGATTCTCTGGCATCTCTGTGTCTGTCTCCAGGTCCATCTCTCTCAGTAACACGTTCATGGCCGACACAGGGCTCCTCACGTCCTGCAGTTTGTTCTGAATGTCCTCGATCACATTGTCACTGAAAATAAACAAGCTGTGGTAAATTTACATTTTAATCTATGGCCTTTAATCGATGCTTTTAAGTTGTCAGTTGTCTTAAGTGAAACATATGGGCCCATTTGAAGGGTCCGAAGAGATCTGGCTTGGCTCCAGGTATACTTTTAACCAAGGAAGAGCTAAGAATTAAATAATGCACAAGAGAGAACACAGACTAGCAACACAAGACAGCAAAAAGGAGATTCAAAATTTAAGTTATTGTCTTTTTGTGTGCATAAAGATACGTCCTCTCTGCTGCTTAGTGAACCCCAGCTAGCACCGTTAGCAACAGCCATTTCCTGTTTAGATTTTATTTAGTTCCAAACTGAATCACTCTGGGGGATAAGGGCCGGACGAAAAGTGTCTTATGGCCTTTGGTTTGACTGTACATAGAACTGTACATGTTTAAATGCTTTGCTTTACTAAATCAGGACTACACCAGGGACTGAACTAAGCCCTTGTTCTTGTCCTCACCTGTCGTTGGAGAGCATGCTGTCCAGCACTAGCTCTGCAGCTCTTTCTGGAGACTCAAGTTGGTCCAGAGCCTTCTCCATCTCATAAGACATCTCTCCTGAAATGATGTCACTGACCAAACGCAGACACTGAGCGATGGTGAGGACGTCCCGGGCCACGTCAGGGTCTGAGGAGAAAGTACAGCTACATGAATTTATGAATGAAAATATTTTATTAAAAAGGTTCTGCCAGGCTCCATGTCTGGTGTTTACACAAAAAATGTATGGTTCCATTACACCAAGTTCATAAATCCTCTGAAGGTAAATGACTTAACCAGTTCGACTGATGCAGATTTACTGACCCTCTGCGATGGGCGTCTCCTCCTCGATGGACATGTATTTGTCATAGGACAGATACAGATGGTCGACAGCAAAACAGGGCAGCAGGAATGACACAAAACCCTGAAATATAAAAATAAAGATGAGCATTTGGAAAGTGCATTTACTTTTGTACATCATCCACAATGGCAATAACATGTGGCGGCAGAGTGGCAAGAGGGTGGAGCAGGAACCTTCTTGAGCAGACAGCTTATCCCAGTGCGAGGGTCCACGCTCAGCCCCAGAGGCATGGACAAGGCCTCCTGGTACTGCAGAACACAGGCGTAAAACCGGGACCAGAACTCCACCTGGAGCTGACGGTATTCCTCCTGAGAGAACTCCAACTCCGTCACACTGCTCTGAAGCTGAGACAAAAGGGTTCAAATGTATAAGTATATGAATGTATGTTCCAAATGACAATTCAGCACATTTCAACCATTTCATTTCAGTATAGAACACTTTAAAGAGGGGGTATTTTAGTTCTATGCGGTATTAACTGCCAACATACAACAATTAGGTGACCATATTAACTTGTATCGTTTCAAACATGTAAAATTTGCAACATATTAATATGTTTTATAGGTTTAGTCAAAAGTAGGGGTGTGCAAAATAATCGTCATGACAATGCATCGCAATACTAACTTTCACAATATACTGCATCGATTCTTGATGCAAAAAAATCATTATAATTAACTCATTGGCTGCCGGAGACGTCTATAGACGTTCGGGCGAACCCAACCGTTGATTGCCAGAACGTCTATAGACGTTCAACACGTTTTTCAGCGGGGGTTGCTAGGTTACAGCCTGGAGCAACTTTTGAGGTGTAATTCACGTCTCTCAACCTGTAGATGGCGATCTTGTATCATTATTTGCCGATCAGAGCCGGGGAAGAAAGGAGGAGTGCAGTGTGTGTATAGATGTGTGTAAGATGGCGAGGCCAGCGAACCCGGAAAAGCAGATAACTGTTGATCAGCGCCTATGGAGCGATCAGATCGCTCTTGGGACCCAGGATCCTGGATCAGAGGATCGCAGAGACAAGCCGGATCAAGCAGAGAGGTCTGAGCAGAGATCTGCTGTGCCCGAGGAGGGGGCGTGTCCTGTGTGCGCTGCACGGACCAGGGAGTCTCCTCAGAACTACGACAGCTCCAAAGAAGACGTTTACTGACTTGGAGCAGTAATGGTGCTGTATGGTAATTGTAATGAATGAAGTTGTGTGTGTGTGTGTGTGTGTGTGTGTGTGTGTGTGTGTGTGTGTGTGTGTGTGTGTGTGTGCGTGCGTGCGTGCGCGTGTGCGTGCGTGCGCGCGTGCGTGTGTAGCTGTGTGTGTGTGTAAAGGTTTATGCATGGGCTTGTGTGTATGTACATATATATATATATATATGTGTGTGTGTGTGTGTGTGTGTGTGTGTAGGTGTGTGTGTGTGTGTGTGTGTGTATTAGTTTTTATTATGGGTCTGTACTCTGGGCCTCAGACAAAGCCTCAACAAAGTTCTATTTTATATGAAAAGATATTATTATATCCTGTAAACATCTCTTGGCACTATTCACAGAGCCTTATATTCTTATATTTGTAAATAAAAAATGTACTTTGTCATCAAAAATCTCTTTCTCTGTTATTTTAGATGTTTGAGGTGTCACTAAATCAATAAATATTGATGTCAAAGTCACTGATCTGCTCGAAATCCTTCTCTGAACTCAACGCTCGTTTTCTCCATTTCTTGCTCAAAAACCAGTGTTTTTGCTGAAACTTCCCTATGTTCTACTATCAGTTATTTGAGAACCGAAAAGGTTAGAAACATAATTTTTTTTCCAGGTGAAAGAAGAGAGTCTAGGCTTTATTTTGATGTGTGCCATGTTTATATAGTCAAAGAACTCAGTATTCTGTGAGTCTTGTAAAATCAGTGAAAATTCTCTGAATCTCTGGCACTCTACAGGCTTAGATTTTGAAAACAGGCTGGCAGTGAAAGAGTTAATAATTTAGTATTTAATAATTTAATATTTAATATTAATAAAGAAATACATTATTAGTTGCACTTTTTTCTTTGTGAAAGGGTATTGTTTATGATGGTAGCTACCTCCAAAATGGCAAATGTTTGAACATCATTTTTTGTTTTAGAAAAAATCCTATGCACTTTTTTGTTATTGGTTTGGTTTATTTGTTTTTGTTATTCAGTAAATTCAGTTATGAATTGAGTTGCTCAGAGTTATGCATCAATTGAAAACACTACCCAGATACACAGCCACTGATATTTAAGTTATCCTTTTTTTTTGGTACATTTTCACAGTGATCGCAATCATCAAGACCAAGACCGGTGTCGAGTACTACAACACTACGGTCTACCCACACTACCTTGGCAATCAACTGGTAGATCGGCACCCATGTTTTACACACTATTTATGATTCGGCTGACAAAAAAGCGGAAATCCGCCAAAAAGCGGAAAATTTTCATCCCTGTCATATGAAAATGTGTAAAACAGAATGTCTGTTTCTTTGTCATTACTACCATATAGACATGACATTTTAGAAGACCACAGTTTAAAACTGAGCTGGGGGACAATTACATAAGAGAAGTCCCAAGGTTGAGAAACACTGTTCCAAAATGTCACGAACATGCCCCATTATCTTTAATAATCACCTCTGTCTCCACAGCGACGGTCACCTCTCTCTTCAGAGACTCCCAGCTCAGGTCTGTTATCCTCTCAGAACCTCGTATGAAAATCTGGAAAACAGAAAAAAAAAAAATGTTTAGGCTCAAACTCTTAGATGGACCACATACAGCAACACTTATGGTTTGAGCCTGGAGTTTGAGCTCAGCAGGGTCTGACCTGCAGAGCTTTGACGATGGCTGCTGCAGTGAAGTACAGAGGAGAGAACAGCATGTCCAAGTACGTCTCCTGTGGAACATACAAGATTCATTTAACTGATTTAAGTGATCTTAAACAATATCCACTCGTCCCAAGTTTCACACTTGCGCTTTATGTGTTGTTTTAATATTTAGATAATTTCATTACCCGAGGGTCTTGGTCGATGCCGATGTGGACCTCATCTTCAGGAGGAGGCTGAGTGAACACCTGGTTCCACTGTCCGGCCGAGTTACTGCTCAGAGGAGAGCGTTTAAATGTTATAATAATGTGTATCATACGTATCATGTGTATAATGATACTGTGACAGAAGATGTGATTACACTTACTGTTCAAAGTTGATGTATTTGACAATAGTGGAGTTTGTGTCGTCAACCCATAGACCCCAGACCTCTGTGGGGGTGAGAGTAAAGTCCACCAGTGTCTCCTGAAATGTACAGAACCAGTTAAAATGACAGGTGGGATGATTCACTTGACTGAAATACAGTTAAATTCACTATATTTTAGATTTGGCTAAAAAATTTACAACCTTTCCCCAATTTTGCCATTTTTTAGGTTTGCAGTTACATTGTGCTTGGGGTGTTCAGCATGTATGTCTATGGCATGACACAGTGCACAACAGATTGATATGTTTTTAACTGGTCCTGCAGGTCGGGCTTAGTTCATGGCCCAGTCCTGGTCTAGTCCTCACCTGAGTGGAAAACACAGTGGAGATGTGATCAAGGCTGTAACGGTGGTTGTCGGTGGCAACAAGCTGTAGCACAGTAAACTGTCCACTCTGAGGGAAAGCCAGGTAAACACAGAGACAAAGCCCTGTGCTGGGACAGAACACCTGTCGGACCTTGTGGCCCTGTCCTGACAGGCGCTTCACTCCTCTGCGTGCAGGGAAGTATTCCAACATGTCTGCCTCCAGCAAACACAACTGGTCCTAGAGACAACAGACAGAGAGGGGTCAGAAATCAGAGTACAAACATTAACACTGATAGTTTTCAGTGATTACACTTGAGGGGGGGCAGTATGTGCGCACCAGACAGCAGCAACGGTCTGATACAGTGTCACTCTGAGTGAGCGGGGGGAGGATGGAGAAGGCAAGACTCAGGAAAACAAATGGGCAGCGTGTGTGGCTACAGTCAAACTTAAAATTCTGATTATTAGCATGTCTGCTAAAAAAATTGTATTTATCACACACCTACGCAAATTGCAAAGTATCAAGACAGATAGATTAAAATGACAATAAAAATATCTCCTGACCCTGAATGACCACATGCGCAGCTTATGGTCCTGGCACAGAGCGTAGATGAAGCAATCATTCTCCAGCTCTTGCACAGTCAGACTCAGCACCAGGTCTGAGTGCTGCTCTCCTCTGATGGCAGTGGGCATCCAGCCAGAGATACGACGCATCATGGAGGAACGTTTAAGGTCCACCACAGACAGAGAACCTACAGAAACGAGAGAGTGGTGAGGTGGTCTACAGAAGAGCCCAGAGACACAACACAACAAATCACGGACCAACATTTAACCAACATTTAAGGTCTACCAATATGGACATAATTTTGTCTCATAAAGATTTGTATACATAAAAAAGATATATATAAATATAAATTCATTTATAAATATTGAAGCACAAAATACAAATACAAAAACACGACATACAAATAAATGATAGAATGTATATACAGTAATCCCTCGTTTATTGCGGGGGTTAGGTTCCAGAAATAACCCGCAATAAGAGAAATCCGCGAAGTAGGACAACTTTATGCCTCACCACACACATTATACGCTTTTCTCAGACTGGAATTAACCTTTTCTCACATTTTTCTCTAGTTTAAACACTCAAACTTTCATAGATTTTCAACAAAATGTATTAATAGTGACGCGTGGGGGGAGACACGGCCCCGGAAGCCCCGCCAGACGCGCAAGAAGCACTGCCACATCCACATCCACATTTTGTTGAAAATCTATGAAAGTTTGAGCGTTTAAACTAGAGACAAATATGAGAAAATGCAGCGCGAGGCCGCGCGTACACGGGGGCTGCGAGCACGAGCTAGAACTGCGGCGCCCGGACCGCGTGCTCTCAACCCAAGCCACAAACCGAACACGCACAAACGAACGCAAAAGCCGCACGGAGTGATTTAATCCTGGTTCAGACCTAGTCTAGTCCCGGTTTAGTCCAGGTCTAGACCTGGTCCAGTCCTGGTTTAGTCCAGGGCCAGTCCAGGTTTAGACCTGGTTTAGTTCTGGTCTAGACCTGGTTTAGTCCACGTTTAGTCCTGGTCTAGTCTCTTAGCCAATCAGGACGCAGAACACATTGTTACACTATTTAAAAAAAGTTACACTATTAAAAAAAAAAAAAAAAAAAAAATCCGCAAAACAGCGAGGCCGCGAACAGTGAGCAAGGGTTCACTGTAAATCCACAGGCATTTGTAAATACATTTTCGAGATTTGAAAACAAATGTAGTTGACTTTGTACGTGGAGTCTGCATTTGTGGATCCATTTTTTGCTTTTGTGTCGATTACGTAATTGTGAGACAGTCCTTCGCACACCACGATTCACAAATGTCACCGGATTTGAATACAAATAGCCTTCACTGGACATCCAGCAGATGGCAATGTTGAGTCTGGACACAGATTGGAAGGAGGAGAAGCAGAAGCAACTTTATTGATCTCACGCTGGAGAAATTATTCTCTGCATTTTATTAGTTAATTTTATTGTTATTAGGAGCAGTGAGCAACACATTACTGCGCCCGGGGACCATCTCCATGTTGTTCTTGCTTCGGCTTGGTCAGGAGGATTTTACCTGGAGCATGTTTTGGGTTGATGGGGGAAACCGGAGTGCCCAGAGGAAACCCACCCAGACACAGGGAGAACATGCAAACTCCACACAGAAAGGCCCGGGCGACCCGGGGATCAAACCCAGACCATGCATGCAAACTCCACACAGAACACACACGGAAAGGCCTGGGCGACCCGGGGATCGAACCCGGAACCTTCTTGCTGTGAGGCATGAGCGCTAGCCACTCAGCCACCGTGCCGTCAGAGATTTTAGTTAAGGACTGTGGCGCTTGCCACGCCACAGCCAACGGGATTGTATCGTTATCTTGAGTGAAGAAGAGAAGACATGGATAGACCCAGTGATCAGGCAGCATCTACTGTAAGTACTTGCATTATTTTACACATTGCAGCCGTAAAGGTAGACAACAAAGACTTGACTATTTTTCATTACAGAGAATGCTGGAGACGATGGCCCACAACCTACTTAGTGCGTTGGCCAGGGCAAGCGTTCCCACCTCCACCAACCCAGCACCCACCCCCATCTTGACCCCTTCCCCAATAACTACCTCTGCCCCCACTCCTTCCTCCGCTGCTAGTCATGCAAGCAGGATAAATAACGCTTTGAAACTGTGTAGGGTCACTTTTTCGATTGCCTAAATGCATTAAAAGCCCTTTATGCTTTAAACACCAGTTCTACAGTGTAAACCCCACATGCATCACTACTGAGTACAATATACAATATGTCTATTACACTTCTTATTTAAATGATTAGACTAAGCCTGGATCTGCTCCTTTGTTTTGTGTGTCACTCCAGTGCCTCCCCCTTCTCCCCCACTGCTGCTGCTCTATACGTGCATGCACAGGGACATCGACAGAGAAGGAGCCCTTCTCTCTGCTTCTTTCTCACTTTAAATTAAGTTATGGATGAGGAAGGCCTAAATATCTCTTTGTGGCTCTTGTTTGAACGATGCTCAAGTGTGGAAAACACTGCATGTTCCAGGCTGTCCATGGGTGAATTAGACAGGTGTATATTGAATTACATTATTTTTCTTTTTTAACCAACTTTAGCACTGATTATTTCCATCAGTATTGGTCCCAACACGATATAAAAAATATAAGTTTAAAGTGTTCTGTCAGATTATGTGAGCTACAAGTCTCAGGTCGTTTTCACACCAGGAAAGTCCGATAGTTTACTTGCTTTGGTCCGGACCAAATCTTTTTTTAATATATATTTTGGTGCGGTTCCCTTTTACACTGCATTTTTTTCCAAGTGGACCAACATCTATAAACAAAACCACATAAGCTGAGGTCGCTCAGCCATTGGACAGAAATGAGCCGTCTCAAAAGGCCATGTCCAAACACGGAAGGAGGAGAATTATGGTGTTACGTGCGGTTTTCAATCTCGCCTTAGCGATATGGTTTGCTCAGTTTTTACAGTTCGCACAAATGTTTGAGCAGCATCGTGAGGTTTACACTATTTTACAATTTCCAAACGACGAAGACACAGGGCAAGACTGCTACGGAGGACAGCGCTCATGTGCGCTCATCAAGTTCTGACTCTTGCTCTTCACGCAAAACGTAAGTAAGCCTCGTAAGTTTCGTTTCGTCAGCCTCGGTTTCCCATAATGCTCGACATATGACGGGAGCTCGTCAAGAACAAAAAGCCAACTTGCGTCGGATAGAGTCCGGTCTGCATTCTCACCTCAAAAGAACCGCACCAGGATTCGAATGGAACCGTGCCGAGACCCAGCTTTTTAGGTGGTCTCGGTTCGCTTGTTTGCTCCGGATTGAGATTTTTGGTTTTTATTCACACCAGCCCAAAAGGTCCGAATCCAAGGAACAAACGAACTCTGGTTCGTTTTAAATTAACCAAACAAGGCAGGTGTGAAAACGACCTCAGTGTGGAGGAGTCTTTAGGTTCAGCTGCTCAAAAGATACGCAACTTTCCAGAGTGAGGCGTCATCTTTTCATACCCATGTAAAGACGGAGGATCAAATCTGGCAAGATTGTTTTTCCTAAGTGCACAGTCTCATGGCAGTTTGAGCTCATCCCATCTCTACTCTTCAGGCATGTTTTTGATGAGAGAACAATGTTATAACATGGTTGAAAGCTCAACAAATCGATTTTGCATAATACCCCCAATCAAAGAGAAATAAAAACAGGGATTTACTGAGCAATAACAGGTTGAATGAAGGTGAATAAAGATTTCTCAAACATGCATGAATCACTTTAAATGCAACTTCAGAGGGTAAATGAGAAGGAAAAAATGTAACATGGTTAAAGGCTCTCAAAAGTCAATTTTAAATAATAATTGAATACTAGTAGGGAGCTTGGATGTGTTGCTAGCGTTTACCTTGCACATCGTGTGGGGGCAGAGTAACCACTGTGATGCCCCCTGCAGGAGAGGCTAGGGCATAGTGAGCCTCTCCTGTGTGGCTGATCCAACAGGTGGCACTGTTGGGGCTGGAGGTGTAGTTCACTGCATTGGGGATGGGAGCACTGTGGGGTCCCTCCTGGAGGCTGAGTTTACCAACGTCTGTGAAGATGGACTGCATGTGGAGCTCTGTTACCAGCTCCTGAAAGAGACCAGATTTAAGCAAGATGCCCTCCCATATCCTATATGTCAGATGCCCTCCTATCTTCCCTTTATGTCAAATGCTGCGGTAATAAAGTTGGTTAAACATTTCTCAATAAATTGCATTTTAAAATTTGTAAAACTACAACTAGATTTGCCATGACTGTTGTATTTATCACCATGGAGATGCTGAAGTGACCCCAAAAGGCAAAAGTATGTTTTTCAAGGTATGTTTGAGCAATAAAAACTGGATAAATGGAACACAGATTAATGCCACCATACATTCCACACACAGGATGAATCAATGACATCTACAATAAACAAGTGCTTCTTTAAATATAATGTTGAATCATGTTTCTAAGATAAAATAACAAATTAGCATTTTCAATTTCATCCATATGGCGTTTATGGATGAGCGTGTAGTGAACTAATTTGCATGTGTGCGCACAAGCAGTGCAGGCTGCAGTTGCATTTAAAGGGATATGCCACCCCCAGGTCAAATTTGGGCATCTCCCCACAGTCCAGAGACTAAAATAAGTGGTGGAAAGCGTTTTCCATCACGCACCACGTTGTGCAACGGGGGAACTCCCTTCCCGGTGCGTAACTGGGATTCCCCTGGCAGCGTACTGCGTGATTCGACTGTATTCTTCCGCACTGGAAAATAGTTCCCACCCAAAATGACCAAGGCAAGCTCTCCGTGTTGATTTGCACATTTATTTGCACTCGATATGAATGCGCACTACACATAAAGTAATTGGGAAACGCATCGAGCAAATTAATTCCTTTTGGCCGAAATCTTTCTCTGGCGACGTTAGACTCCAGTCTAAGGCGGAGGAGCTGCAGATACCGCGGCGGTCAGTGGCGACAGACTCGGACAATGGCTGGGTGAGCAGGAAAACGCTTTCCACCACTTATTTTAGTCTCTGGACTGTGGGGAGATGCCCAAATTTGCCCTGGGGGTGGCATATCCCTTTAAGGGAAAACGCTGTCTGGAATGGTCTGGCGCCATCACAAATACTATGACCAAAACATTTAAACACTCAATATTCTAATTTGTCAAATCAAATAATTATTAAAAAGTAGCAATTGACAAAAGATTTATTTTGTCCCTACTCTTACTTCATTCATTGTTTACTTTTTGATAATATAATTTGTCTATGTTTTAATGAATAAAAGAGAAGCTGCATGCAGACTCACGCTGCGGTACATGCGTGTGGGGTGGGGCAAGACCAATCTATGGACGCTTTGATTGGTGCAGACGAGGATGATGACGTTATTGAGCGTTTCCTGAACAGCGACCCCTCCTGGCAGCACAGAGCAGTGACTGAACTTGAGCTTGACAGCATTGTTCAGGAGGTTCATGTCCAGAGACAGCTCCACCAACTGCACGCTGTCCCCACATGTTGACCTAAAAACACAGAGGTACAATTTATTTCTGAAAATATTTGAAAGAAGACATGTCACAAATAAGAACACCGCAAGAGCAGTCACAATCTAAATGCTAGCTAGACATGCAAAGGCCACAACTTTTTTTTTTGCAACTAGGGATGCAAATTATCGATTAATTCATTAATCTATAGTTGATTGACCTTATCAATCAACTTACGATTAACTGATAAGCGGCGTTTTTCACCTGAATTTTAGTGTTTCAATAGGGTCTTTAAGAATATAAGCTATAGTATACATAACACGGAGTCAAAAATATATCATAGTATTATTATATTGTATATTCCTCAATTAATTATTCCTTAGTAAAAAGCAGACAAATGTATTGATGCTGAATAACAAAATACATTCTTTATTGAAAATAAATTGAGGACTGTCTCAGTTGTTGCACTTGCAGCATGTAAATCTTGAAATTAAAAGGAACAGAAGAAATTAAATAACAGAATGTTATTTAGTCTACATATTATGATGAAACCAGCGAATCCAGGCTATTTTTAGGACATTTTCAACATTTATTTTCAACTAAGGCATCAACAATATTTCTCTCCCTTAAAGGTCCCATGGCATGAAATTTTCACTTTCTGAGGTTTTTGAACGTTAATGTGAGCTCCCCTACCCTGTTTAGCCCCCCCCCATGGTTAAAAGTTGCGAAATGTCTAAACTGAGCATTTGCGATCCTTTTCTGCGTTACAAAAAAATCGGAGCTCAAACGGGCGATTTTGAACAAGGCACCTTATTGACGTCAGATCGAAGAAATGCAAATGCAGTTCCACCCCCGTCTGTCTGTACTCAGCGTCTCTGTAAATCACGCCCAGAGAGTTTGGACTGCGAATGCGCTAGGCAATGCGAAATGCGTTTTTTTATCTGGAGGCACGTCCGAGTGTTTCTAGGCTCGGAAGTCCTTTATCTGAGCCTCTGGACCTTTGAACAGCAGTGGTTTAATTTTATTTTCTGTGGAAATGTGTTTATTTTTCAATGGAACGCTTCAAATCTCTCCCCCTTGCAAAAACACGGAAATGGATCAGCTGAGGGCTGATAGCGGAGAGTTTGGCCACGCCCCCACCCTCTACTATATGCCAGCTCTTTTCTCCTCATTTGCATTCAAGCAACAACGCCCAGAATAAAGTGTTTGAGAGAGATATTTATGACTCTCATCTTATCTCTGTTTCTCATGCACTGAGTGTTGATTTTGAAGAAGGATTCATTTACAGTATTAGGGAACCATTAAGGAGCCATATAAAAGCATCAAGAAGTACCATGTCATGGGATCTTTAATCTGTGAAGGGTTACAGTCCAAAATATAAATTTCACAGGGCCCCTGGACACAGCATAAAACATTACAGGGTCTCAAACCAGAACAATCAAGAAATTATAAAAGCATGCAAGTTACATGCTTTTATAATTTCAAAAATATATAGTTCTAGGTTCACCTCTACTGTGAGTTGCATGGCAACATCCAGAGAGGAAAGGGTTACATCAGGGGTCGGCAACCTTTACCACTCAAAGAGCCATTTGGACCCGTTTCACACAGTAAAGAAAACACTGGGAGCCACAAAACCCTTTTGAAATTTAAAATGAAATAACACTGCATATATCAGCTTTTTTTTTTTTACCTTTGTGCCATAGAATTACATTTTGAAAATGAACGAACTAAAATAAAATATATTTTAATTAAATACAGTGGTCCCTCGCTGTTTCGCTGATTTATTTATACTGTATCAATACGCATTGTGTTCTGCATCCTGATTGGCTAAAGGACTGTAGACCTTGGTCTTTGTCAGTCATTCTCCTCCGTGTCTCCTGTACAGAATGCGTTCAGTTTGCCAAATTTATTTAAATGTTCGATCACGAGCAGTGTGACTCTGAAGCAGTGAGGACTGAGCGGTCTGACATTTGGGCACATGCCAGAAGGGCCGCGGCCATACGTGTTATGTCCGCGCGAACACTTCTCTGGGTGGTCAATGCGCATCGGGAAGTAGCGGCAGTGTTTCCGCAAAATGAACTAGTGGAACCTGGAGTTCAGGCGGTGGAAACAGTCCTGAGAGCGCACGGATGCGTTCTCACTACAACAAAACCCGCAACAGCGCAGCGGCGCCTCGGTCAGAGGAACTGTGAAATGCACAAATATTTATACACACAATATAAAACTGACTACTTCACGGATTTAGCCTATCGAGGGTTATTTTTACAATGTAACCCCAGCGATAAATGAGGAACCAATGTACTGAGCCGCATCAGAGGGATCAAAGAGCCGCGGGTTGCCAACCCCTGGGTTACATGATGTAACGCTATGGTCTTTCTCACGAGTGGGTTCGCATCTCGCGTTCACATTCAGAGTAGCGCCCTCTAGCTATTAGTTACAATTAATGCATTTCGTTCGGCCAAAGTCTTGATCGACAATTAATTGTAAGTCGATTAATTGTTGACATCCCTATTTGCAACTGTTAAAAGGAGAAATTCAATTTGTCAACTGGACAAATGCGTGAAGAGTCCCTCAGTCGTCCAGGTAGAATCCATGATAAAAGAAGAAATTCAAATTGTCAACTGGACAAAGTTTGTTTGGTCAAAAACGTTTCGCTGCTCATCCGAGAGGCTTTGTCAGTTCTGGTTCGAGTGCTGGTTAGACACTGCTTATATCTAGCTGCAGGGAGGAGCTCACTACCCTGAATTCTTCTGAAACTATCTCAACTAATTTGTTTTGCGATTCTCTTTTGTTTTTCGAATTTCTCTGGCGTCTAGTTTAGCATACCTATTCAACCCTAACAACGGTCCCCACACCTCTGGCCCTGACCTGTCTGCCCTATTGTTTCTTTTGTCTGTTTTGACTTTGGTTTGAGAATGGAATTATAAATGGGAGACAATTTATGCCCCCCATTATGGGGGAGTCAGACATAACTTGTCTCCCAGACAAAAGAAACAATAGGGCAGACAGGTCTTTCTCCTAACCCCACCGCATATGTTTTTTTTAAACAATAAAATACAATGTGTGTGTGTTTTGTGTAAGATCAATATAGTCACTACTTCTTATTGCACTGATAAACATGCGTCCTTACCATAGACTGTATAAAGAAGTAGACTAAGGATGTGTGATGTCAAACATAGCACAATCACCCTGGGGCAGCCTGACAGAGACATGACCACCATTCTGTCTTTGCTCTGGTTGTGTGTAAATGCATTTAAAAGCAACTCACCAGTGAATGAACCTGTTGCTTGTGACTGACAGGAGTTTTCCGCTCTCTTCGTAGTAAAACGCACCAGCGCTGTCCGGGAATTTACCGCCGGGAAGAGAGTTCAGACCTGAAAAGAGGCAGGACACAAGGGTCAGAGCGTGGATCTGTACTTCCAAGAGTCAGAAGCTCAATCACAGCAGTAGAACAGGCTAAAAATCATACCCTTCCTCTCATAAACTAGCAACAATTATGGAAAAAATGTCCAACTGTGATTTTTCTGATAAACATTGCCATATGTGAGTTGATGTGCAAATAGGATTCTGTTCAAAGTTGAGATTTTATCCCTAACACAAATTAAAAAAAAAAACTGATAAAAAGACATATGAAGAAAACGAATAGAAGAATCACATTGGGAGGTAAAACTTCATTTTCTTTTTTTCACCCATTTCACCCATATACCCATTAATGTTTCCCAATTATAGAGAAGAGACTATGGGCCTTGGTAATCATATGGGGAAAATGTATCATGATTTCCCCCCCCCCCCTCATATGGATAGATCTTGATTTATACTTTCATTTTATCTACCCTTTTCAAAAACAAATATTACAAACTTATAAGAGATTACACTTATCAGTTAATTACCTAAAAAATTAAGTATTGTCAGTTAGAGACATTTGTACTCCCCAATTTGAAGAGATTTAATTTAAAGAGAGATTTATCAAATCAAAATAATGTGTGCTGACATAATCTTAACTCACTTTATTGGAAACAATGATAAATAATACAGGTTTTTAATCTTTGCCATTTAAACACAAAATAATCAAAATTCTTCCTCCAAAGTGTGCTTCAAACCACATGCTTTTACTGACAGGAATGGCCGTGGACTTCTCGATTCCAAAACCTCAACTATATCATTGATGATTAAGCATGACTGATCTCTCAAACTTTTGATTTATTGCCTAGCCCTATCCCTAATATTTGCCAAGAAAGCAAAAAGCAAAAAATTTAAAAATTACACTTATTGAAGGTTGTATCATCAAAAATATAGAAGTAATTTTCTTAATCTTTAACCAGTTCTTCTTTAATTATTACAGCCAAAACAAGACAAATTTACACTCCAAAAAATAAATACATAAATAAAAAAATACACGCAATAATATAGAGTATTCATGCCATCACGGTCTGAATAAAATCTATGGGATTTATTGAAGAAATTCAAGAACATTCAAAACATTATTGCTTCTGCTACCATAATCTCAAGATGAATCTGTGAGAGACACTGACTTTCTAAAGACCCAAGTAACTAGTAATGTTATATCCTTGCCTTGCAACAACAATAAATGAATATTGCCACTTCTTTGGGCAGTTTTGAACAACTTTGTAAAGGAGAATGAGAAGATACTGAGGTCAAGACACTGAAATTAATACAAAATGAAGTCTAAATGTGAGCATTTACGCTGCCACATGACTATAGAATTAGAAAACAATATTTGCATTTTTAAAGATGTATTAGACCATATTTTGATTATGTTTATAACCTGCTTTGACTGACACCTGATGCGGTAACACAAGAGTTTACGGCTATTGGCTAAAACCGTGTTAGCTCCCGGTTAGCCGCCAAAACCTGCTTTAGCCTATATATTACTTATTTTAAAGCCTGTCTCGGATCTAATCCCTCGGATGGACAGTTTGAAAGTGGTAGTTTTGTCCCGTACCCAAGTTCACAGTCACTTCTCTGTAGCGGCGCTGTGTTTCTCTCTCAAAGCCGCAGATCTCGATGAAGCTCCGCTCCAGAGCCGCCGCCATCTTGTCCTCCTCATGGAACTGCATGCGCGATGACGTCAGAGGAACCCACACGCACCCGCCGGGTCAACTTTCAAACTTTTAAAGATAAAGCAGGGCTCTCAAGTTTTGAGCGGGGTCGTGCGTGAGACTGTAATTTCCGAGGGGGGGGGGGGCTTGAATTGCGTGAGAAATTCCATGTGAAATTCCACATTGAATTGCGTGTTGAGAGCCCTGTTTGTCTAAAGAGCAAACTTAAACTACAAAGCAACTAATGAGAGTTATATGAATGAAGTTATTACCTGATGGTTCTCAGTTTGTTTTATCATCACCGCACTTTGTCAGTGCGCGCTGAGAGGGGCGGGGAGGAGGGACCGGGGCGGGGGGGAGCGGGGCAAACCGCGTCTCACCGCGTCTCACAATGGGCAGTTCGGCTCTGCGCGGCTTACGCGCGTATTCCGCGCGTAAGCCATCGGGGGGGACACGTTATGCACAGACGGAGACACCGGGACCGGAGTCGGTGCGTCTCAGAGGAGACGTGGCACCGGGACTGAGGCTCAGGACGTGCCCGGGGGACGGCGCGTCTGCTCCGGCCTCCGCTCGGACCGTGCGCCCAGAGCAGGGGGAGTTTTTTTCGCTGAAAACGCGCGGAGCCTGCATAAACTAAGCCACACAGACCGATTTTCTGGGCACAAAAAAAAAAAGAAAAAGAAATCAGCGTGAGAAATGCCATGTGTGAACACGTGTGAACACGTGTGAACACGTCGAATTGCGTGTGTCACACTCTCAATGCATGAGACTTGAGAGCCCTGGATAAAGGAACTTTAAATTTAAAATAAAGTCAGAAAATCCCAGATTCCAAAATATTATTGGTGTGTCATCTTTAGACCCAAAAGTCCCAGTGAGATCCAAATATCCAAACTGAATATGAAAATCTGAGGCTTGTTGGGCTACACAGGGAACTCAAAAACAAAAGTGGTTTACTTTTGCGTGATCTACAAATATTTTTTCTGAACTGTATAATCTTGATTAATTCAACTTGGGGTTCCTTGGGGTACACATCACTGAGGATTTGTCCTGGACACTACATACAGACACTGGTTAAGAAAGCCCGACAAAGACTCTACTTCCTGAGGAAGTTGAGGAAGTTTGGTATGAACACCAGCATCCTCACAAACTTCTACAGGTGCACCATCGAGAGCCTGCTGACGGGCTGCATCACAGTGTGGTATGGGAACTGCACCGCTCAGAGCCGCAAAGCACTACAGAGGGTGGTGCGAGCAGTAGAGGACATCACTGGCAGCAGTCTCCCCTCCATCCAGGACATTTACCACAGCAGGGGTCTGCGTAAGGCACGCAGCATCACTAAGGACCATACTCATCCGGCACAAGGACTCTTCCGTCTGCTACCCTCTGGTAGACGATACAGGAGCCTGCCAGCATGCACAAAAAGACTCAAAGACAGATATTACCCCCAAGCTGTCAGACTACTGAACTCTGGGTAATACTGTAAATAATATTGAACTCTCAATAATACTGCATTAAACTACTTTTCATTATGCATATGTTTACTGCTGCTGCTCTATATGAATATTTACCTCACTGTAAACTACTGTTACCGGTGCAATAATCTGTGCAATTACCTATGTGCAATATTTATACCATACTATGTGCAATACGAAATCCACATGCAACACTTACAGTATACTACACCATATTATGTGCAATCTTTGAAATACTCCTTCTTTGCAATCTTTGAAATACTTACACCTTATCTAATCCTACCTGCACCTTTGTACATTGTACCTTGTATTTTTATTACATTTCATTACATATTTTTATTATATTGTTTACTTCTCCCCCTGCACTTTTGCAACACTTTTTTACCATGTACTATTATTGCTGTTATTAGTACTTCTGACTATCTTAGCGAGTCAACGGTTCTTCTGATCCTAAACATTTCATTGCATTGTTGACCTTGTGTTGATTCTGCATATGACAAATTAACAATCTTGAAAAACTGTCCATATTTTATCTGTCTCTAGACTAGGCCGGCAACAAAATAATAATTATTTTTCGCAATCAATGAATCTGGTGATTATTCTATTGATTTAGATGTCTGGATTACAAAAGGCTGGTAAATCCACACTGATATGTGTCTGGATTTTTAGTACAAAGTGATCAATCTGGTCATCACTCCCTCTGTTCCACCTCAAACCAGAACCAAACTTGATCGTGCAGTCAGTGACACACATGAAACAAAGGAGCTCAATGGTCACTTAGCATTTTGAACAAAATAACATTTCTCCCACCTCATCATCTGAGTGGAGAGATTCTGCAGAAATTTGCTGTGTTTTTTCAGTCCCCTGTGATATTATATATTATAACACAGTGGAAACAGCATCTCTTGCCACGTAGGAAACATTGAAACACCTGACACTTTCTCAGGTCTATAGCCTGTATACAGCTCTCCTCTGCTCCGTCAGCGCATTGGTTTTGTATGAGATATAATTTACATTTTTGGTGGGAACAGACGGGATGTTTTCAAGGCCTCATTTCTTATCTGTCTCTGTGAAGCGCAGTTGCTGGAGCTTATAAAGAGAAGAGGGGCAAGGCTGTGCAACTGGATTCAAAATGGCCACCCTCAGGTGTGTGTGTCTGCTACTGCTCTTCACTGTCGGCTCCTGGGCTGAAGAAGATGCAGAGGTGAGTGGAAATAAAAAATAAATAAAAATAAATAAATAAATAAATATGGAGGACTGAATTAGTCTTGTAAAGATATTCAAATTTCAAAGTCAATTTTGATACTAAAGCCCTATTCGGACGGGATTAGTTTTATGGGGTGACATGGGGTGAAGTAATAATTACCAGGGAATTTAGTCCTGTCTGAACGCGCCATGTCCGTAAACATAACAGAGTATGTCTGTGAAATTTACAGCGAGTTTCACCTTCTGTAAAACGGTCTGGGGGAATTACCATAGGTAATATTAATCCCATGCGAATGCGACCCTCGGTAAAGATGTATGTAATATTTCGTCACATCCGTTTAAAGAAATAATTTACCGCAATTTTCAAACATGGAGGAGCTTGAAGCGCTTTATTTTGCCGGCAAACAAAATGATCTACCGGTGCTCTCAAACAAACGCACACATCAACCAATGAAAAAGCCCAAGAGGTATAAATCAGTCGTCAGAGGCATGAAACTTCTGCTTGTTTTAGGTCATGTATGCTCTATATTAGTCCTGATTATGGGCAATAATTTGCATAGTTCGCTAATATTACACATTGGCTAATCATGACGTGCACGGCAACGAATACGTGACGGCAGAGCGTAAACAAACTCCTCCCATGTCAAATAAATATTACGGACATTTCTTGTCCTGTGTGAATGAGGTCATTTATATTACAGAGGTCCTGTGATAAACCGACATTACTCTACATCCCCCTGGAAAACTAATCCCGTCCGAATAGGGCTTAAGGCATAGACTTGATACTTATATGATAATTATAATGTTTTGATTATGTTAATTTGTTTAGTTTAACCAGCTAATAAAGCATAAAAATAAATTCACAATAAACAAATACTGTAGTTTCTTAAGAATGATTCAGACTTAGTAATTTAATAGCCTAAGTACTTAATTATTAAGAGGTTATGGTTAGGAGTGAGTTGGGGTTAAGTAAGTTAAGCCTGAATTATTTTTAATAAAATAAAATAAAATAAATAAATAAAATAATATAATTTGTTCATTATTAATTCAATCTTTCTTTGTGCTTTATTAAGACTGTTTATTAAGGTGTAATTAGAGATTTAAAGGGATATGCCACCCCCAGGTCAAATTTGGGCATCTCCCCACAGTCCAGAGACTAAAATAAGTGGTGGAAAGCGTTTTCCTGCTCACCCAGCCATTGTCCGAGTCTGTCGCCACTGACCGCCGCGGTATCTGGTGCTCCTCCGCCTTAGACTGGAGTCTAACGTCGCCAGAGAAAGATTTCGGCCAAAAGGAATTAATTTGCTCGATGCGTTTCCCAATTACTTTGTGTGTAGTGCGCATTCATATCGAGTGCAAATAAATGTGCAAATCAACACGGAGAGCTTGCCTTGGTCATTTTGGGTGGGAACTATTTTTCAGTGCGTAAGAATACAGCCGTATCACGCACCACGTTTTGCAACAGGGGAACTCCCTTCCCGGTGCGTAACAGGGATTCCCCTGGCAGCGTGCCAATGGCTGGGTGAGCAGGAAAACGCTTTCCACCACTTACTTTAGTCTCTGGACTGTGGGGAGATGCCCAAGTTTGACCTGGGGGTGGCATATCCCTTTAACATGATACACCATTTTTAAACATTGAAAATAGGGCAGCATAATAATTTCAGGAAATTATCTTAATAATCTAAAATTTGCCATATAACAAAATTGACAGTTTGTTTTTTACTTCAAATTTCAAGAACTCTTGTTTTTGTCAAGATCTTCTCAGTTTAATTCTAATTTTGCATTGTCTTGGTTAAATTTGAATTTTAGTTTTTAAATGAACTTGAACTACCATTATTTGATATTGCTATTGCTTGCTATTCAAATGTATGTTTTTAAAACAGTGTTTACATTATAGAATTTCAGAAATGTTCTACAGACTTTCTAATTTCCCTCTGACCAGTAGGGCTTGACAAAAAATGTATCACAATTTAGATTTTTCACTCAATTTTATTTATTTTATCACAAAATGGCTTTTAACGTTGATTTAATGAACATCAACAATACTCATTTTTTCACAAAAAATAGTCACATGTCTTCCTCCATCAGTCTTGTATCAGCTCCAAACCCACATGCTTTTGCCGACAGAGGATTGGCTGTAGACCTCTCCAAACCTGATCATCCAACCTAGTCATTAATATAAATAAATAAATAAATAAATAAATAAATAAATAAATAATTGAATCTGGGCATATTTGTTTCTTTTTTCTTAGGAGCTGTCTGTCTCTGAGCTGCTGTGGAAAGCCAATAAGGATGTGGGTAAGTACTTTTATACTGAAAATAGTGGAATCTGTGGTCTTTGGGGTCGAATAATGGCACCATTTTCTGAAGCTATTTTGACTATTGAGAAAAAAATAATTTCACTTTTGTTTATTTACACTGACAGAGGCATTGAACTTTCTACCAGTTTTTGTTTCATGTGGATAGGCCGAGTAATTACAGAGATATAAACCATAAACCAGGTCAACAAATCTGCAATCTGACAGTTACACAGCAAATTCCAACTGAGAATTCTGACTTGTCCCCCAGCTCAGTTTTAACCATAGGGATTCTACAATGTGCTGATGTCTGTTTATCCTTTATACTTGTGTGAACAGTGCATAGGGAGGATGAGCCATTGGTGATTGACGACATCGCATATGATTCTGAGTCTGAGAGAAACGCAGACTCTTGCACCTCCAGAGGCTGTTTGTGGCCCAAGTCATCCGACGGCAAAGTCTATGTACCCTACAGCATCGCCAGCCACTACTGTGAGTCCTCCTTTATACCATCTGAACATTCTTTGCGCCTCTGACCCGATTATCTGCTCCTTTGACCCTATCCTCTGCATCCTCTATTCCTTTGACCCTCTCCTCTGTTCCTTTGACCCACTTCTCTACCCCATCTGACACTCTCCTCTGCATCCTCTGCTCTGTCTGACCCCCCTCATCTTCACCATGGGACCCTCTCCTCTGCGTCCTCGTTGTTCTAAATAGTTGTTTCTAATGCTGTGTCCAGCCTCTAGGGAGCGCTCTATCATCGAGCGTGGACTGAACTCTTTCTCAGAGACGACCTGCATCCGCTTCATCAAGAGAAGGACCCAGCGGGACTATGTCTACATCAAGTCTGACAATGGGTATTAAGCCAGGACTAAACCAGGATTAAACCAAATCAGAACTAAACCAGGATTAAACCAGGATTAAACCATTATTAAACCATTACTATAGGACTAAAGCAGGACTAATGGAAGTGATGATGCCAATCTGCACCACTGGCCCCTCCCACCACCAACAATCACACACGTCACATTAAAGGGATAGTGCGTTTTAAAAAAAAAAAGTTAATCTGTATGGGTTTCCTTCTAAAAATTACGTGTGTTGACACCGGCTTACCTCTGACACTCTCAACTGATCCCGGTTCGGCTCGCTTTCTGGAGCCCACGTAAGTAGGTCCGGTAACTTCCCTTGAACATGAAATAAAGCTTGTTTTTCTTCTCAAAACAAAACATTTGTTATAAAGGTGATATATTTGCGTCCGAAACAGTTGTCCACGAAACATCCAGCAGCGTATTTTGCATTTGCGTATTGTCTCTCTCCACTCGTATCACTACGCCCATGTTAACTCTATCAGCCTGTTCACTTGTAAACTTCGGTGTAGCCATCCGCTGAAGGTGAACAGGCTGATAGAGTTAACATGGGCGTAGTGATACGAGTGGAGAGAGACAATACGCGAATGCAAAATACGCTGCTGGATGTTTATGTCACCTTTATAACAAATGTTTTGTTTTGAGAGGAAAAACAAGCTTTATTTCATGTTCCAGGGAAGTTACCGGACCTACTTACGTGGGCTCCAGAAAGCGAGCCGAACCGGGATCAGCTGAGACTGTCAGAGGTAAGCCGGTGTCAACACACGGAACTTTTAGAAGGAAACCCATACAGATTAACATTTAAAAAAAAAAAAAAATGCACTATCCCTTTAAGACTAAGCAATGTGGGTGAAGTGTCTTGTCTAAGGACACAACAACAGTTTTTGCCACTGTTGCTGATATCCAAGTACTATCCAGGCCTGGCACTGCTTAGCTTTAGAGATCAGACTGGACCAGGCTTTGATGAGCAGGTATTGTCAGTTTTTCCAACACAGGAGTTGCAGTTACTCTGCGTGCAGTCTGAGTGAGGTGTTAACACAGACTAGATAGATATAGTCTAAATGTTGATCACATTCAAACATCACGTACATAAAAAAATAATCAATTGAGAGACATCAAAAAGATTTGCATTAAAAAGTAGTAGTGAATGCATAATCAGTGAAGAAATAGATAAAGTGCTAAGGCTAAAACAGGACTATACCTGGTCTCACTCGGGGCCCTCTTGTACGTGGGTGGCTGTGATTAGAGTCATATAAATAACCCTCCTCTCTTTCCACAGATGTTACTCATTCGTGGGTCGTCGTGGTAACGGTCAGAATCTCTCCCTGGCAAAACGCGGCTGTCTCTATCACAACACAGTCCAACATGAACTGCTCCACGCTCTCGGCTTTAACCACGAGCAGTGCAGATCTGACAGAGACCAGCACATCAAGATCCTTTGGCACAACATCCAGAAAGGTACTACTACAACTACTGCTCCTACTACTACGACTATTACTACCACGACCACTATTACTACTAGTACTGTTGCAACTACTACTGCCACCATGAGCAGTGCAGATCAGAGACCAGCACATTAACATCCTCTGGTACAACATCCAGAAAGGTACTAGTACTACTGCAAATACTACTGCTGCTATTACTACTATCTACTACTATTACTACTACCGCTGTTACTATAGTATTACAACCACGAACAGTGCAGATCCAACAGAGATCAGCACTAACTACACCAGAACTAAACCAGGATAAAACTAAGACTAAACAAGGACTAAACCAGGACTAAAGCTGGACTGTACCAGGACTGTATCAGGACTAAACTTATTGGTTTCTCAGGCTGGGAGTACGCTTTCGATAAGAAGAACACGCTGAACCAGGACACGCCATATGACTACAACTCCGTCATGCAGTACCACAAGTGAGTACTTTTACTACTGATACCACACGTGAGTACTTTTACTTTAGGGCTGCAGAAGATGTAAATCTGACATCTTTACTTAATTGGAGCAGACCAAGTAATGCAGTTTAGTTGCCTCTGAAATACTGCATAAAAGAAACTGAAAAAAGAAAACATGAATTGTGATGAAATCTAAATCATGATGTATATTGTTTGGAATATTTCCCTCCCCTATACCTTATATAGTTATCAAAAAGGCTGAAATTATTGAAATGATTGTTTTTAATAGAAAAATCTTGTTGATGTCAGGATTGATTTTACCACAACTACTGTTTATTTGTATCATATATGTGCTTTTCAGTTATAATTTTTTATCATGTGATGTATTTGTGGGGCTGCAGTTTTAGACAGTTTATCTGTTGCAGATATGCATTCAGTGGGAATAACCAGCCCACTATGCAGCCCATTCCAAACGCCAACGTGAGCTTTGGAAAAGGCAGCCAGATGAGCAAAAACGACATCCTGAGGGTCAACCGCCTCTACAAGTGCTAGAGCCAGACTGGGCCAGGTTCAGATATTGACCAGAATTGAACCAGGACTGAACCAGGACTAAACCAGGACTGAACCAGGACAAAACCTGAACTGAACCAGAACTGCACCAGGACTAAACCTGGACTGAACCAGGACTCAACAAGAACAAAATCAGGACTAAACTAGGACTAAGCCAGGCCTAAACCAGGACTGAACCAGGAAGACTTTACCAGGACTGAACCAGAACTATAAACCAGGACTGCACCAGTACTAAACCAGACCTACACTAGAACCAAACCAGAACTAAACTAGAACTAAACCAGGACTCAATAATCTGGACTGCACTGGTACCAAACTCAGACTCCAGGACTAAACTTGCTCTAAACCAAAACAGCACTGAATAGTGTTGAATATGGACAATAGTTAAGCCATAAACCTTATCTCAAATGGTGGTCTTTACATTAAAGTACTTCTTTTTTCTTTACAGAACAACAACCAGGACTAGAGATTTTAAAAGTTCATCACAAACTTTTGAGCAGTGTTGCCCAAACTGTTCCACAAAGGGCCGGTGTGGCCGCAGGTTTTCTTTCCAACCAACCAAGACCACACCGTTAACTGTCTGAAGACTGAGAAATGAGTCAAGTCTGGTGTGCTGCTGCTTGGTTGGAAAGAAAACCTGCAGCCTCACCGGCCCTTTGTGGAACAGTTTGGGGAACACTGCTTTTGAGTGTAACTTGTCCTGAATAAACAATTTTAACCACTGAGAGAGTCTTGTGTTTAAAATGCTTATTTATGTTTCACTTTTAGTAAAGCATATGAAATTTTCTAAAACAGGCTATGGCATTAAATATCTGGATGCATTATACACCAGATGTAATGTGTAATGTCCATTTAATAATTTTTGCAAAAAGAATTATGAAAAAAGACAGAGAGAGAGCAAAAAAGAGAAAACATTTCTACCTTTTATTAAAAAAAAATGGAACAAGACAGCATAGGGCCCTTTTGAATAAATTAACCCTAAAATATTATAACATGAGTACTGTTGGACATATATCCAATAACCTTCTGTTGTACAGTATAATTTATACTACACCTAAAACCATGAACGGACCCGACCATAACAATTATCCTCTTAAAATTAATTGCACATTAGACTAGTGCAGTTAAATTATCAGAGCTAAGCGTCTATCCTTGCATTTGTAAAAGCTTCGATTAATTTATCAGGCAAAAGACAAGTCAAAGGCGTACTGATGCATGGTTCGTCAGTGTGTCGGTGCCATAGCAACAGAACGTCCCGGGCGCACTATATAAGTGGCTGCACTCTCTGTTGCTCACTTCTCACCTGAGATCACATATTGAATGCTCAGTGGACACTTGTGACTAACTAACTCTGTAACTCACGTAACTCTGGTGTTCATCTCTTATTAGCACCTCAACAGTAAAACTAGCCGTTTCCCAATTGAGCGAGTGCACGGTTCGGAGTGTGGTCTCAGCCTGCAGTCGAGGCGGTGCATACTTGCTCAGCCCTGAGTGCAGTCCGTGGATCACATGGGCGTCTGCGAAATGGAACAGGTCCCGCCTCAGCTCAATGAGCCGGGTGGTCTGCTCCTTGTTCCCTAAAGACAAAAATATTGTTCTATTACTACTAGTCAGTGTTGTACCTGAACGCGTTCATATTTTGGGTGAACGTGAACTGAACGCTCTGTATTACTGCCTGATGAACGAACTGTGAGCGAGTTCTTTCTGGTGTCTGTGAACGACACGAGCTCTCTTTAACCTTGTTCAATAGGGTCTCAGATTTCTGTAATGTTCTGGGCGAAAGCCCGCGGGAAAACATTTAATTTTGCAACAACACCAGCGTTGCATCGCGGCATGCGTCATCGAAGCATGCGTCATCGAAGTAAGAGAACAAAAACAAGCACACGTGTTGTGCGTAAATGGAACAGCAGTTGTCGCACCGGGTGTGACGCATATCCCCTTCAAACCACGCTCCGAACCGTGCACTCTCTGAATTGAGAAACAGCTATGGAGACGACTGCAGCAGGTAGGAGCAGCAAGCATTCAGCATATGAACATTTAAAAGACCTCTATGACAAGGTCGGCAAGGAAGGAAATAACATCACATTTATGTGCAAACTTTGCCCGCCGGCTTTCAAAAAGAAAATCCGCAATTCAGTCACATCAACGGCAAATCTAAAACGACACATTGAACTGAAGCACCCGGCTAGCCTTTCGAGGTTTATAAAAGCACGTGCGAAGTCAAAAGACAGTCAAGACAGATCCTCTACTCAAATCCCATTGACTGCATACAGTAGCGGCTCCATTGTCATCTCTCAGCCACAGCTGGACAATCTTGTGCTGCAGTATATTGTAGGAGACCTGCAACTTTTGAGTAAAGTGGAAAGTCCAGCTTTCATAAATTTAATTAAGGGGTTGCAGCCATCCAAAAAACTGCCATCCAGAAAAAAAGTACAGGCATTGTTAAACAAGGAGTGTAAGGAGAACATATGTGACCTCAAAACTAAACTGACTGAGGTTGATGCTGTATGCACCACAGCAGATTGCTGGGCAGCAGCAAACAAAGCATTTATGGGCATCACTATTCACTGGCTGAATAAGACAGATGTGTCAAAGAGATACTCTGCAATACTGGCATGCCGACGTATTAAAGGAGCACATACACATGATGTTTTGGCAAAATTATTGTCAGATGTATACAAGGAATTCAGAATCCACAACAAGATCGTGTGTACAATAACAGACAATGCTGCTAATTTTGTTAAGGCATTCAACTGTTTTGGGATGGATGTTGTTATTGATGCTGAAGTGCCAGAGACAGAGGTCAACTTTGATGAAAGTGAAGATGACAACGAACCAGTGTCGGCCTTTGCTGCTGCCAGTGAAAGCTCAGATGAAGATGACCAGATGGAGTCTGAGCCTCTCTCAGGTCTGGATCATCCCTCACTCCCCCCTCACAGAAGGTGCATGGCTCACACCTTGAATCTAGTGGCCAAAGATACGGAGAAGATAACTGAAAAATGCTACAAAACTATGTCACAGGCTGTTTTTGCAAAAGCATCTGCTCTGTGGAACCTTGTTAAGCGAAGTACAAAGGCTTCTGATGTTGTGGAGGAAAAGATTGGCCTTGGCTTTGTTGTGCCAAATGACACAAGATGGAACTCAGTATTCCTTGCTATGGAGCGACTGTCTCGCATAGCAACATTAACTAAGACAGAAATGAATGTGGCTGAGGTGACCGCTGAAAATGATGCCAGTCCCCCACATGACGAGCTGATTTTGCACACTGTGAGTGATGAGTTTGGCTTCCGCCGTTTCTCCTCACAGGAAGTTGACTTTATTCACAAGTTTGTTGATGTAATGAGGCCTTTAGCACTTGCACTAAACATCCTCCAAGCAGAGAAGAACATTTTTCTTGGTTATCTCGCTCCAACCATTGTACAGCTGCAATGTCATATGAATGACTTGTTGAATGAGGGCATGAAGCCCACTGCAACAGAGGGTCTCATTACATGCCGACCCCTCATAAAGAGTATCTTGGAGTCACTGGACACAAGGCTGGCAGGTGTTATGGAGAAGAGGGACCACATACTCTCTGCTATGCTGATACCAAGATTCAAACTTGACTGGGTCCAAGATGAGGAGAAACGTATGCAGTACAGATTGATGCTGAAAAGAGAATTTCAAACCCTCAACTCTGATGACACCACTAGAGACTCAGGTCAAGCCATGTCCAGTGGTGAAAGTGACAAGAAAGATCCTGCAGTGTCATTCTTCAGATTTAACAAAAATCCTCCAGTTTTTCAAAAATCTGAAGTAGACATCTATTTGGATGCCCCGACCACAGAGGGGTTTGATGAATACATGCAGTTTTTGAAGCCCTGCCCTGCCCTCAAGTGCTCCAGTAGAGAGACTCTTCAGCATCGGTGGTCTAATATTCAGGTAGGAATAAAATGTCATTATATTACATTATTATTTGATAATAATTACAGTAAATATGCAGCCTCATTATAGTTCTTGGTGATATTATTCTAGTTCTGGTATTCAATATAAGAATTTAGTCAAATTATTTCAGTGGTTGTCTCAATTCACAATTCCTTTAATAGAATAATGTTACCATTAGAATCATGCTATTAAAATTTCTTGTTATCTCATTCAGGCCCAGGAGAAACCAGCTAGGAGATGCCAACTTTGAGAAGCAGCTGATTTTGAATGCCAACAAAAAGATTTAAAGGTATATTCAATATTGTTGTGAGCATTGTTGTGATGTATTCTGCTGTATAGGTGCTGTATAACACAGCACATGTTGTTTTTACAGCATGCAAAAGCAACAGATCCACCAGGGAGGACCAGTGACAGAGGATCTTCATTCAGATAAGGGATTTTTCAGGCTGGGCAGAAAATAACACTTTTGAATTTTTGTTTTCATTAATGAATATTATTATTATTATTATTTCAGTTATTTATGTGGACTATAAGGAGTGAATTCAGTTAAGGTATTTTCACTTAAGCACTATCTATGGCCTTGGACTCTAACTGACTCTTTTAATTTATTTTTTTTACCTATTCATTGTTCACAAGCCATTGATGTTTTGAAATTGAAGTTAATATGGCTAATAATGTGTTGCACTTTTAATATTGCTCTTTCAGGCTCAACCTTATTTCCTACTTCAGCCTGGTTCATACCTCTGTTTGTGGTAGCAGAATGTTCAGTACGCCACTGTCCTCTTTTTCTTTAATAATAAAAAAAGACCATCCAAGCAAGTAGCAAGTTTTCCCTCATGTTTTTTGAGAATATACTGTAGGGGTGAGATGCGTGAAGAGTCCCTCAGTCGTCCAGGTAGAATCCATGATAAAAGGAGAAATTCAATTTGTCAACTGGACAGAGTTTGTTTGGTCGAAAATGTTTCGCCGCTCATCCGAGAGGCTTTGTCAGCTCTCAGCCTCTCGGATGAGCGGCGAAACGTTTTCGACCAAACAAACTCTGTCCAGTTGACCAATTGAATTTCTCCTTTTATCATGTAGGGGTGAGAGTTGCAGCTGCTACTAGTGTGGACTGAACAGACGGCAACAATGGGGAAATCCTGTTGCCTAAATGTTATTGTGACCCTGGTTGGATAAGGATGTGAAATTGGATATGAAGATGGAATCTAACACATGGTTTGATTGTTAAAACTGATATAATAATTGCTGTCTATGGTTCAATATGAGCTTTGGCAATGATATTGAAAAATAATAGCTCGCAGCAATGTACTGGAAAAAAAAAGAACTATGAACTAGTTCATTTTTGGAACTATGAACGAACTACTAACTATAAACAATTATGAACTATGAACGAACTAGTTCATTTTGAAATGGGTGAACTGAACTTTGAACTAGTTCATGTAGAAAATGAACTTTCCCAACACTGCTACGAGTAATACTTCGACTTGGGACATGGCTATACTGTAGAATATCCAGCATTACAACAGCAAAAGAAATATAGAAGTGTAAGGGGAAAAGCATGTGAACGGTAATACAGATGCCGTTACGGCTACCGTCACACATGTTTAGTGTAGTTTATGAAGAGTTTCTTGTAGCATAGGCGGCACGGTGGCTGAGTGGCTAGCACTCATGCTTCACAGCTAGAAGGTTCCGGGTTCGATCCCCGGGTCGCCCAGACCTTTCTGTGTGTGTTCTGTGTGGAGTTTGCATGCATGGTCTGGGTTCGATCCCCGGGTCGCCTGAGCCTTTTTGTGTGGAGTTTGCATGTTCTCCCCGTGTCTGGATGGGTTTCCTCCGGGCACTCCGGTTTCCCCCATCAACCCAAAACATGCTCCAGGTAAAATCCTCCAGCTTAGGTCCTGACCAAGCCGAGCAATAAGACCATGGAGATGGGTCCCCGGGCGCCTGAAAGACGAGCTGCCCACTGCTCCTGAAGGATGGGTCAAATGCAGAGAAATAATTTCCCTACGGGGATAAATAAAGTCTTCTTCTTCTTCTTCTTGTAGGTGAGGTGAACCAGTACACACATTTTATAGTGAAGTCGTAACTGTCACATGGCGATGTTGCTGCCGAGTCCATCTTTGTAGTCCCCAGCATGCCGCGCTGTGCATGCTGGGGATTTTAAGTGTGCGAAGTGTGCATGTTTGCACGCTTGGTCCACGCCCCGATTTCCATGGAAACGACTGCGCTGTTCGGACCGCGTCTTAACTGTGCATGGGACAAAAACGAAATGGAACAGCAGTTGTCGCGCTGGATATGACGCACATCCCCCTCCAAGCACGCTCCGAACCGTGCACTCGCTGAATTGGGAAACGGCTACTGTCACAGCACTTTGTAACTGTCACATGTTTGAAAACGCACCAAATCGTGATTGTGCTTTATCATGACTTCGCCTTCACCTGCCCCTTGGAGCCACTTGGATCTGTTCGCTGTGGTACAATTTATCAAATAGCATTAAATTGTTAAATTGTGGTAATATTAATAACATAGCCCGGATACTTAATGACAAGAACAGTTTTGTCCACCTGCAGCTGTTTTGAAGAGCGTAAGGTTGGGCTCCTAACATAACTAGGTTTATGAAACTTCCTATACTTTGATTTTTTTGTGATTTTGGATACCAGTGAGTAGTTGGTGAAACTGGTCTAAATATATCAACACAAATGCATAGTCAAACATTATCGTGACATTTATAGAAAATCACTTTTATTTTCTGGGCGTCGACATTCATCAGGGTTTGAGTAGCATTTTGTGAAAAACATGGCACCCAGCCATTTCCATAAAAATCATGGTGTTTGGATTAAATTTGAGCCTTTCATTTGAGGTTTGGTTTAGATAATGGTGGAGATAATTTTGTCTCATAAAGATTTGTATAAATAAAAAAAAGATATATATATAAATATAAATACATTTATAAATATTCAAACACAAATTACAAATACAAAAACGCAACATACAAATAAATGATAGAATGTATATAAATACACAGGCATTTGTAAATATATTTTCGAGATTTGGAAACAAATGTAGTTGACTTTGTATGTGGAGTGTATGTGGATCCCTTTTTTGCTTTTGTGTCGATTACGTAATTGTGAGACATTCCTACCGCACAACACACGATTCACAAATAAATGTCACCGGATTTGAATACAAATAGCCTTCACTGTCATCCAGCAGATGGGAGTGTTGAACAGCTTGTCGGTAGCTGCTAGTTGGTATTATATCCAGCTGTACAGTAAATGCAACTACATGACAACATGGAAGTGACGATCAGTGGTTTAAATGGATGGATAAGTAGTGTTATTTATTACTTGTGTTTTAGTGTGTCTTCCCCAACTTGAGTGTACTTCACTGTACAGATATACAGATGTTGACGCGACGGTCTGTGAGTGTTTGCCAGTTATCGATAGCCGGACTTAGAAAATCACACCCCACGTCCCTAGAAAACTAAACAGATAAAACAGTTTGAGCCCCGGCTTAGACTATACGGTAACGGAGTGAATAAGTTTTATAACTTAAATTTTCGCCCTGTCAGAAAATGGGAGAGTGGTCACCCCATAAAATGGGCCATCCCAGGTATTGATAACCATGCAAGCGAAAATGTATGGTTTATCCAGTAACAATATAGCACTGTGTGGGCAACACTTGTTTTAGATGAAAACAGGGAGCAGGGTACTTATTCACTCCATCACAAACACAAAGGGAGGGGGAAAGGAGAACAGAACATGTGCACACTGTCGCCATTTCCCAATTCAGAGAGTGCACGGTTCAGAGCATGGTTTGAAGGGGATGTGCGTCACATCCGGCACGACAACTGCTGTCCCATTTCGTTTTTGTCCTATACACAGTTAACACGCAGTCTGAAGACCGCAGTCGTTTCCATCGTAATCGGGGCGTGGGCCACGTGTGCAAAAATGCACACGTTGCACACTTAAAAGCCCCAGCATGCACAGCGTGGCAGGATATATGACTACAAAGATGGACTCGCCAGCAACATCGCCATGTGACAGTTGCGACTTCACTATCAAATGTATGTACTACTGGTTCACCTCACCTAAACTATGCTACATGAAACTCTTCATCAACTACGCTAAACATGTGTGACGGTAGCCATAACGGCATAGTTCACGGCACCTGTATTACCGTTCACATGCTTTTCCCCTTACACTTCTATATTTCCTTTGCTGTTGTAATGCTGGATATTCTAGGCTTACAAGCCTATATTGATATATACAAGCCTATATTAAGGCTTGTATAAGTAATCTATATGGATTTGTATTGTATTTAAATAACACTAAATAGTAACAAAACAATATGCTTTTTAAAAATATGGACAGCCAGCCAGCCAGCGAGAGAGAGCGTGTGTGTGTGAATGTATGTGTGATCATACCGATCGTTGAACGGTTCACGTTGCGCGTGCCACATTCACCATCTTCTCACCAGCATCAAGTTTCTTTATTATCGCCACCTTCTTTTCAAATGAGATGGCTTGCCGCTTTTTCACATTTCCACTTTCACTAGAAGCTTTTCGCTTTTCACCAACCATATTGGATTACGGATGCAAGATAAAACAACAAAGTTCGTAACACCGCAAGTATGTCTGAACACTTGGGTAGTTTCAACTGAGTGGGCAGAGGAGAGAGTGTGATGCTTGGGGGATGCTGGGCACACGATCGCAGCACCCTGCCTGTGCATCAACGGCGGAAATACGCACTACGTACTGTACTCGGAAGTCGGAATAGGCGCTAAATACAAAAACTCACTTACGTACATGTACAGCACTTTTGCCCAACCCAAACATTTAACTTTTAAAAAAAAATTTCGACCCTGTTCGTAACTCCCGAGTGTTCGCAAATTGAATGTTTGTACGTGGAGGAGCGTCTGTAATATTTTTGTCTTTAGGGAACAAGGAGCAGACCACCCGGCTCATTGAGCTGAGGCAGAACCTGTTCCATTTCGCAGACGGCCATGCGATCCACGGACTGCACTCAGGGCTGAGCGAGTATGCACCGCCTTGACTGCAGGCTGAGACCACACTCCGAACCATGCACTCTCTGAATAGGGAAACGGCTTGTGACAGCAAACCTTTACTGGTACAATTCGCCCAAGTCACTTACCTGCTATTTTTTGATTTAATCTGTCCATATACTGCACTGTTGATAATCCATAGTTAAAACCACTAATTGTGCAGAGTTTTGTAACCTTATACACAGAGACTGTAACTGCCTACAAATCACAGTGCATTGATGATAACACCATGAATGTTGCTAAACATAGCGGCGCCTGAAGAAGCGGCAACTTAGACTTAAGTCTGAAGTCGTTCCACTAACACATTTCAGCTGCGCCTCAGCAGCGCTAACTTCAGTCAGGCCTATCCAGTCCTGGCCTAGGCGTGTGCACGGGGGACGTAAGAAGCCCAGAACAAGTGAATGTCGAAAACGCGATCATGTCGAAGATTCGGGCCGATTATTTCAGCGCATCAGAACAAAAGTTGCTTTTGGAACTCTACAACACATTTGCAATAACCAAGGCAAGAGACATAGCGTGGCAGAAGATCGCCGAGCGCTTAAATGCCTAAGTTAAGTTCAATAACAGTGCTGAATGTTGAGTTTTTTAAGTATGTTTTTTAAGTATGTTTTCACCATTGTGTATTCTCATAGGAATACATCCATTATTTGACAGGGACAGTACATTGAAAACATTGCCACCATATAGGTCACTGAAGTCCATGTACATAAGGCTTGTAGCCACATTTATTATTATTATTATTTATTATTATGGTACCTCCAAATCCTGAGTAAAGCTGAATAAGTTGACAAGCTCTGCAAAGTGAGATGCTAAATCGCCTTACCAATCACTTCTCTACATTGAAATCTACAAAGATTGTTTCCTGCTTATGAAATTAATTTGCAGTTTTTTTAGCATCATGGAAAAATTCAAAACTGCCTCATCATGACAAACTAAAATGAGTTGTAAGCTTGTTATAATTTTAATACTTCTTTAATATTTCATTTTAGTGACATCGGCATTATATATGTATTCAGGCCCATCTAACAAACTCCTAACAGTTCCTAACAATGTCCTAACAGTCCTAACAAAGTCCTAACCAGTCCTAATGATGGGGACAAAAGAGCCAATCAGATGCCTCGAAGCAGTTCGGTCTCCAGGGGGAAAAAGAGCCAATCAGGTGCTTCGAATCCATAGTAACAACAATGCAATGAAATGATCAGAAGAACCGTTGACTCGCTAAGATAGTCAGGAGTACTAATAACAGCAATAATAGTACATGGTAAAAAAGTGTTGCAAAAGTGCAGGGGAAGAAGTAAACAATATAATAAAAATATCTAATAAAATGTAATAAAAATACAAGGTACAATGTACAAAGGTGCAGGTATGATTAAGTCAAAGATCAAATAAGTTGTAAGTAGAGTATTTCACAGATTGCACATAATATGGTGTGGTATAAGTGTTGCATGTGGATTTCGTATTGCACATAGTATGACTGAGAATAAAATAAAGATAAGATAAAAAGAGCGAGCCGGCACGGAGCGACTGATAGTGCGTCCATCTTGCGTGACGTGTGAGGAAAGTAAAAAGAAAACCACTAAAGATGAATTCTGAATAGCCTATTTCTTACACCTTTTTAGTAACTTTAATGAACATGAATTGAATAGTCTGAATGTCAAAGGTGGGTTATCTTTTGCCAAACTGTTTTTTTTTTGTTTTTGTTTTTTTTTGATTGGAGAAGTGTGTGGACAACTGCCAGTGAAGATTATTTTTACTTTCGGTTGTAACATGGCGGCTCCCAGGCTTATTTGCAGGTTACAACAGGTTACAGCACAGTGCTGTTTGAGTTTTGGTTCAGGAAAAATGATGGCAGCTCTCGTCTATTTTGTTTCTGTTTCAATAACCTAACATTAAGTCAAATCTTTACACTCACTTTTTTAAATTCTCAAAACCACTGTTAAATATTTACACCTTTTCAGCAAGTGCATTTTAAAAGTGATATTGCTATATAAATGGAGCTGGAAAGTCACCTGTGGGATTCCTTGCAAAGAGAAAGTTCAAATCATACAGGACATTCTTTATGGAGATGAAACAAGCAGGTAAGAGTCAGGTTTGTGGAGATGTAAGCCCACTCACAGTGGACACATATTTTTCAGTGCAATAAAAACATGCTTGCTTATATTTTTTATCTATTCTTTAATACAGTATTACATATGAGGCTTTAAGTGCCATTTTTATCTGTTACATCTATAGGCTGAAAAGTTGAAAAAAAAACAAAAAACAAACAAACTTGTAGAACTGTTATAATTGCCATAGCAATTAACAATTCAAATGAAAGAAAGTACACTATTATATTTTATCAAAATGGCACCATAGAACAAGAAGTTTTTCAGATTTTAGAATGTGATGATGATGGGAGTCAAGAGGAAGATTTCCCTGTTGATTACATTGTACTTTGCCATGAAATAGTTAAAGGTTAAATTCACAATGTTTAAAATGACCCATTCACTTCTTGTACTACAAAAAAGCAGTTGAACAATGTTCATCTATCCCCCATCTATCTTAAATATTATTGAATATTGAATGTGATCTCATTTAAAACCCATAATTCAGTGACTACTTCATATAAAAGGAATAACAAAAAAAACGCTACTTTAAAAGAACAACCAACATGGGAGTGAATATGGCATAAGAAACATTTAGATACATTGTTGGTTTTTACACCACAAAATTAAACTGTAACATAATCCTCAATTGTTTCTGCAAATATTTGACTACATGTAAAATGACTAGAGTCGTACAGATATACTAATCACATGGTTTACCAAAATTAGGCTGTAGGACTGTATGCCTTTCATCGTTAAGCCAATTCATCACTATTTATTTTTGGTATTCGTAAGTAAAAAGGCAACGTGAACTCATGATTCACAAGTTTAATCTGTCTTTATATAAATACATTTCTTCCAATTAATCTGACCAAATGATGAGCAGGACGTGTTTTTAGTCGACTAAGAATTTTTTAAGCCCTATTGCCAATATTTTACATGTTTTGTATTTAGCCACTGTAACTTCCGCTCCCATCAATGATGACCCCTCTGAGTGAAAATAACCGCAAGGACTGTGATGGCGATGACAACGGAGAGACAGAAAAACACAGTGGAAATTATGTTGAGAGTCTGAGCGCACGATCCATGTCTGCGCGCTCCTTCTATGTCCCCCAGCACCTTCCTGTCCCGAGCCTGGAGAGAGGACAAAAGAAATTCATCCATTCATTAACTGGGGTTCTGTGCACAGTAGTGCCCGCCAACTACACGGTTAGCATCACTACTTCCTGTCCAATTGTCACTACTTCTTGTCCAGGTGTGTATGGGGCTTTTGCCAAGTCGTGCTTTTTTAAAATTCAAAACGGGGACAAACCCGGGTTGGAATGGTTGGTATAAATAACACTGTGAAAAGAGCGTGTAACATTGTCCATTCATTTGTGGATCATAATGTGAGGGACTTGTTTGTTGTATTTTTTTTGCCTTAGAGTTTCAGGCACGGATTTATGTATTTGAGTTAAACAAATTACAATATATTCCCCTCTTGACTGTTGGTAGCATCAACTGCGAGATTTCTTGTATAAAACTGGGACAAATCAATTGTTTTGGGTAAATCTGCTGGGACAGGGGACACAGGATTTAGGAGACAGTCCCGGGTAAAAAGGGACGTCTGCTCAACCTCACTAAAGCGAATAAAGATTTAAAGGTAAAGGTAAGAACAGGAAGCTGCGGGTGTTAAAAAGTACACGACATGTTAAAAAGTACACAAATAAAACAAGTCCTAGAGAAGAGGACACTTCTGTAGAAAGAGACACGTTTGTACCTCAATGCTAACGCTAATGCTAATTTTGAGGCATAATAAATATTACAACGACACCACAAAGAAACTGACGTAATCTACGCATCAGAACAACCGGATAGTTCATCTGAATTTGAACAGACAGTTTATTTTCATGTTTTACTTCAGGCTGCTGTGCATAGAGCCCATTAAACACAGGCTTATTTTGACCTCAAGAGCTGCTTATACATCTGCACTGGAGAAAGGCAAAGTTTGCTCAGATACAAGGGAAAAACATCAGGTCCAGCCCTGAGGCCAAGTCATTTCAAATAGTTGGTGCTATTAAAGAGAGATTATCCAGCCAATCCTCTGTCAACAAAAGCATGGTGTTTTGCGACTCGTTTGTTTTAACAGGGCCAGGATTGCAACCAGTTTTCTTTTCTGGCCCAGGTCCCTCTTGTTTCCATGGAGATGTTTTCAGTGTTCCTTGTTATGGCATTAAAGGAGAATTAACTTTTTTACAGTCTGAGCCTTATTTTGGTAATAAAACAAGTTGTTTTACTCACCCATAGCACTTTGGTGTCATATGGAGCACTTCCAGAGATGTTTTAGATTAGCGATAGCCATAGCGCGAGTTCTCGGGGCATATAATATATGCCCCGAGCATGTAATATATGCCCCGTGCGGTCTCCAAATAACACAAAATTTAGCACTTTTCAAATCAGAGAAGCTCAATGTCTTAGTCTACGCTTTCGTTTGAATCAAAAGTGGCCTGTAATCTGAGATTTAGCCATAGTTTCGAGTAGATGAGGACGCCAGTGCGCATGTGCGGAGTCACATCTTATTTTGCTCTCAGCTCTCGGGACCCAAACATGAAACGCAAAGCTGTAAATTATGGATAAATCTCGGATTACAGGCCACTTTTGACTCAAACGAAAGTGTAGACTAAGACATTGAGCTTCTATGATTTGAAAAGTGCTAAAGTTTGTGTTATTTGGAGACCGAACTCACGCTACGGCTATCGCTAATCTAAAACATCTCCGGAAGTGCTCCATATGACACCAAAGTGCTATGGGTGAGTAAAACAATTTATTTTATTACCAAAATAAGGCTCAGATTGTAAAAAACGTTAATTCTCCTTTAAACATACAGTGTCTCTCGTGTGATCTTCCACAGCTCTGACATGTAACTTGGCTTGGTCACCTGCCTGTCTCCATGGAGATAGATAAGTGTAATGCCGATCTGTTCACACTTGCACAATCACCACGTCTACGCTGGGACTAATCCCGGAACTGAGCCGGACCAGACCAGGACTCAAGCAAATCTACACTACAACTCAAACTGACGCCAGACCAGGACTAAACCAGGACAAGGGTACAAAGCAGTAACATCTCCTTAGAGACGAGCGTGTGACAGACCCTCCACCAGGAAAGTTACGCAGTGTGCCTTTAAATCTTAGCAGTACTGACCTTGACAGAGTAGATGAGGGCAATCAGTCCCAAGCACCAGGGGTTATAGTAGAGGAAACACAAAAGAGACCAGATGAAGTGATCTTTAGGCGTCTCCTGGACCACGTTCACTGTTGTGTGTTGGTGAACCATTACCGCATGTTCCCCATCACTGTAGTACATGTTGGCATGTAATGGGGCGCTGTCAGACGCAGAGTTCATTTTGTTGTTGCGATCGCCTTGGAATAGGAGAATCTGTAGTAGTTGCAGCAGCAGTATCAGTAGTAGTAGTACTAGTAATAGTGTCTCTGATGTAGGTGTGTGAGGCAATACAGGAAGTGTTGTGAGTTTTTATCTGTTGCACAAATGTTTGGTTTACATTTCCTATGAAAGGGTGTGTTAGCTGCTTTAAACAAGTGAGCCTCAACTGGAACTTGTTGAAGCTTGATTTCTTCCACAAATCTAAACAACACATACTGCTGGTGTTTAGATGGGGGCAAGGGACAGCATTTTTTATATTATTTTATTTACATTATTTTATTTCACATTGTACTTTGTCAGTGATGAAGTATGTGAATACATGCAGCCTACTGAAATTATGTAGATTCAAGATTTTAAAACCAGAAAGCCTATTTATATCAATGAATTGGAACAAGCTTTTTTCAAATGCGGACAGGGGGCAAGGAGAGCGGACAGGGGGCAAGGAGAGTTTCTGACTGAAAGCATCAAAGCCCAGATCAACACAAGTATCAAGCAGGTCACTGGCCTGCTGAGGAAGGGACTTGGCAGTTCTATGTGTTCGATTACAAAGAGGGGCAGATGGACATGTACCTGGGGAAAGCAAAGGTCCCACTCACCTCACTGGCCTAGGACAAAGCCGTCACTGGTGAGTTGGCTGTTGGTTTAGCATCATTTTAAAGGTGCACTGTGTCATTTTTCTGGTGACTGGTCTGCCACCTGCCTGTCTCCATGAGGATGTGATGGCATTGCCTGGAATATTTCAGAATGGCATTAAACCTCCACCAGAAAAGTTGTACAGTGAACCTTTCACATAAGGTGTGTTTATGGTTTATTTACGCATAAAATGAATATTTTTGTCATGCTGAAAGCTGGCTATATATTGACAAAAAAAAATCCTTTTTTTATCTTATGTTATCCTTAAACTTAGACAAACTTTATTGATCCACAAGGGAAGTTGTTTGGGTACAGTCGCTCACTCATCAAATGTAACATAACAGAGGGTAACAAAAAATAGATGGAATAACAACCAAAGAGCAATAGGCCAGTGTCAAATGAGACATATTTATAAAAAAAAAGATCATAAATGTATATGTACAAATCAGAATAAAATAGAAAAATAAGTAATAAAATATAAAAATATCAAATAAGATGTCCAATCACAACTATACACAGTTGTGCGTGAAGAATCCCTCAGTCCTCCAGGTAGAATCCATGATAAAAGGAGAAATTCAATTTGTCAACTGGACAAAGTTTATTTGGTCAAACGTTTCGCAGCTCATCTGAGAGGATTCATCAGTTCTGGTTAGAGTACTTAAAGGTCCCATGACATGGTACTTCTTGATGCATTTATATGGCTCCTTAATGGTTCCCTAATACTGTAAATGAATCCTTCTTCAAAATCAAGACTCAGTGCATGAGAAACAGAGATAAGATGAGAAAGAGTAATTTTTCTCTCTCTGAACAGTCCATTATGGGAGTTGTTGCTTGAATGCAAATGAGGAGGACAGAGATGGCCTATAGTAGAGGGTGGGGGCCTGGCCAAACTCTCCGCTCTCAGCTCTCAGCTGTGCGCTCTGATCCATTTCCGCGTTTTTGCGCGGAGAAGAGATGAGAAGCGTTCCATTGAAAAATAAACACATTTCCACAGAAAATAAAATTAAACCGCTGCTGTTCAAAGGTTCAGAGGCTCAGATAAAGGACTTCCGAGCCTAGAAACACTCGGACGTGCCTCCAGGCAAATTAAAAAATGCATTTCGCATTGCCTAGCGCATTCGCGGTCCAAACTCTCTGGGCGTGATTTACAGAGACGCTGAGTAGACACAGACGGGGGGGTGGAGCTGGTCTAACGCAGAAAAGGATCGCAAATGCTCAGTTTAGACATTTCGCAACTTTTAGCCATGGGGAGGATGGGGCCTAAACAGGGTAGGGGAGCTCACATTAACGTTCAAAAACCTCAGAAAGTGAAAATTTCATGCCATGGGACCTTTAAGGACATTGCTTATATCTAGCTGCAGGGAGGAGCTAACTATACTGACATTATTCTGAAACTATCTCAACTATTTGTTTTTGAGTTTCTGTCTTTTGTTTTTCCAATTTCTCTGGCATCTAGTTTAGCTCGTTAGGGGTTGAATAGGTATGCTAAACTAGATGCCAGAGAAATTGGAAAAACTCAAAAACAAATAGTTGAGATAGTTTCAGAATAATGTCAGTGTAGCGAGCTCCTCCCTGCAGCTAGATATAAGCAATGTCCTTAAGCACTCTAACCAGAACTGACGAAGCAGCGCGGATGAGCTGCGAAACGTTTTTGACCAAATAAACGTTTGTCCAGTTGACAAATTGAATGTCTCCTTTTATCATATACACAGTTGTATGTACCAGCCTTTAGAACTTATTCTGAACTATTGGATTACAATATTTTAGCAGTATTTTTTTTTTTTCTTTTCAAAAAATCACGAGAATCCACCTTGGCTTCTGGTGGCCTGACAGGTGATTGGTGACTAATCACAGAGCAGCACTGAGTTTTGTGCAGAAGCCAAAGGCGAAGTACTTCACACTTTTTCAGTCAATACTGACTATTTTGTTTGTGAGAAATGCGCAGAAGGTAAGAGTTTTGTGGACAGGGAAGATGTTTATGCTTTTCTCTCAACTGGACTTGTTCTACTGTTGTGAAGCTTCGACAAATCAAATTCAATTAGTCGCTATGAATCTCCAAACAGATAAATGAATCAATTTTAAAAAATACATTTATAAATAAAACAGCGACTAGATAATTATTTAATACTGATCTCCTCACTAATGTAATGGGGGGGGCGGGGGCAAAGTGATGCCAATGACAGTTGTGATGTCAGAGAACTAGTACTACTAGTTCAGAGTTGTGATGTCGTAAGAATTTCTTCCCACATCCACACGCACACTTCTCCGCCCTCCCCCTTCCCCCCACACACGCAGTCGTTGTTCGCGTCAGCCGTGACTCGTGAGGTACACCGGTGCTGCTGCTAATAGCAGAGCTAGCACGAAACCAGGAAATAGACCCGCACGCGGCGCTTTAATCCTGGTTTAGACCTGGTTTAGACCTGTTCCAGTCCTGGTTTAGTCCAGGTTTAGTCCTGGTCCAGTCCAGGTTTAGACCTGGTCTAGACCTGGTTTATTCCACGTTTAGTCCTGGCTCTACAGTCTCTTAGCCAATCAGGACGCAGAACACAATGTTACACTATAAAAAAAAGTTACACTATAAAAAAAAAACTTGGAACGGGGCCTTGGAACGAATCAGGCTTTTTCCATTGAACTAGCTACTCAACTTACGAAAAATTCATGTTACGAAACCACTTCTGGAACGAATTAATTTCGTAAGGTGAGGTACCACTGTATATACATAAGACATAAAATATATGAAGCTACATATATGGAATTATGGAATTCTTTTTCAAAGTATTATAAACAACGTCTTTGAGGAATTGGATACAAAATATGATTTAACCTTTTTCCTTTGCTACATAATTCCATATATCTTACTTCATATAGGTGATGTCTTCTATGTGCATACTACATGTAGAAAGTAGTAAATAGTAAAGGGGGAAAAACATAGATGTAGGTGTATTTTGCAGCCCTAGTGGGAAACTCCATTGTTTTCAGAAAAATCACTGAAACCATGAAATAACATCTGAACTGAGCACAGGAAGGAAACCAATCCCAACTGCTAAAGACAATAGATGACTGTTGTTTTACTCTCTGGAGCAGAAAAGATTCAAAAACATCTGGTCTACTCTTATTCACCCCTAATTTACATAAATAACTTTTTCTAAGAATTTTATTTGAGAGCAGTTTATACAATTTAGACATGTGTGAGCCAGTGTTCCATCCATCTGGAGCAGCAGTCTACGCAGGAGACTCCCAGACTTCCCTCACCATGGACACTTCCCAGGTGTGGTGTTCCCAGGCCAGCCCAGAGACATATAGTCTTTCAAGTGCATCCTGGGGCCTACTCCCAGTGGGATATGCCCAGAACCATCTCAGCTGCTCCTCTCCATGTGGAGGAGGAGCAGCTCTACTCAGAGCTTCTCCCATGTGACTGAGGTCCTCATCCTATCTCTAAAGGAGTGGAGGAAACTCATTTAGACATTTCTTTCTGTCAGTACCCAAAGCTCATGATCATAGGTGAGGGTAGAGTCATAGATTGACGGTAAATCCACAAATGGAGCAGTATGTCTGATGAGGTGCTACAGGACTGCTTTGAAACAACAGACTGGCAGATGTTTGCAGACGCAGCGGATGGCGACATTAATGCGTACACAAAAAGGCGGTTGGTCAAAAAGGCTTTGTTAATTTTTTACAGAGCGACAATTGAGTCAGTTCTCCATTATGGCATAATAAGCTGGGTTGGTAATTTAACAGTAAAATCTAGGGCAGAGATCTCTGGCCTAATTAGAACGGCAGGTAAGATCATGGGTGTGATGCCCCCTCTCAGTCCTCAGGCAACCTTGAGGCAGGCAAACGCAATTCTTGACGACAGTTCTCACGCTCTGAACGGTGAATACGTCCTCCTAAATTCTGGAAGGAGATTTAGGCTTCCTCTGTGCAAGCACAATCGCTACAAGCACTCCTTCGTCCCCATATCTATGAAGCTACTTAATAACCAGAGAAGATAGGTGATTGCCTGGACCGATATGGATGGACCCTTGTAGTTAGCGTTTGGGGGGTATTTTTATTTTTTATTTTTAGTGAATTTTAGTGAGTGAATGTGTCTGACTTGAGGACTGATTTTATATTTATTTATGACAGGATGAATGTGTATATGTACTTTTTATATAGTGGTGGTGCATGGTTTGTGTGAAGGGTAAAGATGGTGGGGATGGGGAATGATGTGAATGTTAGTGGGGATGCTGGAGCGGGTGATGGTTCGGGGGGAGGGTCAGAGGCAGGAGTGGGAACACCCAATACATCTATGTCTGTGCCAACACCGTTATCTTTTATCTGATGTTGTTTATGTGTATTGTATGTCTGTTTGTATGTATGTATATTTCTGTCTGTACTGCAAACCTCCCTTACCTCCAAGACAAATTTCTCCCTGGTGGAGACTAATAAAGAAACCTAACCTAACCTAAATAGGCTTCGCCGCATTTCCTCAACTTAGCTTTCGGATGACTTTCTTTTGCATTATCTTCGTCTCTCTCCGCCTTTCTCTTCATCCCTGTTAGAAATATGTCCATTTTTCTTGAGGGGTTGTTTACTACAATTCATTTGCTCAAAGCTAAAGACCCGTACACTCGCTCTCATGAGAGCGCCACTGCCAACTACTGTTGTTGATGTGCAATTACACTTAGTTCTGGTACAGTACGGCAAAAAAGCATGTTTCCCAGGGTCACACGTGCCCCCCCCCCTGGCATCACCCCGCGCCCCCCCAGGGGGGCGTGCCCCACTATTTGAGAAGCACTGCCATAAATACATCCATGAAATCATGTGAGTAGTCATGTAAACAGAGGAAAAAGAAAAAGTGGGCAGATAGGTGGCACACTATAGCCTGTCTATTAAAATATAGAGGATTAATACTTATGTACTGTACATGCAGTGATACATTTCAACAGAAAGCTTTATGTGTGTTTATAGGATCTGGTTCACTGTTGTGAGTGAGCTTCCAGAGGAGGAGCAGCAGGAGCAGGCCTGTGAGGAGGTGGGCGTGGCTTTTCTCCAAATTCAAGAAATCCTTCAGAAGCAACGCGTCCTGAACGAAGTACAGAACACGTGTACAGAATAGTCATACCTTAGACTGGTCAAAAGTCCTCAAAATGGCATCTGTAAAAGGAAATGTGATGTGACCGCAACCATGAATAGATGTGTAGCAGTGGGACAGATTTCACATCTACCTATTGATTACATTGTGCTTTGCTATGACATATTTAAAAGGTAAATGTGGTCTGGATCATTTATTATTAACACAACCTTACAATTCTGTATTACAACGCAAAAGTGCATTTTTAAAGGGATAGTTTTTTTTTTTTTTTTATGTGAATCTGTATGGCATCCGTGTATGGCATTCTCCAGTGTGAGATCAATAAAGTTGTCTTAAATCCCCTTCAGCAGTGTTGTGCATTAACATTGACTTATCCCTGAGAGTGTCCTGTGAGCTGAGTTTCTGCCTCAGTTCTGGAGCTGAGGAAAGTAGGTCCGGCAAGTTAGCCAGGACAGTTAATAAAGCTTGTTTTTCTTCTCAAAACAATATTTGCCCAAAAAGTGATATATTTGTGTCACAAAACAGTTGCCCACGAAAAAGTCAAAAGTCATAATCGCTTGGTGCAATTTTCTCTCGAGTTGTATCACTGCGCGCCTATTATTATTATTAGACTGTTCACTTGTAAACATCGCCACTTACAAGTGAACAGGCTAATAATATTGACTATTGACCTACAGCATACTGATATTGACGAATTAGTATCGCTGTCAGCCAAAATGTGTCCTTTCATTTTGCATACTGATCACTCAAGTTAAGTCTCATTGTTTTGACTCCTGTCTGTAATAATAAAGAAAGGAATACTCAAACATGTGAATGAAACAAAACACATCTCCAGGTATGTTTTTGATGAGGTAACAGCATTATAACACGACATAAAGCTCACAATAATCCATTGTGTGTAATATAGTACCTTTGATTCTCAGTATACTTTAGTTAGTATTTTACATAATATTACATTATTTTCATTTAGATAGGGCTTTATATCTGTAGTATGCACAGCCTTGGTCAATTCAACCTTCAACTTGTCTCAAATTTTCAACACATTTTACTTTGCCTCACCCACTATCTATCATTATCACTTCCTCCTTCTCTGTTTTTGTATATTTTGTGTCTATTTCCTGTCACTTTTGCTTCATTCTCATGGCCCAGTTTTTTTAGTGTATGTCCTGCAGGGTTTGTAGGTGCAGCGTTTAAGGGCAGTGGAAAAGCGGGTGCTCAGTTGATGTCAGACACAGCTGTCACAGAGAGAGGAGAAAGGAGAGAGAAGAGAGGCTTAACTGGAGACGGGCACTGCTACTCACAGGTAAAGCGATTTAATATGAGTTTTGCTTCTTGTAGATTGGAAAATAAAATGTCTGTTTAGGTACTGCTCGGAAAATGATCTATAGAAAGCTTTTAAAGTGAGCTGTTGCGTTGTTAAAAATGTTAAATAGATTATTGTGAGACTTTAAAATAAGAATGGTTTCCATAATAATTGAACAAAAATGTACAGTTTTTAGAGAAAAAAAAGTATAGTAAATTTCAGGGTCGGGTTTCAGGTTTAGGCTTTGTTTACCTTGTCTCTTTGTGGAGAAATTTGGCTCAGAGCAGAAGTCAGAAGCATTAAAGGTGCACTATGTAACTTTCCTGGTTGTGTCCATGGAAATATGCTAGGGAGATTGCTTTACTTAGAATGTACTGCAGTATGGATTTAATTATGTGTTTTTTCATTATATGTGTTTTTTTTTTTAATATGCAATAAACAAAACCTTGAAAAATATGTATTATACTGTAAGTGGGCTCACCTCTCCACAAATCAGACTTGTAAATTTGCTTGGTGCCTTTCTCCATGGAAATAAGTTTATGATATGTGAAAAATTCCAGGCAAAGCAACGACATCTCCTTGGTGACGCAGAAAGTTACACAGTGCACATACATAGAGACATGACATGAGAAAAAAATAAATGTAAAACTGGACAAATGAGTTTGTATACTTGTTATTTTAACATACATTATTGAGTTAAAATGTAAACACTGCAAAGTGGAATAAGGAATTATTTTTTGTATTTTTTGTTTGTGTGTGCTTGTATTTTTTTTAGTGTTCATGAGAGATTATTCTAAAATTTATTATTATTGTGTAACTTCTCTGGTGGAGGGTCCGTCAAATGCTTTTCTCCATAGAGATGTTATTGCTTCATCTGGAATGTTTCACAATATGAGATTAAACCTTTCTATCATTATGGAGACCAAACCAGACCAAGTTACAGGTCAGATCTGTGGAGACGCAACCTCGCTCACAGTCAGAATGCCTTTGTTTGTTTTGCTCTGTATTTTTGAACTATAAAACCACCTGTAATTGAATAAATCTAAGGTAGAGCTGTTTAATGTCATGTACTGTGAAACATTCCAGGCAGAGCAATGACGTATCCATAGAAACAAGCAGGTGACGGACCCCCAGCTGAAAAGTTACACAATGCACCTTTAAAATTAGAATGATTGCCATAATAATTTAGATTGACAATTTTTAGAAATATTTCACTTGTATTCGTTGAAGGTAATATTTCATAATAAATCACAACTGAATGAACAGTGTGTTTGATGTAAGGTTGTTAAAAATATCAAAACTCAGATACTAATCAATAACAAAACTACACTCAACAAAAATATAAACGCAACACTTTTGTTTTTGCTCCCATTTTTCATGAGATGGACTTAAAGGCAAATTAACGTTTTTTTACAATCTGAGCCTTCTTTCGGCAATAAAACAAGTAGTTTTACTCACCCATAGCATTTTTCTGTCAATTGGAGCAGTATCGCAGAACTTATGTTGAGCCGTTCTGTTCTACTAATGATCCCGTATCTTTTAACATGGTGCTGTATCATTTGCTCGGGGCATTACTTTGCGGTGTCCAAATAACACAAACTTTAGCACTTTTCAAATCATAGAAGCCCGATGTCTTAATGTAAGAAATCGTTTGAAGCAAAAGTGGCCTGTAATCCGAGATTTAGCCATAGTTTCGAGTAGATGAGGACGCCAGTGCGCATGCGCGGAGTGCTGCTAGGCCCCAAACATGAAACGCAAAGCTGAAAACTATGGATAAATCTCGGATTACAGGCCACTTTTGCTTCAAACGATTTCTTACATTAAGACATCGGGCTTCTATGATTTGAAAAGTGCTAAAGTTTGTGTTATTTGGAGACCGCAAAGTAATGCCCCGAAAACAAATGCTAAGGGTTACGCTACGCTACAACTTTCTTCAAACAGCTCCAAATGACACGAACGTGATATGGGTGAGTCAAACGACTTGTTTTATTACCGAAAGAAGGCTCAGATTGTAAAATAACGTTACGTTGCCTTTAAAGGGACAGTGTGTAAAATTTTTACCCGTTAATTACTGAAATTGAAGATGCCCATTCAAAAATACATTGTTTTCCAAGCCTTTTCACTTCCATCATGAAATCAAAGTATTCTTTTGGACTTAGATATAGTCACATAAAAGGGGGATCTTCCCCATGCAGAGGCAGCCATTTTGAATACGAGAGCCGCAGAAGGACATTTGGGCTCCGCCTTCGCCTTCGGCAAGGCTCGTGGTTTTGGGTAAACAACACAAGCATGCTGCCAGATCAGACGTCGTAATGGATCTAACACGTGTTTTGGACTAAATAGTTTTACTGGATTTTTTTCGCTGGATCCTTACGGACAAATTGAGAGCAAGTTTATGGTGAAATACAGAGTTTGACCTGTGCAAAGCATTCTAAGGTAAGCTAACCTCGTTTTGTGCTTTTCCGTATAAAAGCCCCATGTGCTCGGGGAGTGTTTGTTGTGCAGGGCAATGAATTGCATAGTCAAAAAGAGGAGACTGTTAGGTTTTATTTGATGTGTAGAGTGTCATGGTACATGATCGGGAATGTGTGTTTTCATGAGAAAAGAAAAAAAACGGGACCGCGCGGCGTGCGGCTCGTGCGCGCGCCCGGGTGACCCTCGAGTTCTGCCGTAGCTAAAACAGAAAGTGCAATAGCACCATCCACCTATGCGCCACGAATCCTACACACTGGGGCTTTAAAGATCTAAAATTCATTCCAGATACACAATATTACAATTTCTCTCAAACATTGTTCACAAATCTGTCTAAATGTGTGATAGTGACCACTTCTGCTTTGCTGAGATAATCCATCCGACCTCACAGGTGCGCCACATCATGATGCTGATCTAACATCATGACCAGTGCACAGGTGTACCTTAGACTGCCCACAATAAAAGGCCACCCCGAAATGTGCATTTTGTTTTTGCTTTATTGGGGGTCTGGGGACTCAGAACCAGTCAGAATCTGGTGTGACCACCATTTGCCTCATGCAGTGCAACACATCTTCTTCGCATAGAGTTTATCAGATTGTCAATTGTGGCCTGTGGAATGTTGGTCCACTCCTCTTCAATGGCTGTGCGAAGTTGCTGGATATTAGTGGGAGCTGGTACATGCTGTCGTATACGCCGGTCAAGCACATCCCAAACATGCTCAATGGGTGACATGTCCGGTGAGTATGCTGGCCATGCAAGAACTGGGACATTTTCAGCTTCCAAGAATTGTGTACAGATCCTTGCAACATGGGGCCGTGCATTATCTTGCTGAAACATGAGGTGATGTTCATGGATGTATGGCACAACAATGGGCCTCAGGATCTCATCACGGTATCTCTGTGCATTCAAACATACACATGCTGTCTGCCATCTGCCCTGAACAATGTAAACCGAGATTCATCCGTGAAGAGAACACCTCTCCAACGTGCCAGACGCCATCGAATGTGAGCATTTGCCCACTTAAGTCTGTTACGGCGACGATCTGGAGTCAGGTTAAGACCCCGATGAGGACGACAAGCATGCAGTTGAGCTTCCCTGAGACGGTTTCTGACAGTTTATGCAGAAATTGTTTGGTTATGCAAACCAATTGTTTCAGCAGCTGTCCGAGTGGCTGGTCTCAGACGATCTTGGAGGTGAACCTGCTGGATGTGGAGGTCCTGGGCTGGTGTGGTTACACGTGGTCTGCGGTTGTGAGGCCGGTTGGATGTACTGCCATATTCTCTGAAACGCCTTTGGAGACAGCTTATGGTGGAGAAATTAACATTCAACGCACGAGCAACAGATCTGGTTGACATTCCTGTCAGCATGCCAATTGCACGCTCCCTCAATGCTTGTGACATCTGTGGCATTTTGCTGTGAGACAAAACTGCACATTTCAGAGTGGCCTTTTATTGTGGGCAGTCTAAGGTACACCTGTGCACTAATCATGATGTCAGATCAGCATCTTGATGTGGCACACCTGTGAGGTGGGATGGATTATCTCAGCAAAGCAGACGTGCTCAGTATCACACATTTAGACAGATTTGTGAACAATGTTTGAGAGAAATGGTAATATTGTGTATCTGGAATGAATTTTAGATCTTTAAGTCCATCTCATGAAAAATGGGAGCAAAAACAAAAGTGTTGCGTTTATATTTTTGTTGAGTGTAGTATTGAAACCAGATACTCATTTAAGCAAGTATCAATACTAAAAAAAAAAGTCTCACTAAAACTGGGTAAAATTGAACCTCTAGATCTAGCTTGTATTTTTTATTTTTATATATTTTAACAATATGTGGATGGGTTGGAAGAAAATAATGTTGGCTCTTTAAGTAGTACTTTTTACTGCAAGTTTCTGAAAATCTACCTTGATAAAGCCAATATCAAATAATTAGTGTGTCCTATTGAGTATCTAAGATTGGTCCTTAAAGAAAAACGTTTGGACATCCCTGGTCTATAGAATTTATGGCGCTGTTAGGGATGGGACAAAATCTCTCAAGATAAAAATGCCACAAGACTGCACACATGAGAAAAACAATTCCCTTTTCCCCATTTGGACTGGACAAAAAAAGGTTCCGCGCTGGCGGGTTTCATCTTTTGAGAAGCCATAGTTCTCAAAACCACTGCTAGAATGACAACAAAAATATTCAATGAAGTAAATGCAAAGTCTGAACCCAACTTTGCAAACTAAATCGGCCAGTTTACATCTTAGAAATGATTCTCGTGGACCCAATCTCGTGTCTCGTCTTGTCTTGTAGAAATTGTGTCTCGTCCCACCCCAAGATGCTGTGGTTTGATCTGAAACAGGAGGCTAGAGGAGATTTTTGAAATGTTTTGATTGCCTACTTTTACCTTTTTGTTTAGTTCAAATACAGTGGTACCTCACCTTACGAAAGACCCAACAAACGAAAATTTCAAGTTACGAAACGCCTTCACGTTAAATTTTGGTCTCTAGATACGAAAGAAAATTCAAGTTACGAAACGCGAAATCTCAAAAATTCAAATAATGTGCGCTCAGCCACACACATTATACGCTTTTCTCAGACTGGATTTAAACTTTTCTCACATTTCTCTCTCGTTTAAACACTCAAACTTTCATAGATTTTCAACAAAATGTATTAATAGTGAAGTGTGGGGGGGGGGGTGCGCGCGGACACGTGTGTGATAGCGCAACATGACCCGGCGCGGGACGCGAGCACGAGACCCGTGCTCAAACCGTGCCTGGTCTAAACCAGGTCTAAATCAGGTCTGAACCAGGTCTAAACCAGGATTAGACCACTGCGGCTCTTGCATGCGTTCATTCATGCGCTCAGACTGCGTGCGGTCCCGAGGGGAGTCCTCGCTGCTCGCCTCAGCCGTGACTCGAAACGAAACCACGCAGCGCTTTAATCCACCTGGTCCAGTCCAGGTTTAGACCTTGGTCTAGACTGGTATAGTCCACGTTTAGTCCTGAGTCTACAGTCTCTACGCAGGACACAGTGTTACACTATAAAAAAATGTTACACTATAAAAAAAAAAAACTTGGAACGGATCAGGCTTTTTCCATTGAAATAGCTACTCAACTTACGAAAAATTCACGTTACGAAACCACTTCTGGAACGAATTAATTTCGTAAGGTGAGGTACCACTGTATTGGAATAGAGCAGGAATGCCTAAACTTTTACTCAGTGGGCCAAAATGAATATAAGTCATATTATTTAGGTTGCTCAGGACCAAAAAGAGCTGTCTGTAAAGATGTACCTGTATGACTAAATTGTCCTCGTCTGGTGTAGACTGGTATGGACTCCCTTCCCTCATCCCTCACCCCGTACTTAAGTTTTAATTTTAGATACCTCTATTTCATTAAAGGTGCATTGTGTAACTTTTCTGGTGGAGGGTCCATCAAATGCTTTTCTCCATGAATATGTTATTGCTTTGTCTGGAAGGTTTCACAGAATGGTATTACAGTGAACCCTCGCTGTATCGCGGTTCACTGTTCGCGGCCTCGCTGTTTCGCGGATTTTTTTTCCAATTTTTTTTTTTTTTTTCCCCCAATTTTTTTAATAGTGTAACTTTTTTTTTACAGTGTAACATTCTGCCCTGCGCCCTGATTAGCTAAGAGACTAGACCAGGACTAAACCAGGTCTAAAGCAGGTCTAAACCAGGACTAAACCAGGTCTAAACCAGGACTAAACCAGGTCTAGACCAGGGATGGTGACGCAGGGTGGTAGGGACAGAGTCTCTGATGTCCTTCACGAGAGCGCCTGGGTGACAGGAGGTGTGGCCTTTGTTTACTTGCACGAGCCATGGAAGAGAGTGCGAGCCGGACCATGGAAGAGCCAAGAATCAACATGGACGGGCCGGGGGAGCCGCAGCGGGGAGAGCCGCATTCGAGGGAGCCCGCAGCGGGGGGAGGACACTCGCTCGCACAGAGGAGACAGTGGCTCTTCCCCGTCACGCCGAGAGGACGAACCCGACCCCGTCCTAGAGAGCTGTGGAGTATTGGCGACGCATTGATAGCGGTCTGATTTTGGAGCCGGGGTGAAATGCAACCAAGTCTTGTGAGCGCAGGTTGGTCTTACCTGGTCTTGTGGTGAGGACTGGTGCTCAGAGGCGTCTGTTAGCGGTTTGGCACTGTTAGCATTGGCTTGAGTCTTGCCCAAAATGATATCCAGGTCGCTTTCCACTCGACTTTCGCACATGGCATGGATATGTGGTACCAAAACAAACACGTGTCCGCGCGCACGTGTCCCACGTGCGATTCTGAACAAGGAAACTATGTGACGTCACATTGAAGAAAAAATGCAAATGCAGTTCCACCTCCCGTCTGGATATCTACCCACCGTCCCGGCCAGAGTTTGGACCGCAAACGAGCTACGCAATGCGAAATGCGTTTTTTTAATTTGCCTGGAGGCACGTGAGGATGTTTCCAGGCTCGGATGTTTCCAGGCTCGGATGTCCTTTATCCGAGCCTCCGAACCTCTGAAACAGCAGTGGTTTAATTTTATTTTCTGTGAAAATGTGTTTTTTTCATTGAAACGCCTCTCCTTTCTTCCTTCGCGCATAAAACGCAGATGTGGGGCCAGCGCACCAGCGCACCGCTAAACGAGGAAACAGCGGAGAGGTTGCCCCCCCCACCCGCTGCTCTGGCCTGTCTCTGTCCTTCTCATTTGCATTCAAGCAACAACGCCCATAATGAGGTGTTCAGAGACATATTTTTGACCCTACCTGTGTTCATGGGTCTTTCTCATGCACTGAGTCTTGATTTTGAAGGATTAATTTACAGTATTAGGGAACCATTAGATTTTAAAGTGGATACTTTTTTAAATTTTTACTTCACTACATTTGAGAGCAGGTATTTGTACTTTCTACTCCACTGCATTTTTGGACAGGACTGAAAAGTAAAAGTATTTTTCAATAATGAATGAGATCTACTGAAACCCTGAGGGGTTTATTTTTAACATGTTTGTAGTTTGAGCAAAGAAAATGTAGAAATAAAAACAGCTAGGCACAAATCTATATCAAAATCACTACATTTTATTAGACCTCAAAATCTGCGTGAAATACTTTTTATCTTTAAGTACATTTTTAAACAGGCAATTACTACTTAATACTTTTACTTAAGTAGACTATTTCATGCGATACTTTTACTTTTCTACTTGAGTATGGTTTTGCTCTGGTATCGGTACTTTTACTTAAATAACAAAATCAAGTACTTTTTCCATCACTGCATTTGGCACTTGATGATTACAATTCTCAACCCCCCCTTTACGGCTCAAAATGAGACCCCCAAATCTGTAGATGTTTATTAAATGTAGATACAGACTCCACACATCCAGGAGACATTTGAGAGAAATAATTGCAATTCAAGAATTCCATCTATTTCAGAACATGTTTGTAGAGCTTTTAAGTACAGGATTACACAAAATAAGACCCTGTGGAGATGCAGGGAGGGCATCTGACACACAGGGACATTTCATAACATGTTTATAGAGGTCTAAACTACAAGGTCAGTAGCTTTTACACAGAATAAGACCCCATGGAAACACAGGGAGGACATCTGATGCACATAACGAGGCATCTGACTTTGATGCCGTGCAGTCTTACAGCTTTAGTTTTACGGTGTGTTGACGGAGGCCATCTTGGTCTGACATCGCCATGGAGACGGAATGAGTAATGAACGTTTTTTTTTTCCCTCTGTGAGCAAGGACACTGCAGGACTTTTGTGTATTTTCAGCTGTTTCTGAAGGATGGGCTTTTACACTGTGGTCTCTTTGTACAAATGTGGGCTAAAATAACAAGAGAAGGTCTGAATAAAATGTTTGAGAGGGTCTGTTTGGATAATGGGTCAGTAGTGTCACAGAGGAGGAGCAGATGCCAGGGTCTGAAAGCATGCTGCTGTCTTTTGATCAGGGCTGCATAATATAGCGACCAAAAAAAAAAAACTTAAATAAAAAGCTCTCAAAACATGTTTATTTCTATGTATCGGACCCAAACAACCCAGGAGTTCATGCAAAATTAGGTATTAAATTATTAAATTGCACAAAATTGATTCTCATGAGCTTCTCAAGCCATGCTGTGTCCTCATCAAAAACATACCTGCAGTTGTTTTGTTTCATTCACACATGTTTGAGTAATCCTTTATTATTAGTCTGTCTATATCTCCAAAACTCCAAATGCTCTGTTTCACCTTGTGATGTCATGAAACAGTAGTTTTCAAATGAACAGCTACCTTTTACAATAAAGAGTACCTTAACCTTAATGTCTTGGTTGAGGTTCAAGTACTGCACAAAAGTGAAAAATTGTCTATTTAAAAAATCTGCTCAAAACTTTTTCTTATTACAGATTTATCCTAATATTATGTATTTTCTTCAACAATTTTGGTATGGCTGAAAACAGCCATTAGGGTTTGAATGGGTATGCTAAACTACACGCCAGAGAGAAACTGAAAACAAAAGACAGAAACTCAAAACAAAGATGTGGGATAGTTTCAGAATAATTTCAGTGTAGTGAGCTCCTCCCTGCAGCTAGATATAAGCAGTGTCCATCAGCACTCTAACCAGAACTGACGAAGCACCTCGGAGGAGTTGCAAAACGTTTTCGACCAAATAAACTTTGTCCAGTTGACAAATTGAATTTCTCCTTTTATCAATTTTGGTATTACTCTACAAAATACTGGGCTGTTTTATTGTGTTTATTGACATTTATTTGATATTTTATAATGTTTTAAATGTATTTATGTAATTGTTTGATCCATATCATAGACTACATATAAATGGACATAGCTAACATGCTAGCTGCCTCATTCCAAATAGGAAGTTCGCATGCAGGCTCTTTCAGCTCCTTCTGACCCAGGCTCCCATTCATTTTCATTGGAATATTGTTGTCCCTCTTTCTGTCCCTCTTTCTGTAACTGCTGCTATGAGCCTCATCGTTTTTGTCTTAAAATGTTCGTATTAACCCACTCTACATGATCCTGGCATTTTTTGTTTTTTTCTGCTATTTTGTTCCCTAAAAAAATCCTATTCATAATATAGACTCTGGCTCTAAATTTGCCCCGTTAGCATCATGAGCTTCATCTGAGTGGAGCCGCTGTGGGAGACATCACATTCGCTTGGTCCACTTCTTTATACAGTCTATGATATAGACACAGACATATCTATCTCACTAGCCGCCGTATTTCAAATAGGGAGTGAGCTTGGTGTGCTTCCAGCTCCATCCACTCTGGCTTTGTATTTTACAACCATTGCCCCTCTGCTATCAGGCTACTCATTGTGGTCATAAGATGTTCATATTAACCCCCTGAACATGATCCAGATGGTTTTTATTTTGCTATTTTGTCCCTAAATCAATTCCTATTCCAAATGTGGAAGTCAGCTCCAAATACACCCTGTAACAGCCGGCCTCGATGAGCTTCATTTAACTGCAGCCGAAGGCTAGGAGTGACATCACATTTTCTTAGTTCAGTTCTTTAAACAGTCTGTGATCCATACACAGATTATGATTCATAAAAGGTTTATTGTAAGATTTAGTATTTCTTTGTCCAATTTCTTGCCATTTCTCATAAAAACATTTGTTTTCATAGCTCTGGGTTGTAGCCTTTTTAAACAAAGATAAGTACTGAAAATATGTGGGCTAGGTCAGGTCTGCAGACAAAGCAGTCTCTACCAGCATAACATGAACCCTGTGTGTGTCTGTGTGTGTGCAGTCCCAGCATGAGTGTGGACGAGGATGCACGATGGCTCGAGTGGGTCACCAAACAGTTCGAGAGCATCGCTGGAGAGGACAAGGAGATCGACCTGGATGAGTTTAAGACCGCGCTAAAGGTCAAAGAGGTCAGGCCTAAGGGTTGAACGTGAAATAACACATTAGAAATAACAAAACATACAACAAGGAAAACAAAGAAAAAGAAAGAAGAAGTGAGCTTTCCATCCATGCATGTTTGAGTAATCTAGAGATCTCGACCGGGCACTTTTCTAACCCTCCTTATGTTAGCTTTAAGATTCTGTCCAGTGATCAAAGGAGAAGTTCAATTTGTCAACTGGACAAAGTTTGTTTGGTTGAAAACGTTTCGCCGCTCATCCGAGAGGCTTCGTCAGCTCTGGTTATTGTACTGGTTAGACACTGCTTATATCTAGCTGCCGGGAGGCGCGTCCTACAATGACAAAAGCTCTGAAAACGATCCCCCCTAATCTGTCTCTTTGTTTTTCAAATTACTCTGACGGCTGGTTTCGACCCCCTATTCAACGTCTAACGACCCTCTCCACCCCTCTGCCCTGGCTCTGTTTGACTGGTCTAAGAATCGCATTATAAATGGGAGACAAGTTATGTCTAACTCCCCCATTTCTGTTTAATGACGGATTCTCTTTTTTTGACAAAAATAGCCTCTTTAACTCCCCTCTCAAACCAGTTCTTTTCCCTGGCTAAGATCTGAACTTCACTATCCTCAAATGAATGGCCCGTGGCTTCTAGGTGAAGATGTACAGCACGCCCGCCTGTGTTGGTACATCCTCTTGTGAAGTGGCTGTTTTGTTTCCCCAATGTAGCGCTCACTGCAGTCTTCACTACACTGAATGGAGTAGACCACATTGCTTTGTTTGTGGCTCGGTGTTCTGTCCTTTGGGTGGACCAGTTTTTGTCTTAAAGTGTTTGTGGGTTTGAAATAAACTGGAATTTCATATTGTCTGAAAATCCTCTGTAGTTTTTCCGAAACGCCGGCCAGGTACGGAATCGCTACCCCTTTCCTCATGGGTTCGGATTCTCTGTTGTCTTGTTTATTGTCCTTGTCTCTCTTGGTTTTGTTGACAGCCCATTTAGGATATCCACAAACAGAGAGGGCTTCCTGCACATGTTGCTCTTCTTTCTCCTTACCCTCTGTGCTTGTGGGAACCACTTGGGCCCTGTGTTGTAATGTCCGAATAACACCCAGTTTGTGCTGCAGTGGGTGGTGTGAATCAAAAAGCAGGTATTGGTCTGTGTGTGTGGGCTTCCTGAAGACTTCTACTTGGAGTCCCCGGTCTCCTCCTATCGTTACTGCACAATCTAAGAATGCCAATGTGTTATCCTTGGCATCTTCACGGGTGAATTTGATGTTCGGATCTACAGAATTGATATGTGCAGTGAAAGGTTCCAAATCTTGAATTTTGATTTTTGTAAAATTATCATCAACATAACGAAACCAGTGTGTGGGCGGAGAGCCTGGATATGAAGCTAAGGCACTCTGTTCAAATTGTTCCATGTATAAATTAGCCATGATAGGGCTGTCAACAAAACCAAGAGAGACAAGGACAATAAACAAGACAACAGAGAATCCGAACCCAGGAGGAAAGGGGTAGCGATTCCGTACCTGGCCGGCGTTTCGGAAAAACTACAGAGGATTTTCAGACAATATGAAATTCCAGTTTATTTCAAACCCACAAACACTTTAAGACAAAAACTGGTCCACCCAAAGGACAGAACACCGAGCCACAAATAAAGCAATGTGGTCTACTCCGTTCAGTGTAGTGAAGACTGCAGTGAGCGCTACATTGGGGAAACAAAACAGCCACTTCACAAGAGGATGTACCAACACAGGCGGGCGTGCCAGAGTGGACCGGCATCTGCTGTACATCTTCACCTAGAAGCCAAGGGCCATTCATTTGAGGACAGTGAAGTTCAGATCTTAGCCAGGGAAAAGAACTGGTTTGAGAGGGGAGTTAAAGAGGCTATTTTTGTCAAAAAAGAGAATCTGTCATTAAACAGAAATGGGGGAGTTAGACATAACTTGTCTCCCATTTATAATGCGATTCTTAGACCAGTCAAACAGAGCCAGGGCAGAGGGGTGGAGAGGTTCGTTAGACGTTGAATAGGGGGTCGAAACCAGCCGTCAGAGTAATTTGAAAAACAAAGAGACAGATTAGGGGGGATCGTTTTCAGAGCTTTTGTCATTGTAGGACGCGCCTCCCGGCAGCTAGATATAAGCAGTGTCTAACCAGTACAATAACCAGAGCTGACGAAGCCTCTCGGATGAGCGGCGAAACGTTTTCAACCAAACAAACTTTGTCCAGTTGACAAATTGAACTTCTCCTTTGATCATGGATTCTACCTGGACGACTGAGGGACTTTTCACGCATTCTGTCCAGTGTTCAGCCCACAAGCCTTCATCAAGCCTTCATTGTGCTCCTATGTGACAATTCTCCATAAAACATGATTAAAAAAAAAAAAAACAGGGGGGATGGCAATATCAGCTTCACAAACCTGAGGCAATGTGCAGTAGTTTCATTAGTGGGATTCACGCTGATTGTGTTGTGATAGCACTCTGAAGGGGGAGTGGAGGGTAAAGTGAGGGGGGACTTAGAATTTCGAAAAGAAAAGTGAAACTTATTAAACTTGTTAATACGTTGTTTTAAGCAAATGTAGCATTTTCAAAACAATAAACAGTAACAGTCCTCCTGTGGACCTACCGCCCACAGGAGAATCCATGGGGGCTGGTGCATTGAGATCTGGGTGGCAGATCTGTTTGGACTGCTGCCCCCATGACCCAAAGGCTCAAAAAAGCGGAAGAAAATGAATGAATGAATAATAGGTAACATGGTGATCTAATATGTGTTAACAATATCTTCCCATAGAAGATATTGTGCATGTGTTGTTTTTTTTTTATTAAATCATAATACACCTTGAGATTTTTAATTATAACATGAAAATTGTTAACTTCATCAGAGGGGTTTTGTGTTTTATTATGAATGCTTTCATCAGGACATTGAGAGGGGCAAAAAATGATTTTTTGTAAATTCATTTGGCCAAAAACTGAAATTACAAAACTTTAGGATATATAGTGTAGTATATAAACACTTCGACATTAAACTTATCTACTTCCATAGAGACGAGCGTCTAGGGTAAGGTACAGGCCAGATCTGTGGAGAGACGACGCCTCTCACAGAAAGACTGCAGGATTCTCAAGGTATTTTTGAGTAATAAAAGCTGCATAAAAATAAAGTGCTGATCCAATGTGGTTCTATCCATTTGTTCAAGAGTGATAAAAAAAAAGTACAGTTGCCATCACAATTAACAATTTAAAGGTCTTATATTACTCAAAATTAATTCTTGAGAGCTTTTTGTGACGTTGGAATCTGTCTCATCAAAAACTTACCTAGCGTTGTGTTTTGTTTCATTCATACATACACTCAACAAAAATATAAACGCAACACTTTTGTTTTTGCTCCCATTTTTCCTGAGATGGACCCAAAGATCCAATATTCACTCCAGATACACAACACTACCATTTCTCTCAAACATTGTTCACAAATCTGTCCAAATGTGTGACAGCGAGCACCTCTGCCCCGCCGAGACAATCCACCCCACCTCACAGGTGCGCCACATCAAGATGCCGATCCGACATCATGACCAGTGCACAGGTGCGCCCCAGACTGCCCACAATAAAAGGCCACCCCGAAATGTGCATTTCTTTTGCTTTATTGGGGGTCTGGGGACTCAGAACCAGTCAGTATCTGGTGTGACCACCATTTGGCTCATGCAGTGCAACACATCTTCTTCACATAGAGTTTATCAGAAAATTGTGGCCTGTGGAATGTTGGTCCACTCCTCTTCAAAGGCTGTTATGGACGAAGAACACAGGTGCATTTTATTGATGGCATTTTGAATGCACAGAGATACCGTGATGAGATCCTGAGGCCCATTGTTGTGCCATACATCCATGAACATCACCTCATGTTTCAGCAAGATAATGCACGGCCCCATGTTGCAAGGATCTGTACACAATTCTTGGAAGCTGAAAATGTCCCAGTTCTTGCATGGCCAGCATACTCACCGGACATGTCACCCATTGAGCATGTTTGGGATGTGCTTGACCGGCGTATATGACAGCGTGTACCAGCTCCCACTAATATCCAGCAACTTCGCACAGCCATTGAAGAGGAGTGGACCAACATTCCACAGGCCACAATTGACAATCTGATAAACTCTATGCGAAGAAGATGTGTTGCACTGCATGAGGCAAATGGTGGTCACACCAGATACTGACTGGTTCTGAGTCCCCAGACCCCCAATAAAGCAAAAAAATGCACATTTCGGGGTGGCCTTTTATTGTGGGCAGTCTGCGGCGCACCTGTGCACTGGTCATGATGTCGGATCGGCATCTTGATGTGGCGCACCTGTGAGGTGGGGTGGATTGTCTCGGCGGGGCAGAGGTGCTCGCTGTCACACATTTGGACAGATTTGTGAACAATGTTTGAGAGAAATGGTAGTGTTGTGTATCTGGAGTGAATTTTGGATCTTTGGGTCCATCTCAGGAAAAATGGGAGCAAAAACAAAAGTGTTGCGTTTATATTTTTGTTTAGTATATGTGAGTAATCCTTTATTATTTATCTCTTCCACCTTGTGATGTCATGAATTGGTAGTTTTCACATGATCAGTTACCTTTTACTTTTTATTCAGAAAAGACTGGCAATAGGCAACACAGTGGAGCTCTCCTTGTATTACAATTTGGTCTCTTTTGTCCAGACTCTCCCTGAAGTCCAGTGTTTAGGCGTGATTTATGGTGCTTGGAATTTTTGGTGCTAAATCCTTATCTAAAATCACAAATCTGCACTTTACTGTTCCAGCGGGATTAAAATAACAGTAAATGCATTGTTAGATGAATGACCCCTCTCTTGAATCTCTTGGATGAACCCTGACCTCTTTTCCTCTCTTCAACTGTTTTCAGAGGTGAAAACTATTTCGTTTAGTCTCTCAGGCCCCAACATAGAGATGGCAGAAATTATAAAAACAACATCTGATCAGTAACCTGGCTCACACCACATTGATCTGTGTGTCATTCTTGTGTTTTACATATTATCAAGTGATCTGAAAACACAGAACGCCATGACGACTATTTGAATCTGATCGGTCAAAACGTCACAACAGCAGAACAAGCCGAAAAATCCAACTTTTGTTACATCTAGTTAAGACAAAAGCACAGACATCTTCCCTGTCCACAAATGCACAAAGCTTTTACCTTCTGCATGTTTTCCACAAACTAAATAGTCTGTAGTGATTCTAGAATAGGCTGAAGTACGTCTGTCGGCGCCGCCATATTTGTTTTGGTTTGTTTGAGTGCTTCTCCTTTGGCTTCTACACAATCCTCAATGCTGAGCTGCGATTGATCATTTGTGAACTTACAAATATCGTGAGAATCCGTTTATCTCTGTGTGGTGGTAGGCCCCTTTAACCGCTGGTGTGGCCTATTGTGATCCACCTGAGCCTTTAAAAGGTGGGTACCTCCTCGGGGCAACCTCTTCCTCGCCTCTGACGTCACCCGCTGCCTGGGAGCTGGCAGCAGCACGAGCCTTGCCAAACAAATTTCGTTACTTCTCGTCAATATAGGACTAAAACCGCGACTAATCTTGAGCGCTTTTTGCCTCCACGTCATTTGTGCGCAGCACGTGCATTACAGCTTGGCTTAGTCAACTGTGGAACAACTTGAAGGCTCATGCTGCACATATTCATGTCAAAAAGCTCCGTGCGCAGCGTCAGGCGAGGACTTTTACGCACGGATCACTTGGGAACAACAGACCCGTGCTGTGCCCTGCTTGCATGAAACTCCGAGTGGCATCTGGTTGCAGCATTCCTGGCTTGTCATTGTGCGTGATGCGCTAAAGCGCATTTGGTGGACTTCCCAGCGGGCCTTTCCTTTCCTTCCCTTCCCTTTCTTCCTTTCAACCATAAGTCCCTGATCGTTTCGTTGCGCTTTCCCTGGCATCCGGCAAATTCAGCTCTCCCTCCTACGGGTTAAAGACAGTTTCCCCCTTTCTGACCAAAATGAACTAAGTCCTAGGGACCAGAATAGACGGTGGACTCGAGTTGGGTCCCATTGGAGTGTGCGCACTGCCGCAGACCCACAGCGTCGGGCCTGCGTGCGGACCAGTGCGCCTGTGCGACATCCTGGTAGGACCACTGGGAAAAACTGACTTGCACCTTGAAGCTTTGTGTTGGGCCAGGTCCTGTGTTTTATTAAGTGTGAATGTGAGTGTGATAGTATTGGGTTTTAGGAGAATGGGTATTTTAATGACTTGAATAAATAAATCTTTTTCATATTTATGTCTCATAGTCCACTCAATCAAGAACTTGCGTTGCCTTTGGTAAAGTGTCCCTGGCACTATAATCCAGGATGGCGTTGTTGGAACAGTCTTAGATAATTGAGTTAACCCATTAGTGGGGGCTGGTGGGTCTATTTACTCTGCCAAAAAGTATTAACTGTAATGCGGCCACTACAGTTTTGGCATTGCTGGCAGGATACGATTGAGTTGGACTGAGACTTAATTTGAAAAAAAAAAAAAAAACAACAACCCTGAAAGACTGGAGAATATACAGCACTGTACAGTTTAACACTTGTGGTGATTATTCTAAGGATTGGAGGTATCTAATTTGTATAAGTTAAAGGTTATTGTGTTTTCTTATTTGTGTGGGTTGCATTGATCATTTTGTGCATGTTTTGGTGTTTCATTTTTCAATTTTGTTTAATTTTACCTTGAACTATTACGATTGGAATTCCTCTAAATCTGAACTGAATGGTTTGTTGCCATTTTAGTGGAAATTGTACTTAAAATACTATCTCCTGTCTTAAGTTAATGGTGTTTTATATTGTGAATACAGCAGAACCTTTGTTTTTTTCCCATTTGTGGCCCAACCTGTGGACCCCTTCGTAAAACATGGAAGACCGAATGCGCGAGTTAGAAGAATTGGTGCAACAGCTAAGAGCTGACAATGAAAGGCTGCGTCAGGAGCAGTCTCAACGTCAAGAGCCTATTGCAGGGCCATCCACTCGGTCTACAGCGTCGTCCGCGCCTACAGCACGCAACTCTAGCGTAGAGAGGCTAGTTTATTCCACGTGACCGTAAATGCCCTATGTTCCGTGGCAGGACAGGCATTAGCCTGAGTGAGTGGTTAGAAGAGGCCCAGGCATGTATTAGAGCCCGACACTTGTCTTCCGTGGATGAAGCATTTTTTCTGTTTGACCATTTAGAAGGAGAGGCCCGCGAGGAAATAAAATATCGCTCCGCGGAAGAACGGAGTGATCCCACCAAAGTTACTGCCATTTTGCAGGATCTGTATGGCTGTGCAGAATCGTACGTGGCATTGCAAGAAGCATTCTTTTCACGCCGACAGCAGGAAGGACAGAGTCTGCTTGAATACTCTCTTGTGCTGATGTCTTTAATGGAGAAGGTTAAACAGCGTGCTCCAAACAATCTTGTCAATTTTGAGATTCTCCTGCGCGATGAGTTTGTTGAGCACGTCCTAGATGGCGCTCTTCGGCGCGACCTTAAACAATATGTGCGTCAGTTTCCCCAGGCAACACTTCTTGACGTCCGAGGCGAGGCCATACGGTGGGAGCGCGAGGGGTTGCCGGCAGTTGTGAGGGGCCGAAGCCACTCTGTCCCCTCGGCTTTTGGCATTCAGTACGTGGTACAGGGCGGCTACCAGCAGCCAGGCCAGCACCCGCCCTCCAGTGAGGTTAGTGAAATGAAAGAGCTTTTGAAACGCCAGCAAGAACAGCTGGACAAGTTGACTGAGAGCATTTCCCGTTTACAGACCTCTCAGTCCCGCCAGCGTGGTCGTTCTCCTCGCTCGGGTCCAATTATTTGTCTGCGCTGTCAGCAGCCAGGCCACATTGCCAGGGAGTGTGATGGGCCTAGGGTCCCATTTCGCTCACATTCTTCGGGGCGTGGTTGCTCTCAACAGCACCAGCTTTCGGAAAACTAGCGCCCACCGTGCTGCTGAGTCACAGCTCGGGTGGGGCCTCTACTGGCTCAGGTAATTCAGGTGGCGGGCTTGAAGATGCACCCAAATTGATTTCCTCATGTCCGCACATTGACGTTGGTATGGGAGGCGCCACCGTACCATGTCTGGTGGACACTGGGTCGATGGTCTCAACGATTACCGAAAGCTTCTTTAGGGACAACTTGGAGCCTTGGGGTGCAGAGCGTCTGAAAGCCTGCCACTGGCTGGAACTTAAAGCCGCCAATGGGTTGGCAATTCCATACATCGGCTACCTTGAGCTTGATGTCACTCTTTGTGGGAAGTTGATGCGTCAGTGTGGCATCTTGGTAGTTAGGGACCCCCCTGGACGGACTCCGCCTCAGGTACCCGGCGTGCTGGGGATGAACATTATCCGGAAATGTTATCTCGAGCTCTTCGGTCAATATGGATCTGCCTTATTTGGGGAGTCGCCCAGTTCTGTCCCTACTGTTCTGGTAGAAGCCATGCAGAAGTGTCATGTGGCTAGAGTACAGTCTACACCCACTAAACCAGGTTGTGTGCGGGTTCGAGGGAAGCGAGCCTGCTGTATTCCGGGGGGTGCGATGAAACTGGTTGTTGCTACTTGTTCGGAAAGGTTTACTAGTGGAACTGTGCTTTTTGAACCACCTGAGTCTGGTTTACCTGCAGGCCTCTTGGCTTCACCAGCTTTGGTTCGCATTGATCGCGGCACAGCGTACATCCCAATTGTGAATGTAGGGGTAGCTGAGGTGCTCTTGTACCCTCGCACTGTTCTCGGGACGCTGGATAGTGCTAAGGTTGTTAGCTTGCCCTCCGGCATTGTTGAGGTGTCCACTATTGCTGCTGGAGTCGGTGGCCAAGGTGTTGTGTTATCGATTTTGGACCAGATTGAGTCCATTGATTTGTCTTACTTGCCTCCTGAACAACACGATGCTGCTCGTTCCCTTTTGCGGAAGCATGTCTCAGTCTTCTCCATTAACGATCAAGATCTTGGCTGTACTGCCCTGATATCTCATGAGATTCCATTGCTTGACGATATCCCAGTTAGACAACGGCATCGGCGCATACCACCCTCAGAGTATGAGGTTGTTAAGGAACACATTAACAAACTGCTTGAGACGCAAGTCATTTGCGAAAGCTCTAGTCCTTACGCCTCACCGATCGTGCTTGTACGCAAGAAAGACGGCTCTTTACGCCTTTGCGTGGATTATCGTCAGCTGAACTCCAAGACAAGGAAGGACGCGTTCCCGCTTCCGCGTATTGAGGAGTCTCTTTACTCCCTAACGGGCGCTTGCTGGTTCTCCACGTTGGATCTCGCGAGCGGATATAATCAGGTGCCAGTTGCGGAGAAGGACCGTCCAAAGACTGCTTTCTGCACGCCTTTTGGCTTATTTGAATGGAACAGGATGCCTTTTGGCCTCTGTAATGCGCCAAGTACCTTTCAACGGCTGGTGCAAAGAATTTTTGGCAGCCAGCAGGGCCAGTCCTTGCTTCTTTACTTAGACGACATTATCGTTTTCTCTTCCAACTTTGACCAGCATTTGGAGCGACTCGACGGGGTTCTGGGTCGATTACACTCCGAGGGTTTAAAAGTCAAGCTTGCAAAGTGTAGTTTTTTTTCGGCGGGAAGTAAACTACTTGGGCCATGTCATTTCTGATAAAGGAGTTGCCACCGACCCTGGAAAGGTTCAGGCTGTCGCGGAGTGGCCTGTGCCGACCACCGTTTCGGAACTGCGATCCTTTATAGGCTTTGCGAGTTACTATCGCCGTTTTGTCGATGGGTTTGCCCGTCTGGCAGCACCATTACATCGGAAAGTGGCAGAATTGTCGGGTAAGTCGAGGCGAGGCTCTGCTAAGAGTAGTTTGGAGGCATGGGACCAGGAATGTCAAGCGAGCTTTGAGGGCTTAAAAGAGCGACTGACTAGGGCCCCAGTACTGGCCTACGCCGATTTTACTTTGCCCTTCATTCTTGAGATCGATGCAAGCTACTGTGGCTTAGGTGCAGTACTTTCTCAGGAACAGGGAGGCAGTGTGCGACCCATAGCATATGCCAGTTGAGGTCTGCGAGGAGCAGAGCGCAACATGGCAAACTATAGTTCTATGAAACTTGAGCTCTTGGGCTTGAAGTGGGCAATGACTGAAAAATTTCGGGAATACTTGTTGGGACATCGGTGTATTGTGTATACTGATAACAACCCTTTGAGTCATCTTGCCACTGCAAAACTTGGGGCTGTTGAGCAGCGTTGGGCGGCGCAGCTCGCAGTTTTCAACTTTGAACTGCGTTACAGGTCGGGTCGTAGCAACCGTAACGCAGACGCTCTGTCCCGCCAACAAGAGTATGGGTCGTCGGACCTGGCAACATTGGTTCCGGGCACTATGGTTCCGCTTTCCTTGCAGCAAGCTCCGCCCCCACCATCCGTGGAAGTGATGCAGGCTGTGGTGTCCGCTCTGCCTGGTTCCTCTTTGGCTGATGTCCGTGCCCTTCAGGATTCCTATTCTGTTATCCAAGAGGTGGCTGTCTTTTGGAGACAGCAGCGGCAGCCAAATCCTGAGGAGAGGAGGAAAATGTCACCTGCTGTGGTGGTACTGCTTCGTCAGTGGCATCGGCTTGTTGAGAGGGACTCATTGCTGTATCGGAAAATCTTTTGTCCAGATGGTGGAGAGGTTGTGTATCAGTTGTTGCTACCTGCAAGTATGATCCAGGGAGTGTTGTCCCAAATACATGATGCCCATGGCCATCAGGGGGTAGAGAGGACCTTGGCCCTTTTGCGTGCACGATGCTACTGGCCAGGGATGTCAAAGGCAGTGAGTCAGTGGTGTCAACAGTGCTTGCGTTGTCAGGTAGCAAAAGATTCGAGGCCCCTAACTCGGGCTCCTATGGGCCATCTTTTGGCTTCTAGGCCTAACGAGACCTTGGCATTGGATTTTTCACTGCTTGAGCCGTCCTCCAGAGGGTTTGAGAATGTGTTAGTCATTACTGACGTGTTCAGTAAATATACCCAGGCATTCCCAACCAGGGACCAGCGTGCTTTGACCGTTGCACAGATCTTGGTAACAGAGTGGTTCTCAAAGTTCGGGGTTCCGGCACGAATTCACTCTGATCAGGGGAGGAGCTTCGAGAACTCTGTAATGCAGCAGTTGTGCCAGCTTTATAACATCTCAAAATCGCGCACTACCCCTTATCATCCTTCAGGGAACGGGCAGTGTGAGAGGTTCAACCGCACATTACACGACTTGCTTCGCACTTTACCATCTTGCCGAAAGCGTGACTGGGGTTCCTGCTTACCACAAGTTCTGTATGCATACAACACAACACCTCACCACACTACTGGAGAATCACCCTTTTTCTTGATGTTTGGCCAGGAGCCTCGGCTCCCGGTCGACTTCTTGCTTGGCCAGGTGGGTGACCCTCTCGCGGGTGACCCTCATGAATGGATTCTGGAACACCAAACTCGCTTACAGCTGGCTTTTGAAGGAACTAAGGAACGTTTGGAGACCGCTGCAAAGCGTAGGAAGGCTCAACATGACCAGAACGTCCGTGAGAAATCCCTGGATGTAGGGGAAACTGTTTTGCTGCGCAATACTGGTGTTAGGGGTCGTTGTAAAATACAAGACTTGTGGCTTCCCACCCCTTATGTTGTTTTGAGAGCTCATGGTGGAGGCGCTGTGTATACCGTAGCCCCGGTGCATGACCATGGGGAGGTTAAGACAGTTCACCGGTCTTTGTTGAAGAGATTCACGGGTGCTGGAACGTTCGAAGTTACTCAAGAGATTGGCCAGCCGGAGATCCCTGACCGGGGGTCAGAGGAACAGTCTCCTGATGCAGACTTGTGGATGGTTTCGGAGCAATTGCCTTCATTGCCAAGCCAAACAACTGAACAACAACTGGGTTTGACTGGAGTTGCAGTTGTAGAGGGAGACACCGCAGCTGGTACTTCTACTAGGAGGTCTGATCAGTCTCCTGTCGTTGGTGTTGACAGTCCAGAGGTGCGGCGGTCGACGCGTGCCACTGCTGGCCGCCACCCTAATCCACACAATTTGCCAAGATCAGCATTGAGCACTTGAAACATCTGGCCACTGCTGGCACCTTTAGCTCATCGTCGGGGCGACGATGCAAAAGGGAGGGGTGGAATGTGGTGGTAGGCCCCTTTAACCGCTGGTGTGGCCTATTGTGATCCACCTGAGCCTTTAAAAGGTGGGTACCTCCTCGGGGCAACCTCTTCCTCGCCTCTGACGTCACCTGCTGCCTGGGAGCTGGCAGCAGCACGAGCCTTGCCAAACAAATTTCGTTACTTCTCGTCAATATAGGACTAAAACCGCGACTAATCTTGAGCGCTTTTTGTCTCCACGTCATTTGTGCGCAGCACGTGCGTTACAGCTTGGCTTAGTCAACTGTGGAACAACTTGAAGGCTCATGCTGCACATATTCATGTCCAACAGACCCGTGCTGTGCCCTGCTTGCATGAAACTCTGAGCGGCATCTGGTTGCAGCATTCCTGGCTTGTCATTGTGCGTGATGCGCTAAAGCGCATTTGGTGGACTTCCCAGCGGGCCTTTCCTTTCCTTCCCTTCCCTTTCTTCCTTTCAACCATAAGTCCCTGATCGTTTCGTTGCGCTTTCCCTGGCATTCGGCAAATTCAGCTCTCCCTCCTACGGGTTAAAGACAGTTTCCCCCTTTCTGACCAAAATGAACTAAGTCCTAGGGACCAGAATAGACGGTGGACTCGAGTTGGGTCCCGTTGGAGTGTGCGCACTGCCGCAGACCCACAGCGTCGGGCCTGCGTGCGGACCAGTGCGCCTGTGCGACATCCTGGTAGGACCACTGGGAAAAACTGACTTGCACCTTGAAGCTTTGTGTTGGGCCAGGTCCTGTGTTTTATTAAGTGTGAATGTGAGTGTGATAGTATTGGGTTTTAGGAGAATGGGAGACACATTTTAATAATGTAATTGAGTATTTTAATTACTTGAACAAATAAATGTATCTTTTTCATATTTATGTCTCATAGTCCACTCAATCAAGAACTTGCGTTGCCTTTGGTAAAGTGTCCCTGGCACTATAATCCAGGGTGGCGTTGTTGGAACAGTCTTAGATAATTGAGTTAACCCATTAGTGGGGGCTGGTGGGTCTATTTAGTCTGCCAAAAAGTATTAACTGTAATGCGGCCACTACATCTGCACATTTAGCTGATCAGGGCTTTCACTGCACAAATACAAAGATTCACTATGTAACTTTCTACTGGAGGTTCCTTCACCTGCTTGTCACTATGGAGATATCATGGCTTGCCTAAAACATTCCACAATGAAAGATACATTTAATGCAACACACATTAAATGTATCTTTCATTGCATCTTCATTCAATGCAAGAGAATTCAATATGTTTGATCAATATATTTTGCAGATGGGTGATCTCATCACACTAATATAGAACTTTGTAATTTAAAGAAAATACACTGTTAAGTATACAATTTATAAAAGGAAAATGTCTCAAAAGGCTGCCAAAAGAGATACAAAAAAAGTGTAAAAACGCCTGGTGTACTTTCATTGTGTCTTTTGTGTCCTCAGTCTTTCTTCGCTGAGCGGTTCTTCGCACTCTTTGACTCTGATGGGAGTAAAACCATCAGCCTGGACGAGCTGCTGAAGGCTCTGGACCTGCTCATTCATGGCTCTGAAACCGACAAACTGCGCTTTCTGTTCCAGGTGTATGACGTGGATGGTCTGTCACAGCAGACGGTTTGGTTTTGGATTAAAAGTTCCACAAAATGGCATAAAACCTTTTTTCATCTCTTGTTGATTGACAGGCAGCGGCTCCATTGATCCTGATGAGCTGCGCACGGTGTTGAAGTCGTGTTTGAGGGAGAGCGCCATCTCTCTGCCGGAGGAGAAACTGGATGACCTGACACTGGCTCTGTTTGAGTCTGCGGACAAAGACAACAGCGGCTCCATCACCTTCGAGGAGCTCAAGGCCGAACTGGAGACCTTCCCCGAGGTCATGGAGAACCTCACCATCAGGTAACTCCACTAGTGATGCCGTTTTGATACTAAGGAAGAGATTTGATACTCGTTACCCATTCTGATTCCACAATGATAATCTTTCTTTAGACAACAATGTGATTTTCAACATCATAATACTGTACTTTCTTTATACTACTATTATATGGCCTTATTATTACTACTATTATATGGTCTTATATCTGTGCTACTAGTCTTAATATCAATTACTATCTGATTTTTGATACTTTGGGCAATCTTAAAGATCCCATGACATGGTACTTCTTGATGCTTTTATATGGCTCCTTAATGGTTCCCTAATACTGTAAATGAATCCTTCTTCAAAATCAACACTCAGTGCATGAGAAACAGAGATAAGATGAGAAAGAGTATTTTTTCTCTCTCTGGAACACTCCATAATGGGCGTTGTTGCTTGAATGCAAATGAGGAGAAAAGAGCTGGCCAATAGTAGAGGGTGGGGGCGTGGCCAAACTCTCCGCTCTCGCTCTGAGCGCTCAGCTGATCCATTTCCTTGTTTTTGCACGGGGGAGAGATTTGAAGCGTTCCATTGAAAAATAAACACATTTCCACAGAAAATAAAATTAAACCACTGCTGTTCAAAGGTCCAGAGGCTCAGATAAAGGACTTCTGAGCCTAGAAACACTCGGACGTGCCTCCAGGCAAATAAAAAAACGCACTTCGCATTGCCTAGCACATTCGTGGTCCAAACTCTCTGGGCGTGATTTACAGAGACGCTGAGTACAGACAGACGGGGGTGGAACTGCATTTGCATTTCTTTTTTCGATCTGACGTCAATAAGGTGCCTTGTTCAAAATCGTCCGTTTGAGCTCCGATTTTTTGTAACGCAGAAAAGGATCGCAAATGCTCAGTTTAGACATTTCACAACTTTTAACCATGGGGGGGAGGGGGCTAAACAGGGTAGGGGAGCTCACATTAACGTTCAAAAACCTCAGAAAGTGAAAATTTCATGCCATGGGACCTTTAAGTTCCACTGTACAAGGTTTGATATGAAATATGTAAAATCAACTTTTATTTGCTTTAAGCCATGTATCTGTTTTCCCTCTTCATAAGCATAAGTTTGAATCCTGACTCGTTGTACATTTGAGGCATGTCACCTATTTCCGCCCACATCCTTGCACGCATATACTGTACTTAAAATATATTGATATGCTGATGATTTTTCTTAGACTTAGACAAACTTTATTGATCCACAAGGGAAATTGTTTTGGGTACAGTAGCTCACTCATCAAATATAATATATATATAGAGGGGAACAAAAAATAGATGGAATAGTGAAAAAAGAGCAATATACCAGTGTCAGATGAGACTTACCATATATTTTGGATTATAAGTCGCCGTTTTTTTCATAGTTTGGCCGAGGGTGCGTCTTATACTCTGCGACTTATGTGTGAAATTATTAACACATTATTATATCATTTCACATGTTATTTTCACACTAAACCGCAAGAGGGCGCTCTAGGCCTGTGGATTGAAGATTTCATGGATTTAGTGATTTGGAGTGACACTGATGGTTTGGTAAACTTGTTAGCATGTTCTTTATGCTATAGTTATCTGAATAACTCTTAATATGTTACGTTAACATACCAAGCACGTTCTCAGTTCGTTGTTTATGCGTCATGTAACGTTAGCATACCGTACACTTGTTCAGCCTGTTGTTCTCTATTCTATTTTTATTTTAAATTGCCTTTCAAGATGACATGTCTGTTCTTGGTGTTGGATTTTATCAAATAAATTTCCCCCACTTATACTCACTTATACCCACTTATATGACTTATACTCCAGTGCGACTTATATATGTTTTTCCCTTCTTTATTATGCATTTTATGACTGGTGCGACTTATAATCCGGAAAATATGGTAATTATAAAAATTAAATAATAATAATAAAAAATGTATTTGTACAAATCAGAATTAAATAGAAAAGTAAGTAATAAAGTATAAATTACAATATCAAATAAGCTATATACAGCTGTAGGGAGTATTATCTGTTACATAAGGTGAGTTGTTGTACACTTGTATGGAGTATGGTATGAATGTCGTCCTGTATCTCTCACTGTTTGAGTGGAGCTGTAGGAGCCTGTTGGAGAATGAGCTCCTCTGTCCCTCTATGGTCTGGTGCAGTGGGTGAGCAGGAGTGTCCATGATGGAGAGCAGTTTGTCCAGTGTCCTTCTGTCCCTCAATGTGACAAATGTCTCCAGCTCACAGTCGATCACGTGACCAGCTTTGCGGATCAGTTTGTCAATTTCTAGCAAAATTGCAAAATAAGAGGCCTGACTGTGTACACCAGATTGATATGGTCTAAGCAAGAACAATTGTGACGAAACACACAGGCTCATTTTCTCCCCTCTGCCCTTCCACCCCCCTCTGTCCCTCTGTCTTCCTTTTCCCCTCTCCTCCCCTTGCTCTCATTGTCCTCTCTCCCCTATCTTCTTCCTTCTCACTCTTTCTCTCCTTCTCCCCTTTCTCCCCCTCTCATTTGTCTCTCTCCCTCTTTCCCTCTCTCTCCCCTCGCCCCTTACTCACCTCCCTCCCATCCTCTCTCTCTTTGTCTTTCCTGTCTCACCCCCCTCGCTCTCCCTCAGTGCAGCTAACTGGCTGAAGCCTCCGGCGGTGGACCAGAAGAAGCACCAGACCCCCCGGTACCTGACGGCCTCATACTGGCACAACAACAGCCGCAAACTGCTGTTCCTGATGGCCTACGTGCTGCTCAGTATCGGCCTCTTCAGTACGGCCATGTGGAGGAGCAGAGAGGGGGGCCCCTGGTACATGCTGGCCCGGGGCTGTGGGCAGTGCCTCAACTTCAACTGTACGCTCATCCTGGTACGGCGCAGGTTTGGAATATGTGAACCTATACATAAGCCTGTAGATCAAGGGTGTCAAACTAATTTTGGTCCGGGGGCCGTATCCAACCTACTGTGATCCCAAAGGGACCGGATCAGAAAACTGATGGCAAATATACCACAAAAATAGAAAGTCCAAATATTTGTGCAGAGAAACGCAAATCTATTACAGAAGTCTTTTATATTCTTTTACAAAATATTATATTATGAGCAACCTGAAACTTTAAGAAAAATGCAATTTCAACACAAACATACAAGTTTCCCATTCACCTCCAAGAACAAATAGGAATTAGTCCATTTTTCTTGGAAAATCCTGCACTCGGCATCCACATTTGTGCTGCTCTGGTGGGAGGGGCCACGCACACGCACGGTGCTATGCTAAACTGTGCAAAAAATTACCATTATTTTAATATAAAATTAAAATATAATCAAAATATTTTAATAGAAAACAGCTGAGGGCCAGACTAAAGGTCTTGGAGGGCCAGATCTGGCTCCCGGGCCGCATGTTTGACACCCCTGCTGTAGATACTGTACTTTGCAGTGACGTTGTGCTGGGGTGGGTCTACATGTACGTGTATTGGCGGAATGTTCACCAGTTACCATAGAGACACAATGCACACATTAACACTGCCAAAAGTGTTAATGTGTGCATTGTGTGCATGTGTGCAACCAGCCGGCTGGTTAGCTCAACACCGGCTGGTTAGCTCAACTGGTAAGTCATGGACTTTCCCCCTGGAGGTTGTAGGTTCAAACCCCCCCCGGGCAATGAGCTAACCAGTGTGGGTCCTTGGGCAAGACCCTTCACGGTACTGCCCCCCGGGCGCCGAAAAAGACGGCTGCTCACTGCTCCTGAAAAAAGGATGGGTCAAATGCAGAAGTCAAATTTCTCCCGTGTGTCACTGTGTGTCATTGTGTGTGAGACCAATAAAGGCTAAAAAGCCCAATCTTAATCTTAAGTCTGAAAACTCTTAAAACAACACATTTTCAGGAGCCTATGACCGATACGAGCGTTCACGGTCCTGTTTAGGAGTTTGATTTTTAACAAAAATGTGAGAGTGACAAACTTCTCATCTCTTGTAGTTCCAGCTAAGTCTGTTCTTTATGGTCAGATTGTGTTAAAACAAAGTTCAGATTAAAGTCTAATAAAGCCAAAGACAGAGCAGTGCCTACGGTTAACTTCATACCCCCAGGGAATGACATCAGCTGCAAAGTATCAATTGCTTTTCCAGAGATGATTCCAGAAACTCCAAATGGACACCAATGAAAGAAGAGGAAAAGAAGTGATGTTACAGTTTTTCCAGCTGACTTTTTAAAAGTAAAGGTTAAAGTACAAAAATGTGGTCTAAAAAATGACTCAAGTAAGACAAAAAAAAAACCAACAACTCAAATAAAATAGCTGTGAGGGTAACTATGTACGGCATGGGAGATCTGATTTATAATTTAACATTATTGTAATTGGAGGGACAAAACATTAAATAATGCACAGAATCTGGTATTTTCAAATGATAGATACAAGAGACATGATAGACATTATGACTTGTCATTAAAGGAGAATTAACCTTTTTTTTACAATCTGAGCCTTATTTCGGTAATAAAACAAGTTGTTTTACTCACCCATAGCACTTTGGTGTCATATGGAGCACTTCCAGAGATGTTTTAGATTTGCAATAGCCGTAGCTCGGGGCATGTAATATATGCCCCGTGCGGTCTCCAAATAACATAAACTTTAGCACTTTTCAAATCATAGAAGCTCAATGTCTTAGTCTACACTTTCGTTTGAGTCAAAAGTGGCCTGTAATCCGAGATTTATCCATAATTTACAGCTTTGCGTTTCATGTTTGGGTCCCGGGAGCTGAGAGTGAAATAAACTGTGACTCCGCACATGCGCACTCATCTACTCGAAACTATGGCTAAATCTCGGATTACAGGCCACTTTTGACTCAAACGAAAGCAAAGACTAAGACATTGAGCTTCTATGATTTGAAAAGTGCTAAAGTTTGTGTTATTTGGATACCGCATGGAGCATATATTACATGCTCGGGGCATATATTATATGCCCCGAGCTACGGCTAGAACTTGCGCTACGTCTATCGCAAATCTAAAACATCTCTGGAAGTGCTCCATATTACACCAAAGTGCTATGGGTGAGTAAAACAACTTGTTTTATTACCGAAATAAGGCTCAGATTGTAAAAAAACGTAAATTATCCTTTAAACATTCATATCTTGGTAAAAGTTCCTATCTTGATTTACTGACAAAATAGCGAAATAAAAATATCAAGATCATGTAGAGAGGGTTAATATGAACATTTTAAGACCAAAATGACAGCAGCAGTTACAGAGAGAAGTGCGAGAGTTTTTCAATGCAAACTAAATTAGAGCCAGAGTTGATGGAGCCGGAAGCGTGCTCATGTTCACTTCCTATTTGGAACGCGGTGTCTAGCAGGTTAGATATGTGCATTTATACAGTTTTGCCGCCTGTCATCAGATTGCAGAATCTGAAAACCATCAATAGATCACTGATTCTTCTGGCACGTGAGCAACTTTATGAAATCAAACTCTTTTCTGTGCCCCAGGTCCTGATGTTGCGGCGCTGTCTGACTTGGCTCAGGGCTACGTGGGTGGTTAAAGTCCTGCCTCTGGACCAGAACGTTCTCCTGCATCAGATTGTGGGCTTCGCCATCCTCTTCTACACTCTGCTCCACACCTGCGCTCACCTCTTCAACTTCGGTAATATACAGCAGATTCATGGAGCCTGTGGATAAACTTTTCTGGGAGGGTCCATCACCTGCTTGTCACCATGGAGTTTTATACATTTTTATTTACTGTATATATGTATGAGTCTTGTCTTAATGAATAGGCCTGTCATGATAATTACTTACCGTCCACTATACAAAAGCTGGGACAATATATTTTGGGGCTCGGTATTTATTGTGTGTACAATTTCTTTGCAAAAGTGAAGGGATTTGGGGTATTTTTCTTTACATTTACATTTCAGTTTCAAAAGGTTAAATAAGTGACTTCTATGGGTACTTAGTGCTTCTTTTGCTATTTATTTTTGCAGTTAATGTTTTTTTTAATGATACTGTCTATTTAAAAAATGGTTTACTGGGATTATGTTGCATTATTGTTATTGTATCAGTGGCATAGAGTAGTTCCAATATTATCATTTATCGCAGTATATTTCTGTAGCAGTATATTGAGCTTCAAAATTTGTTATCAGACAGGCTTACAGCTGGATTTCTATCTCTATCTATCTTTCTGTCTATGTTTCACACTATGGCATTAATCATATCTATGTTGTATATTTTTAATTAGATTATAATAATTCATTTTCTTATTCAGAAGTCCCTTGAAAAACATGCATTCTTACTGTGAGTGGGCTTGCCTCTCCACAGATCTGACCTGTGATTTGGTGTGGTAATGTATGGCAGTAAGGCATTAAACATATCTATGTAATATTTATTCTGTTAGAAGAGAGACAAGGGCAAGAAACAAGATCATAGAGAATCCGAACCCAGGAGGAAAGGGGTAGCGATTCCTTACCTGGCCGGCGTGTCGGAAAAACTACAGAGGATTTTCAGACAATATGAAATCCCAGTTTATTTCAAACCCACAAACACTTTAAGACAAAAACTCGTCCACCCAAAGGACAAAACACTGAGCCACAAACAAAGCAATGTGGTCTACTCCATTCAGTGTAGTGAAGACTGCAGTGAGCGCTACATTGGAGAAACCAACACAGGCGGGCGTGCCAGAGTGGACCGTCATCTGCCGTATATCTTCACCTAGAAGCCACGGGTCATTCATTTGAGGACAGTGAGGTTCAGATCTTAGCCAGGGAAAAGAATTGGTTTGAGAGGGGAGTTAAAGAGGCTATTTTTGTCAAAAAAGAGAATCTTTCTCTGAACAGAAATGGTGGAGTCAGACATAATTTGTCTCCCATCTATAATTCCATTCTTAAGCCTAGATCAAGCAAACAGGGGAACAATAGGGCAGCCAGGTCAGGGCCAGAGGTGTGAAAAACAGTCATTGTAGGGATGAATAGGTATGCTAATCTAAACGCCAGAGAAACAAAAGACTGAAACCAATTAGATAGTTTCGGAAAGTAGTTAGCTAGTTAGCTCCTCCCTGCAGCAAGATATAAGCAAGTGTCTTACCAGCATTCTAATTAGAACTGACGAAGCCTCTCGGATGAGCGGCGAAACGTTTTCGACCAAACAAACTTTGTCCAGTTGACAAATTGAATTTCTTCTTTTATCATGGATTCTACCTGGACGACTGAGGGACTCTTCACGCATCTGTTAGAAGGGATTTTCATGCTCATCTTGAAAACGCAGTATCTGGATTCTGATCTAGTGGTGTAGTTTAATGGCATACTGTGGAACATCGCAAAGCAATAATATCTCCATGGAGACAAGCATCCTCTAACAGAAAAGTTACATGTAGAAGTTTACTTACTAGATCACTTTTTCGGTCTTTCTAGAGGAAAAAAAGTGAAAAAAAAACGAAAGTACCCATAGTAAAATGCAAACCTGTCTTTATTGAGCAGTTGTTTGAATATATGCAATCACTAAAATATTGTGAATAATTTATTGTACATTTATAAAAGTAGTTGTTTTGCCAAATATTTAATGCAAAAGTAGCTATAAAAATCTATCTTGCATGTTTTCAATTCAATGGGATTTTATTATTCAGAAGTATCTTGAGAAGCATGTATTTTTACTGCGGGCTGGCTTGCCTCTCCACAGATCTGACCTGTAATTTGGCCTTCGAACATCACCTGCTTGTTCCACAGCATTTTGCCTCATATTTGATGCAAAAATGGATAGAAAAAAAGACAAAATAAATAATAAAAATGGATTGCAAAAATATAAATTGGTAAAACCTGAGATTTTTTTTTTTTTTCCTTTGTGTGTAGCTAAACTGTCAGAGTCTGGAGAGTTCAGTTTCTGGGAGTACGTGTTCACCACTCGCCCGGGCATCGGCTGGGTCAAAGGCACGGCGTCGGTGACCGGAGTTATATTACAGGTCCTCATCTTCCTTATGGTCATCTGCTCCATGACCTTTGTGCGCCGCAGCGGCCATTTTGAGGTCAGAATACACATTTTAGCGCAGTTTTGTTTGTTTAAAGTTTAGGTGTAAAAATTCATGGATTAGAATGAGTTGACAATATGTAAAAAGGGCCCATATTACGCTATTTGCTGATCTATATTGTAATGTTTTTTCAACACAAACATATCCGGAGTTGTGTTATGTTTCATTCATACAGTTTAACACCCAAACCCTGCATATTTACGAGTTCTTCTCCATTCCACCGTGTGATGTATGGTAATACAGGAAGTATAGTGTTTTTAAAGATCCCATGACATGGTACTTCTTGATGCTTTTATATGGCTCCTTAATGGTTCCCTAATACTGTAAATGAATCCCTCTTCAAAATCAACACTCAGTGCATGAGAAACAGAGATAAGATGAGAAAGAGTCATAAATATCTCTCTCAAACTCTTTATTCTGGGCGTTGTTGCTTGAATGCAAATGAGGAGAAAAGAGCTGGCCTATAGTAGAGGGTGGGGGCGTGGCCAAACTCTCCGCTCTCCGCTGTCAGCTCACAGCTGTGCTCTCTGATCCATTTCCGTGTTTTTGCACAGGGGGAGAGATTTGAAGCATTCCACTGAAAAATAAACACATTTCCACAGAAAAATAAAATTAAACCACTGCTGTTCAAAGGTCCAGAGGCTCAGATAAAGGACTTCCGAGCCTAGAAACACTCGGACGTGCCTCCAGGCAAATAAAAAAACACATTTTGCATTGCCTAGCGCATTCGCAGTCCAAACTCTCTGGGCGTGATTTACAGAGACGCTGAGTACAGACAGACGGGGGTGGAACTGCATTTGCATTTCTTTTTTCGATCTGACGTCAATAAGGTGCCTTGTTCAAAATCGCCCGTTTGAGCTCTGATTTTTTGTAACGCAGAAAAGGATCGCAAATGCTCAGTTTAGACATTTCGCAACTTTTAACCATGGGGGGGGGGGCCTAAACAGGGTAGGGGAGCTCACATTAACGTTCAAAAACCTCAGAAAGTGAAAATTTCATGCCATGGGACCTTTAAACTCCATGCACCTTCACTGGAATCATTTGTGTAATTTCAGCTCTGGAATTCCCAATCTCTACTAAACAAAAGATAAACTTGAAAACTATGGTTTTATGACATCACAAGGTGGAACAGAGCATTTGTTGCTTTGGAGACTAATAATTTTGGATTACTTAAACTTGTGTGAATGAAACAAAACACAACTCCAGGTCTGTTTTTGATTAGATAACAACTTTCCTTTAAAGCCACAGTATGTAAGCAAAAAACTCACTAAAATAGAAACGAAAAAGTCATTTTGGTTCTGTTCATTGCACTGAAAAATGTTGAAAAACTTGTGTCTTTACTGTGACCTTACTTTTTCATTAAAGCAAAAACAAAAAACACACAATTATATTTTTTTGCCTATTTTTTTCTTTTTTACTTGTAAATTACAAAATCTTTATTTTGTTTATTTTGAAGGTTTAAACTGTTAGAAAAATGCCTTTCTTGTGTGTAAATTGTTTTGGATGGAATTTTCTGTTATAATATATTGTACCGGAAGCATGATCATTCAGATCCCTCTTCACACATTTCACTTACAGATTTGCATTTATTAAAGGAGAATTAGCATTTTTTACAATCCTTATTTCGGCAATAAAACAAGTTGTTTTACTCACCCATAGCACTTTGGTGTCATATGGAGCACTTCCAGAGATGTTTTAGATTAGCGATATCCATAATGTGAGTTCTCGGGGCACATGTTTGCGGTCTCCAAATAACACAAACTTTAGCACTTTTCAAATCATAGAAGCTCGATGTCTTAGTCTACACTTTCGTTTGAGTCAAAAGTAACCTGTAATCCGAGATTTACCCATAGTTTCGAGTAGATGAGAAGGCTAGTGCGCATTTGCGGAGTCACAGTTTATTTCACTCTCAGCTCCCGGGACCCAAACATGAAACGCAAAGCTGTAAATTATGGATAAATCTCGGATTACAGGCCACTTTTGACTCAAACGAAAGTGTAGACTAAGACATTGAGCTTCTATGATTTGAAAAGTGCTAAAGTTTGTGTTATTTGGAGACCGATCGGGGCATATATTATATGATCGGGACATATATTATATGCCCCGAGAACACGCGTTACGGATATGGCTAATCTAAAACATCTCCAGAAGTGCTCCATATGACACCAAAGTGCTATGGTTGAGTAAAACAACTTGTTTTATTACCGAAATAAAGCTCAGATTGTAAAAAACGTTAATTCTCCTTTAAGACTTCCGTTATTTCAATATAATATTATTTTAAAAAGTAAAAGTACAGTATAGTAGTATACTATTGGAAAAGTACAGTTTGGTGAAAAAGTTCCACATACCTCACTACTGCCCCCTGTGGTCCCATAGGTGTTTTACTGGTCCCACCTCTCGTATGTGTGGGTCTGGACTCTGCTGGTGATCCACTGTGCTAACTTCTGGAAGTGGTTTGTGGTCCCTGGGGGGGTTTTTCTTTTGGAGAAGATCATCGGAATGGCCCGCTCTCGGATGGGAAGCCTCTACATCACTGAAGTCAACCTGCTGCCGTCCAAGGTGAGGAAGGAAATTAGAGATGCACGATAGTCGGTCAGACGAAGCAGAGGGTCAGGTGGGGTTGTCAGTATAACCAACCATCTCTTGATTTGGCAGGTAACTCATCTTGTGATCAGCCGTCCCCAGTTTTTCCAGTTCAAACCTGGAGATTACGTTTACATCAACATCCCGGTCATCGCCAAGTATGAGTGGCACCCCTTCACCATCAGCAGCGCCCCCGAGCAGTCAGGTGTATATTTTGTGCATAAATTGTCCCTGCATTTTGAATGCAACTTTCTGTGTTTTTTTTTCTCATGTTTTTTCCACAAAACAAACTGCCACTTAACCAATGTAACTTTATGACAAATATTGATCTCAGTCTTATGCACTTTAAAGGTTCTATATTACCCAAAATTGACTTTTGTGTGCTTTTAGCCACGTTAGAATGCTGTTACTTCTGCAAAACCTACCTGAAGTTGTGTTTTATTTCATTTACACATGTTTAAGAAATCTTTTATTATTAGTGTGTCTACATCTCCAAAGCTCAAAATGCTCTGTTCCACCTTGTGATGTCATGTAGTGGTAGCTTTCAAGTTAACAGCTCCTTTTACCTTTAGTTCAGTAGAGATTAGCAATTCCAGGGCCGATATCATCCATATGATTCGAGTGAAGATGTATTGAGTTCAAAAACACAGTGGAGCTCTTTCTGTATTAACACATGACATCACAAGGAGTGTTTTAAATTTGAGAGAACTGTTTTAGATAAATATACAGGGTTTGTGTGTTAAACATGTGTGAATGAAACAGAACACAACTCCAGGTATGTTCTGGACGTGGAAACAACATTATAATGTAGATCAGAAAATTGGGTAATCTGGACCCTTTAAGTGTCCATTTTAACCTCTCTCTCCCTCTCCTCAGATACGCTGTGGTTGCACGTGCGCTCCCTTGGCCAGTGGACCAACCGTCTGTATGAATATTTCAGACAACCAGAGCTCCACAACAGCCCCAAGAGACTGAGCGCCAGCCTCAGGAAGAACAGGCAGGGCTCCAAAACACAGGTCCAGTACACACTGTTAAACCACAAATATCTATGAATATCGAAACCTTCTTCATGGTCACTTTTGGACATTTGTTATTTCAGACTTTAAAGGAGAATTAATGTTTTTTACAATCTATTTCTGTAATAAAACAAGTTGTTTTACTCACCCATAGCACTTTGGTGTCATATGGAGCACTTCCAGAGATGTTTTAGATTTGCGATCTCTGTAATGTGAGTTCTCGGGGCACATGTTTGCGGTCTCCAAATAACACAAACTTTAGCACTTTTCAAATCATAGAAGCTCAATGTCTTAGTCTATGCTTTCGTTTGAGTCAAAAGTGGCCTGTAATCCGAGATTTAGCCATAGTTTCGAGTAGATGAAGAGGCCAATGCGCATGTGTGGAGTCACAGTTTATTTCGCTCTCAGGTCCCGGGACACAAACATGAAACGCAAAGCTGTAAATTATGGATAAATCTCGGATTACAGGCCACTTTTGACTCAAACGAAAGTGTAGACTAAGACATTGAGCTTCTATGATTTGAAAAGTGCTAAAGTTTGTGTTATTTGGAGACCGCTCGGGGCATATAATATATGCTCGGGTTGCCTGGAAGAATCCATGACTCATCGCTGTACCAGCGGCGAGTCTGGTAACGCTTGGTCCAGAATGCGCTGCTGTTGCGCTTAGACAGACAGCTAAGTGAACCAATCAGAGAACAGTTAACGGACAGCGACGTGAACCAAGCTGGTAGGAAGCAATGCAAAAACATATTTTTTGAAAAGAAAGGCATCTAGAGCTGTCAGCTGCTGTGGTTTTAAGGAATCGATGTGTTTTAGGTCATTTAAGACCAATTTTACAGCTGAATGGAAGGGACGTTGCGGGCAAAGGCGGGTGCACTGACGTCACCATCTTTGAACGAATCAGAATCGCGGAGTCCGTTGTTAACCGGGGGAGCGAGGGTGGAGCGACGGTGTCCAAATGGTATCGCGCTGTATAGGAAATACAGAGAGATATCATTTGGCTGGCCAGGTAAATGCTTGGGGCATATATTATATGTCCCGAGAACTCGCGTTACGGATATAAACATCTCCGGAAGTGCTCCATATGACACCAAAGTGCTATGGGTGAGTAAAACAACTTGTTTTATTACCAAAATAAGGCTCAGATTGTAAAAAATGTTAATTCTCCTTTAAATTAAACCTTTCTATCTTCATGGAGACAAAACCAGACCATGTTACAGGTCAGATCTGTGGAGAGGCAACCCCGCTCAGCAGTCAGATTGTCAGATTTCTAGGTATTTTTAAGATATAAAACCACCTGTAATTGAGTAAATGTAAGGTAGAGCTGTTTAATGTCATACTATGGAACAATCCAGGCAGAGCAATGATATATCCATAGAAACAAGCAGGTGATGGACCCCCAACCAAGTTACACAATGTAGCTTTAAAATGTAATGGTGTTCATGCATCATTATCTTACTAGGTGTGGGATTTCGAGTAACACATGCATGTTTGATTAATCCTGTATTGTCCGACATTTGAGGCTTGAGTGCTCAGAAAATTTTCATTTACCCACTGCTCTGTTCTTACAAGTGATTATTGGAAACATGTAGATTCTGGGTCATACATGTAGGCAAATATCACATTTTAAAGAATAAAACAATAAATGAAAACCTGCTGCTTGTCATTTGTTTGTCTAAGTCTAAATCATGGGAGCTGGTCTATAATTTCTGCCATTTTGAACGTAAGGAAGTCAATGGACACATTTCTATTTTTAAGCCATTTTAGATCAATATAGGGGTTTGGAATAAATAAAATGTAACATCACAATCTGCTTATGTGATATCATAATAAAGGTGCATATGTATTTTTTTGGTTGGGGGGTCCATCACCTGCTTGTTTCTATGGATATGCTATTGCTCTGTCTGAAATTTTCCACAGTATGACATCAAACAGCATTACTTTACATTTATTCAATTACAGGTGGTTTATAGTTCAAAAATGACCTGTAACTTGGTCTGGTTTAGTCTCCATAAAAATAGAAATTGTTAACACCATACTGTGAAACATTCCAATAAAATTTCCATGAAGAAAAGCATTTGATGGACCCTTCGTTAGAAATGTTACACAATTTACCTTTAAGATCAAGTTTATGTGTGGGGAAAAAAGGTTTTGAGCTTTGAGTTGAGCAGTTGTTTCAGAGCCTAAATACTAGTGTCTGACTCCCTCTGCTGACAACAGAGAGAGTGGATGTGAAGATATACTCAACAAAAATATAAACGCAACACTTTTGTTTTTGCTCCCATTTTTCATGAGATGGACCCAAAGATTCAAAATTCACTCCATTTCTCTCAAACATTGTTCACAAATCTGTCCAAATGTGTAACAGCGAGCACCTCTGCCCTGCCGAGACAATCCACCCCACCTCACAGGTGCGCCACATCAAGATGCCGATCCGACATCATGACCAGTGCACAGGTGCGCCCCAGACTGCCCACAATAAAAGGCCACCCCGAAATGTGCATTTTTTTTTTTTTTGCTTTATTGGGGGTCTGGGGACTCAGAACCAGTCAGTATCTGGTGTGACCACCATTTGCCTCATGCAGTGCAACACATCTTCTTCGCATAGAGTTTATCAGATTGTCAATTGTGGCCTGTGGAATGTTGGTCCACTCCTCTTCAATGGCTGTGCGAAGTTGCTGGATATTAGTGGGAGCTGGTACACGCCGGTCAAGCACATCCCAAACATGCTCAATGGGTGACATGTCCGGTGAGTATGCTGGCCATGCAAGAACTGGGACATTTTCAGCTTCCAAGAATTGTGTACAGATCCTTGCAACATGGGGCCGTGCATTATCTTGCTGAAACATGAGGTGATGTTCATGGATGTATGGCACAACAATGGGCCTCAGGATCTCATCACGGTATCTCTGTGCATTCAAAATGCCATCAATAAAATGCACCTGTGTTCTTCGTCCATAACAGATGCCTGCCCATACCATAACCCCACCACCACCATGGGCCACTCGATCCACAACATTGACATCAGCTGTCTGCCATCTGCCCTGAACAATGTAAACCGAGATTCATCCGTGAAGAGAACACCTCTCCAACGTGCCAGACGCCATCGAATGTGAGCATTTGCCCACTCAAGTCTGTTACGGCGACGATCTGGAGTCAGGTTAAGACCCCGATGAGGACGACGAGCATGCAGTTGAGCTTCCCTGAGACGGTTTCTGACAGTTTGTGCAGACATTGTTTGGTTATGCAAACCAATTGTTTCAGCAGCTGTCCGAGTGGCTGGTCTCAGACGATCTTGGAGGTGAACCTGCTGGATGTGGAGGTCCTGGGCTGGTGTGGTTACACGTGGTCTGCGGTTGTGAGGCCGGTTTGATGTACTGCCATATTCTCTGAAATGGTGGAGAAATGAACATTCAATGCACGAGCAACAGATCTGGTTGACATTCCTGCTGTCAGCATGCCAATTGCACGCTCCCTCAATGCTTGTGACATCTGTGGCATTTTGCTGTGAGACAAAACTGCACATTTCAGAGTGGCCTTTTATTGTGGGCAGTCTAAGGCACACCTGTGCACTAATCATGATGTCAGATCAGCATCTTGATGTGGCGCACCTGTGAGGTGGGATGGATTATCTCAGCAAAGCAGAAGTGCTCACTATCACACATTTAGACAGATTTGTGAACAATGTTTGAGAGAAATGGTAATATTGTGTACATGGAATGAATTTGAGATCTTTAAGTCCATCTCATGAAAAATGAGAGCAAAAACAAAAGTGTTGCGTTTATATTTTTGTTGAGTGTAAATTACACTAAAAACAAAATTTCCAAAGCAATTGCTGTGTTGCATAAAGTAAAGTTTTCACTAAACAATGCAGCATTATTACCCTTGTATAACTCCATAATCGCACCATATCTGATGTACTGTGTGGAGATTTGGGGTCGACATGTAAAATTTACCTACAGCCATTATTTATTTTACAAAAAAAGGGCTTTGAGAATTATCAGCAACAGTCATTATAGAGAGCCATCCAACTCTCCAATTAACTTAAAGTGTTGAAAATGTGTGCTATTGTTTAATTAAGTCTCCTCAAAGTAATGTTTAAAGCTAAGTGCAAAGTATTACCTGTAAATATATGTTTGAGATTAGAACAAGCCACTACAATTGAAAAGGAACCTACATGTTTAAAAAACCTAGATTCAGAACCGAGGTTATGGAGCGAAGTATCGCTGTAAGGAGTTAATTTATGGAATAGTCCTGACAAAGAAATCAAAGACTCAATTGCAATAATGACATTTTTAAAAATACATAAAAATCTAGTGTAATGTGTAGGTATGAAAATAAAACTAAAAATTAAGCTTTCTGTTTACAATGGATTAATAATAATTGTGATTGAAATGGAATGTTTTGATGAAATGTTTTATAGTCACTATCGGTGTTAATGTCTGGAAAAGGGAAGAAGGGGGCAGATAACATAAGATTACTCTTCTTTCTGCTCCCTTTCATTCAATATTCTGTATGCTATCACACTGATGATGTCTTTTCTATATTTTCTGAATGAAATAAACAAACAAAACTAAAAAATAAAACAAATAAATAAAACTCCATACATCTTCACTAGAATCATTTGGATAATTCAGCCCTGAACCCTCTCCTGAACTAAAGGTAAAAAGGTAGCTGAACTTGAAATCTACTGCTTCATGACATCACAAAGTGGAACAAAACATTTTGAGCTTTGAAAATGTAGAGAGACTAATGATAAAGGATTAGTCATAACATGTGTAAATGAAACAAAACACAACTCCAGGTATACGTTTTTGAGGAGGCAACAACATTATAACACGTCCAAAAGCTCGCAGGAGTCAAATGTGCGTAATACGGGAGCTTTAAAGCCTAAATTATAATGTGTAATATTGTAACACTCTTGTTCTCTGCTAGGAGGTGCTGTTTTGCTCCACAGACTGTCAGGGGACAGTGGCGTCAAATGAAGACGAAGCCGTAGAGCTGACGATGTACCGAAACAATGGAACCGGACCAGAGCCAGTCGAGAATGGGATCAAACCGGTCCAGAGTCCAGAGACTGGGACAAGGTCCAACCAGTGTCCAGAGCCCAGGACTAGAGCCGATCAGAGTTCAGAGACCGAGACTAGACTCAATCAGTGTCCAGAAACCGGGATAAGAGCCAATCAGAGTCCAGAGCCTGTGACTAGAGCCAATCAGAGTCCAGAGACCGGTTCCAGTCCAGAGGAGCCTGTGGGAGACCTAGACCAGCTGGGGCAGACAGAGAGAGGAGAGGCACTCAACCACAAAGAGGTCAGAGAAGAGGTACAATGAGATTAAATGTTCTTTATGACAAAATGGCAAAATCAACTTTGTGAGCTTCAAGCCATGTTAGAACGTTACCTTTTCAAAAACATACAGTACATGGAGTTGTGTTTTGAGTGTTTGAGTTATTAGCCTTTGTTATTAGCCTCTCTGCATTTCCAAAGCTCAAAATGTTCTGTTCCACCTTGTGATGTCATGAAGGGGTAGTTTTCTCTTTAACATCTACCTTTTACCTTTAGTTCAGTAGAGATGGATAATTCCAGGGCTGAAATCATCCAAATGATTCTAGTGAAGGTGTATGGAGATTAAAAACACAGTGGCGCACTATCTGTATTACCATATGACATCACAAGGTGAAACAGAGTGTTTTCTGTTTGAGAGAAGAACTCAGCCTAAATATGCAGTTGTGTTATGACAGTCTGTTTAAATGCGATGTACATGTTGATTTTCTTTGTTCCAAGCTGTCCCAGAGGCTCCACTTTTTAAGGAGACTGAGGCTGTTTGGTGTGAGCACAAAAATCATGACTTGTTTTTATAATGCTGTTTTGGAGAGTCTCATACGCTACAGTCTGGTCGCTTGGTTTGGTTCCTTAAAGGGATATGCCACCCCCAGGTCAAATTTGGGCATCTCCCCACAGTCCAGAGACTAAAATAAGTGGTGGAAAGCGTTTTCCTGCTCACCCAGCCATTGTCCGAGTCTGTCGCCACTGACCGCCGCGGTATCTGGTGCTCCTCCGCCTTAGACTGGAGTCTAACGTCGCCAGAGAAAGATTTCGGCCAAAAGGAATTAATTTGCTCGATGCGTTTCCCAATTACTTTGTGTGTAGTGCGCATTCATATCGAGTGCAAATAAATGTGCAAATCAACACGGAGAGCTTGACTTGGTCATTTTGGGTGGGAACTATTTTCCAGTGCGGTAGAATACAGCCGTATCACGCAGCACGCTGCCAGGGGAATCCCAGTTACGCACCGGGAAGGGAGTTCCCCTGTTGCACAACGTGGTGCGTGATTCGACTGTATTCTTCCGCACTGGAAAATAGTTCCCACCCAAAATGACCAAGGCAAGCTCTCCGTGTTGATTTGCACATTTATTTGCACTCGATATGAATGCGAACTACACATAAAGTAATTGGGAAACGCATCGAGCAAATTAATTCCTTTTGGCCGAAATCTTTCTCTGGCGACGTTAGACTCCAGTCTAAGGCGGAGGAGCACCAGATACCGCGGCGGTCAGTGGCGACAGACTCGGACAATGGCTGGGTGAGCAGGAAAACGCTTTCCACCACTTATTTTAGTCTCTGGACTGTGGGGAGATGCCCAAATTTGACCTGGGGGTGGCATATCCCTTTAACTGTCCAGTGTAAAACCAAACTTGAAAAACTGGTAAATAAGGCCATGAAGGTGATTGGCAGGAAAGAGTTTCCTTCTCTGTGGGACGGATTGTCGGGAGCCCCTCTCACCTGTTGCATGGGGAATATGAAATGCTCCCATCAGGCAAACGCTATCGAGTGCATAACTTTAAGAGTAACAGATATAAACTCTTATTTGTGCCCTCTTCCGTTGCACTCTTGAACAAATTTGCACAAGAAATGATCACTTAGTCACTTTATGTTGAATGGTGCAATAACTATTGGCTATTGGTAGCTTGGAATAGCTTGGAAGCTATTGCTCTGGTACCTGTAACCACAATTAGACTGGTTCATTTATATTACCAAACAATATAAGTACATGTTATTTTTTATTACCTTCAGGTGCCTTCCAGATTTGGTGAAAACCACAGATTCTGCAACATCAAGGTAAGTACAGCTTCTTTGAGACAAACATGTACATATCTTGATAGGTTACTTGAAAGAGCATAATTAGCTGCATTCATCACAAGAAAAAATATTGTACACAGGTTGATTTGTTTCTGGAGCCAGTCAGTAACAAAAATGGATGTTACGCAGAGGCGGTTCTTGGGGGGGGCGAGTGGGGCAATTGCCCAGGGCGCAACTTCGTGAGGGGCGCCATGCCGAGCGCTTGAAAAAACAACAACTATCATATCACTGTGTAGGAAATTGGCAAATTGGCGCCCCCTCTGGCTGCAAGCGCCCGCGCAATACATTCCCTTCCACGTGGGCCAATGTGCAACGCAGAGACCTGCTGGAGCCTACTGCGGCGCGAGAGGAAAGGAAGAGAGAAAGAAAGAGAAGACAGAGAGAGGAGTCACCCCCTCCCTCTCTGCGGCCGGTAACTGACAAAGCGTCTCAATCTGACAGTACACCGGCCACGAGTCCAGCTCACACTACCACGATTTGATCAATGTCACGGCACTAGTTGCTAAGAGGAATTGACCAATGATACTACTCCTACTAGCTCCTACCAAGAATCGCTCGCATCGGGAACACTGAAACTACAGAAGACAATAGTAAACGAAGTTAGTATAACGCAACATTTAATCACTTTTAAATCGATCGTTCACCCTCCGTGGTATTTACTATGAATACAACGTACAAAGACACACTTTACACGGGACTTTGTAGAGATACACGATCAGCATTTTCAATAGAGGCGACGTGAATTACTTAACCCGAACACTTCATCTGGGAGCTCTTTCGGATTTGCTGGACAGTATCTCATCTTTACTTTTGGTAAGTCATGTCATGAAATGTGTGTTTGTCATATCACTATTCTATTTTAGCGCTATTATATTATATTATATTGTATTAATTATATTAATTATATATGTTATATTTATTATATTTATTATATTATATTATACTGAGGAGAAATCTGTGTGAGGAAAGTGAGGAATAGCTGTGTGCGATAACTTTTTGTTTGTGTGTGTGTGTGTGCCTGTGCAATCTGTAGAATAAGACAGAAGAAGAATAAATGTTTAAGGTGAGAGTAGCCCACTTTGTGTGTGTGTGTGTGTGTGTGTGTGTGTGTGTGTGTGTGTGTGTAGGGGATTTTGAATAAATCGTTTGAATAATCGTGATTTCAATATTGACTGAGGTAATCGATTTTTTCCATAATCGAGCAGCCGATGGTTCTGTTTATATATCTGATTGTATATATTTTTGCCACTTTTATGTGTAGAGTTTATTTATTATTTTTTATTTATGTTATTTAAGTTATGATTATCATTAATTACCACTCTATAGTGATAATTAAACATGGCTGCTTGTGGTAAATGTTGTAAATGTTGATTGATGGCATTGCTCGGCTCCTTGTAGGGGCTTCCAAATTTGCCACAATAACTATCCAAGCCTCCATGAGCTTCATTTGACCGGACCTGAACACTATGAGATGTACCCCAGAGGAGCTGGAGGAAGTGTCCGGGGTGAAGGAAGTCTGGGAGTCCCTGCTTAGACTGTTTCCCCTGTGACCTGACCCCGGATAAGCGGAACAAAATGGATGGATGGTTGTGTTGTTATCTTAAAGGAGAACTAACGTTTTTTTTACAATCTGAGCCTTATTTGGGTAATAAAACAAGTTGTTTTACTCACCCATAGCACTTTGGTGTCATATGGAGCACTTCCAGAGATGTTTTAGATTAGCGATAACCGTAACCCGAGTTCTCCGAGCGGTCTCCAAATAACACAAACTTTAGCACTTTTCAAATCATAGAAGCTCATTGTCTTAGTCTACACTTTCTTTTGAGTCAAAAGTGGCCTGTAATCCGAGATTTATCCATAATTTACAGCTTTGCATTTCATGTTTGGGTCCTGGGAGCTGAGAGCGAAATAAACTGTGACTCCGCACATGTGCACTGGCGTCCTCATGTACTCGAAACTATGGATAAATCTCGGATTACAGGCCACTTTTGACTCAAACAAAAGCGTAGACTAAGACATCGAGCTTCTATGATTTGAAAAGTGCTAAAGTTTGTGTTATTTGGAGACTGCAAACATGTTCCCCGAGAACTCACATGATGGAGATCGCAAATCTAAAACATCTCTGGAAGTGCTCCATATGACACCAAAGTGCTATGGGTGAGTAAAACAACTTGTTTTATTACCCAAATAAGGCTCAGATTGTAAAAAATGTTAAATGGAGTTAATGTGATTAACTGAAATTCAGGAGCAGGACCACGCCTCAACCACCTTCTCCTCCTCACCAGCGAATCACAGTTCACCATAACCACACCTCTAATTTCCCGGAGCTATTTATAGCCACTCATCCCTTCATTCCAGTTCGTCTCGGTTAACTCGACCCCTCCCTCCCACCCCTATCTCGTTTGTCGTTCAGCCACAAGACATCTCCTAAAGGGGGGGGTCCCGTTCCGCTGGGCCAATCGAAGATTGAGATGGAGCCCCCACCCATCGTCTCAACCCAGCCATTACTGCCTATTCACTCAGACATCCACTATCATTCAATTATAAATATCTTCACTGCATTATGTTGATGGCGTGGTCCTAGTTAGTGAATTCTCCTTTAAAGTGTCACCCATGGTCCCTGTCTAAGATTATTGCATCATGAAATTGTAGAATGTGAGCACACCAACACTATTTATTACATGCTGAGTAACCTGAACTGATTTAATTCTAGGATTTGTTATTTATTTATTTATTTATTTTGTTCTTTTTAGTGTTACGTGGACGGACCATACGGGACCCCCACCAGACAGATCTTTGCCTCCGAACACGCTGTCCTCATCGGGGCCGGGATCGGAATCACCCCCTTCGCCTCCATCCTCCAGAGCATCATGTACAGGTAACACAGACTCTGCCACTCGGCCAGGAAGTCTCAGGTTCAACTCTCACGCCAAACCATAACCTCAATGCAGTGTGTGTGCGTGCATGTCTTCCCTGTGTTACTGTGGCAGAGTGGTTATCCTGTCTCCCCCTCTCAGAAAGCAGGTTGTGGGTTAGACTCCTGATTTTGCTTGTCTATTTTTTCTGCAGATATCGAATGAGGAAGCAAAACTGCCCTAACTGTAGCTACTCCTGGTGCGAGAACATTAAAGATGGGGACATGAAGCTACGCAAAGTAAGAAAATTATTATAATGGCTCGTAGTATTATCACAGTACTAAAATTTCAAACTCTATTTCAATAAGAAGAATGAGAACTTTGCACTTCAATTTCTCCAAATGGGTGCATTGGAGGGAGCAGTCCCAGAACATACGAGAAGAAAATAATCCCATGCAACGTTTCGGCACTATTTTGCCTGATGTAGGCCTACATTTTGCAAGTAAGACGGAGTGTGGGATTTTCTTCTCATAAACTCTATTTCAATACCAAGGAAGAGACTCGATACTCAATACCGATTCTGATACCATGATGACAATAAAAAACAGTCTTTATTTAAACCATAGAATGTCATTTTTAACATTCAATTATGGTACTTTTTTCTGTTCCCATGTGGTCTTATATCTGTGTAATCCCTCAGTGGTCCAGGTAGGTTCATAATGGTCCATGGGCATATAATAGTCTATGCCAGGGGTCACCAAACTAAGGCCCGCGGGCTGACTCCGGCCCACCACGCCCCTTTGACCGGCCCCCCAGCCTCTCTGCCTCCCACCACTTGACCTGGCCCTATGAGGCAATTGCCAAAGGTTGTCATGGCCTATTTTTTTTAAATCACTTTTTGTAATGCATCTTGTATTCTGCTGTTAAAAAAATATATTTATATGAAGTATTTATAGTTATATAATTACATATTAAAGATGTATTTGCCACTGAATTGGCTGTGGATTTTTAAAAATGTGTTTATTTTATAGGCCTATTTATTTGACTTTTGTGAAGTGCTGCAGACAATTATTATTCATACATTCATTCATTTTTTCATTCATTTTCTTCCGCTTTTCCATTTTCTGGGTCGCGGGGGCAGCAGTCCAAGCAGTGTTCTGCTGCCCAGAACACAATGCACCAGCATTCATACAATTGTTGTTAATATTATTGTTAATATCAACAGGCCTACCTACAATTTGTAAATTACCACGAGTAACGATAAACAAATATGTGCCAGGAATTCTGTGTTAATATAGTTTTGTGGATGGCTGTACCAGGCTAATCATGAGGCTTGCTGGTGGTCATTTTGGTCCGGGTCGTACAATTCTGTTATACGGCCTACCCAGCCCCCTGTCACAGTCAGGAGAGATAATGTGGCCCCCAGAGAAAAAAGTTTGGTGACCCCTGGTCTATGTGCCCTTTACTTGTTCTGATATATCTTAAATTACTAGTTACAACCATAATTGCTTCACAAATCATAACAATATCCTTATTATAATCTAAACTATGCTATATGATATTTTCAAGAATTAATAGCCCATAAATCCAGAAATATTTGGTTTAGTGCTTCCTTAGTTTAGATTTTATAAAATGACAATGCATAGTGGATGAGTGGCTCTCTCACCTCACATCCCAAAGGTCCTGGGTTTGCATGTTAGGTAAAATCCTTCAGCTCGGCACTTCTGAACCTAGCTCAAATTTTGGACCAGATTCTTACCAGGTCCAATATTTGTCCACTGATCCAAAGGTTGGCGTTTCCAATCCCCCTGTCGACATAAACCTTCCTTGGTCAAGCGTTCACATCCACTGACTTACAGGCTGGCAGTGTGATTACAGCTGCCACAGATGAATACTGTTGCTGTGTCCTTGGGCAAGACACTTAACCCCCTGAGCCCCCAGTGTGTGCGTACACTGGTGTATGAATGGGGGTGAGAATGGATGAGTTGCTCCTTGACAATTTAGCATGATTAACTGACAACGATGACCCACTTTCTGATCAAATAATGTCATTGCAATCTCCATAATTAGTAAAAAACTAAACTTCCCCTTAGTCATGGTGATATTGCAATCTGACAGTTAAACAGCAAATTCTACTATAGAATTCTGGCCTTCCCTCCTTAAACTTTGAGCAGTTGGTAAAGCCACTTGTACCTAAACTATTATGACAACAGTTTCTACTTAAAGGAGAATTATCGTTTTTTTTTTTACAATCTGAGCCTTATTTCGGTAATAAAACAAGTTGTTTTACTCACCCATAGCACTTTGGTGTCATATGGAGCATTTCCGGAGATGTTTTAGATTTGCGATCTCCGTAATGTGAGTTCTCGGGGCACATGTTTGCGGTCTCCAGATAGCACAAACTTTAGCACTTTTCAAATCATAGAAGCTCAATGTCTTAGTCTATGCTTTCGTTTGAGTCAAAAGTGGCCTGTAATCCAAGATTTATCCATAATTTCGAGTAGATGAGGAGGCCAGTGCGCATGTGCGGAGTCACCGTTTATTTCACTCTCAGCTCTCGGGACCCAAACATGAAACGCAAAGCTGTAAATTATGGATAAATCTCGGATTACAGGCCACTTTTGACTCAAACGAAAGCGTAGACTAAGACATTGAGCTTCTATGATTTGAAAAGTGCTAAAGTTTGTGTTATTTGGAGACTGCTCGGGGCATATATTATATGCTCAGGGCATATATTATATGCCCCGAGAACTCGCGTTATGGATATCGCAATTCAAAAATATCTCCAGAAGTGCTCCATATGACACCAAAGTGCTATGAGTGAGTAAAACAACTTGTTTTATTACCGAAATAAGGCTCAGATTGTAAAAAACGTTAATTCTCCTTTAACTACATTGTTTTCTTCTTGTTTTTGCATCTTAAGGTGGACTTTATCTGGATAAACCGAGATCAGAAATCGTTTGAGTGGTTCGTTAGTTTACTCACCAAACTGGAATTGGACCAGGCCGACGAAGAGCCTGACGGTGAGGAAGTCTGGACGTGTTTTGTACAATCGTCTAACTTACTTTGTGAACAAATTTCTATTCTACTACTTTAATCATGTTATGTGTTAGCGCTGCACAATAGTTCCACAATTATTAAAGTGGGATTAAACACTTTAACTCCGCCCACAACCACATTTCTAATCATGCTGCTAAACCAGGCAGTACCTGGAGGACTAAAGGGGAGAGTGAAGGGGGAGGAGAGGGTCACGGGTTTATATCAGAAACACCTGGCTGTAATCAGGACAGTTCTGTGGGATGTCACCAAGTACCTGAAATTGCAGTGGCCACTGGCAACAAGACACAACATTTTTATAAATTTTTTTAACACAAAGCTGCAAATATGCCTAGTTTGCATCAAAATTGTGCACAGTTTAGTTGCAAAAAAAGTTGATTTAGTATTTATTTCCACTTTAAAATAACTCTTGTGAGATTTTTTTTTGTTAAAATCTTGTTACCACTTCAATAACATACCTGGACTTGTGTTTTGTTTTGTTCACAAATATTTGACTAATTATCATTAGTCTGTCTACATCTCCAAAGTTCAAAATGCTCTGTTCCACCTTGTGACTTCATGAAGCAATAGTTTTCAAGTTAACAGCTACTTTTATCTTTTGTTCCTTAGAGATTGGCAGTCCCAGGGCTGAAATTATTCAAAGGATTTTAATGGAGTTTATGGAGTTTAAAACACAGTGGAGTACTTTATGTACAACATGACATCACAAAGTGTACCAGAGTGTTTTCTGTTTGAGAGATCTCACCCGGGTTTGCAGGGTTTGTATATTAAGCCTGTGAATGAAACAAAACAACTCAAGTATGTTTCTGATGAGGAAACAACATCTGAAAATGGCATAAATGGGCCCTTTAAAGTAATATAATGCCTGTGATTCTTGAATTATTTTATTTTAGTAATTGTAATTGTGGTACGTTATTAACCATGCAGACGTCTTTATATTAAATGCCTATATTATAAGTTAAAGGAGAATTAACGTTTTTTACAATCTGAGCCTTATTTCGGTAATAAAACAAGTTGTTTGACTCACCCATAGCACTTTGGTGTCATATGGAGCACTTCCAGAGATGTTTTAGATTTGCGATATCCGTAATGTGAGTTCACGGGGCATATAATAGATGCCCCGAGCGGTCTCCAAATAACACAAACTTTAGCATTTTTCAAATAATAGAAGCTCAATCGGTTGAACCTGTTGCAGGGCGTTTCCTGGAGATGCACATGTACATGACGTCAGCGCTTAGTAAAAACGACATGAAGGCCATCGGACTGCAGATGGCGCTAGACCTCCTTGCCAAAAAAGAGAAGAGAGACTCCATCACAGGACTGAGGACCAGGACACAGCCGGGGCGGCCTGAGTGGGGCAAGGTCAGAGGAGATGAGCATGGTGGCACCGTGTTAAAGGGGGACTAAACACCTAAACTCTACCCACAGCCACATTTTTGTTTAGACCTGCTAAACTGTGCGGGACCTGGAGGACTAAAGGGGAGAGAGGGTAGAGAAGGGACATAGACTATATAAAAACGTGGACTAAGTGAGTTCGACGTCACCCATAGGGATCCAGTCAAATAAAGCTCACTAGCTTAGCAGTTATAGGAGTGAATTTGAAGCAGAGTTCCAAGTTAGGAATACGAATTTATTTACGGACAGTATAGCGAAATAAAAACACCAGGATCATGTAGAGCGGATTAAGACCCAAATTATGTGGCTGACGGCAGCAGTTACAGAGAGAGGGGCAACAGTTTTTCAATGTAAAGTCAATGGAGCCAGAAGCCCCCCGTACTCACTTCCTATATTGATATATCCATTTATATATAGAGGCTATGATCTGGGGTCATAAGGAGCAGTGTACTTGGTCTAACTGGTATCCATATTTTAAACTCCGCCCCTGTTGTTAGGTCTTTGTAATCAGAATTTCCTGGCTAACTAATATCTGAGACATGTAAAGACAGTGAACAGGCTTTTCAGATTCACAGGTGAGACATTTTGGTTTGTAGTTATGGTGTAAGCGCAGTGCTGTTCTTGAGTAATATCATAGATCATATTACATTTTGAAGAACATCATGCAAAATTAAATAGCACAATTGTAGCCTACTACTACTAATTTGCTATTGTATTTCTAGGTTTTCCAGAAAGTGTCAGAGGAGAAGAAAGGGAAAGTGCATGTGTTTTACTGTGGCTCTCCAGCTTTGGCCAAAGTTATCAAAGCCGAGTGTGAAAACTTTGGGTTCCACTTCTACAAAGAAAACTTCTGAAAATGCATCTGCAAGTTTGGACTTACTGCACCTGATCGTTTCTATCATGGCGGCAAGTACAGCAGATCTTCACAATTGCTATATTGTAAAGGTGCATTATGTAACTTTTCTTGTGAACAGTCTCTGAAGAGATGTTATTGCTTTACCTGGAAAGGTTCCACAGTATGGCATTAAACATATCCATCTCCATGCAGTGCATAATGAAAAGGTATCACAACATACTGTATGATAAAGAATAACATGCCCTCTACAAGGACAATAAAAATAAATAAAAAATCTCAGAGTTAAAAGACAACAGCACTTTTACCTATTTTCAGCATTTGCATTATGTTTTCTTACTAGATGCGTGGATTATTGGATTGTTATTTGGATTTGCGTATCAGTCTCTTTCACAGAATCCATTTTGAACCATGCCTTTGTAATTACAGCAGATACACTATGAATATGTAAATAATGTCCTTATAATATTTCTATATCAATCAATATTTGTTTTCTTTACAAAGACGATATTTTACTGTGGATTTCTAATCACAGTAACATCTTTGCTATACAGTATATTACATGTAACTTTACCACGTACTTGTTTCTGTAAATATTTCAGTGTTGTATTGACTTGTATTTGTATCTTGGAAAATTAAATAAACCACTGTTTATAGCTGGTGTTGAATAATTTGAGCTCTCTGACCTTGGGGTTATAACATCACCTACAGCAGTGTTTCCCAAATCAACCAGGGGTTACTTGGACAGATTTTGGATTTTAATGATAAAATCAAATCATATCATTTTTTTTTTATTAATCATTAGCTTTGTTTTGTAATAACACTTTGGATATCAGTATCATCAAAACAATATAACATAATAGAAATTGACAATAATATATGTATATGTTAGGGGGGGTACTTGTTTTTCAGAACTTTTTACCTATAGTCCTGTATTTTATAATAATAATAATAATAACAATAATAATAATAATAATAATAATAATAATAATAATAATAATAATAATAATAATAATAATAATAATAATAATAATAATAATTATTATTATTATTATTATTATTATTATTATTATTATTATTATTATTATTATTATTATTATTATTAATAATAATAATAATAATACTCATAATAATAATATATTTTTGCATAATTTATTTTGGGTAAGTAAGCAATTTACATTATTTTAAAAGTGAAATAACAGAAATAACATTTAAAAAAAACTAAATATGGTTATACTTTTAATTTGTTTGTGCAATCTGCATTAAATATTTCCAGTAATATACAATTAAGGGGCAAAAATCAACCACAACAACTACTGCTATTACTACCACTACTACTGCTACTACTACTACTACTACTACTACTACTACTACTACTACTACTACTACTACTACTAATAATAATAATAATAATAATAATTAAAGCCGCAAGCGGCGTTGGTCGGGACCTCGCACCTGCGTTTGTTCGTCTTACTGAGACGCACAGCCATACCAAATTTCGTGTGCCTGGCACAATTATCTCACTTCCTGTTGGGCGTGGCCATGACATTGTAGATACCCTGTCAGAACAGACCCTGTCAGACCCTGTCAAATAGGCGGTAATATGACGATACGGCGGATCGATAAAGTTAGGTATTTATTGAATGGGAGTGATGAGTTATGAATGGGAGGTATTTGTTGCTAGGCAACGCCCTGATCAAAGGTCTAGGGCGTTGCCTAGCAACAAATACCTCCCATTCATAACTCATCACTCCCATTCAATAAATACCTAAATTTATCGATCCGCCGTGTCGTCATATTACCGCCTATTTGAAAATCCTTCGCAATTTAACATCTCCAACGTCTTAAGATTATGTTCACCAAAATTTAAGCCTATCTGAGGTACGGTGTAGGAGAAGTGTTTCAAATTCCATACCTAACTTTATCGATCCGCCGTATCGTCATATTACCGCCTATTTGAAAATCCTTCGCAATTTAACATCTCCAACGTCTTAAGATTATGCTTACCAAAATTTATGCCCATCTGAGGTACGGTCTAGGAGACCCCCCACTGGGGGTCCCCCAGTGGGGGGTCTCCCAGGGACCCCCAGGTCCCCCAGGGACGAGACTTTGTGTGGTCGTACTGGCAGCACTTTGTGATGCCCGTGCAAAGTTTCGTTTGTTTTGAAGCATGGGAACATGCTCAAAATTGCCCCAGCGTGTATGAACAAGAATAATAATAATACGGAAACAAAGCAACAACAATAGGGACCTTCGTCCCCCTTCGGGCTCGGTCCCTAATAATAATGAAGAACACTGCCCCATACAACGAAAATTAAACAATATGTAATGTAATAATTTATCGCTATCCCCAATAAAAAAAATAATCATGATAATAATCATGATAAATAAATAAATAAATAAATCTGTCTTATTGTGTTTGTCTTCTGTTACTAATTTTTTTTTTGATTTGTGATGATTATAAAATGTTATTAGATAGAAGTTATCATGGCGGAACTGGCCTTTGTATTGTGCGCAGCCCTCTATCCAAAAATCCATCCAAAAACTGCACTGTTATTTCTCCTGCCAGACATACAAATCGATACAAGATACACAATCGGATCCGTTTCCAGTTTTATTAACAGAGTTCGCCACCATTTCTGGCATATTTAACCCCTTAATCGCTCATACATGTTATATCCACATTTTAGGGTTAATTCGTTTGCTAAAGATGCGCTGTTACCGTTTCCCTGAATGAATACGTGCAGTTTTCCAGGTTCGAGTTTGTACGTTCGGCGCTCTGTTGATAAGCCTGAGCCGAGCTAGCGGTGGCGTTAGCGGCTAGTCCCAGAGCGGCTGAACCTCTTGAACCAATGCCTTAGAAAATACTGAACAATCTGCCTCCCTTGGATTATATGAATGTCGCCCGTTGATTTCTGCGGACGTTGCTCTTTTACTATCACCGATTATCACCGATGTTAGCGTTAGATCGATCTTTTAATCCGCGGTGGCTATATTTTCCGTGTTTGGCCGTGCTCGTTAGCCTGTTAGCATAGTTAGCCGATGATGGCAGCTCAGTGGGGGAGCAACTCGAAAAAACAAGGTAGGCCTTTCGTTTCTGGTCAGAGCTCACATTTTAGACCATTATCGCGCATCCAAACATTATCTTTACATCTGGTATGATTTCTACCGCTTTTGGTGTTAAAATAGTCCAAATATCACATTTCGTAGTGGTGAAATTTGACTGGCAGCGGGCTATATCCGGAATGGGCTAAATTCGCCTGTAGGTTAGGTTTAGTTTCCTCACTTTGAAAATGGAAGCTGTCGGTGACAAATTTAACATCTCGATGAAGTGTGAAGGGTGTAAAAGCAGCTGGGATTTTTCTCGTGGCTGTTTTTGGTGTGCGATTTCTTAACCAAACCAGAAAATCGACCATAAACCTTCCTGTCCACTAACACTGATGTCAAATTGTCAAGGAGTGAATGCAGTCTTGTTCCATGTAGGTGCCATTGTCGTTTTACCAACTTCTGGTGTTTATTTTGGTGTGGTTCGAGTTTTGAATGGGTTGATCTGATTTTATTTAGCTTATCCTAAGTTGTGTCCTTTGTCAATGATAAATGACATTGGTATATGCAGTAAAAGCCCATTTATAGGGCCCAGATTACAGTATTTTCTGATCTTTGTTCTAATGTTGTTTCCTCATCACAAACAGACCTGGGGTTGTGTTTTGTTTCATTCGCAAATGTTTAACACACAAACCCTGCATATTTAGGTTGAGTTCTTCTAGCAAACTGAAAATACTGGATAATTTCAGCTATGGAAGTGCCAACTAAAAGTAAAAGGAGCTGTTAACTTGAAAAATATCACTTCATGACATCACAAGGTGGAACTGAGCATTTTGAGGTTTAGAGATGTAGACAGGCTAATAATGCAGGATTACTCAAAAACAAAACACGACTGCAAATAGGTTTTTGAGGAGTTAACATGATAACACATGTTACAGCAGATTAATTTAAAATCTTCTGCATAAATAAACTTTACATTACTAAACTTTACAACATATAAACCATAACTACTGTAGAGACACTTCAGACCTTCTGAGATTATAGTGTGTTTAATGAGATTATAACGTGTTTAACGAGATTATAATGTGTTTAATGCTGCTTTGCGCACATTTGTTTATGTTTTATAGAAACGAAACTTAACACCACATGGCATGAAAAAAAACCCATCTCTATCCTTGTGCCGCTGATGCGGTCAACTCCTGAAAAGCCAAAAAAAAAAAAAGAAAGCGCCTTAAACCCAAAGTATGGAGTTGTCCTTTTTTTTTTTTTTGAGAGGAGTTCTGTATCCTCTGGGATGTTGTGGCGCCCCACGTGAGGGGGAGGTCAGGGGCGAGCAGGAGCGCGCGCAGCCCAGAGAAGGCAAACAAGCGAAGAGGCGAAATCAGAATGAAATATAAACATTATATCGACATATACGATATGTCAAAATTAGGGATGTCAACAATTAATTGACTTACGATTAATTGTCGATCAAGACGTTGGTCGAACAAAATGCATTAATTGTAATTAATCGCGGACATGTCCACCCGCGTGGTCACGAAACAAGGCAACCGCGCACCGTGCTCACTCAACGGCACTGCTGCTGAGCACGAGATCGAACCGTGGCGCCCGGAATGCGTAGTCTCAGCCCTAGCCACAAACCAGCAGCACGAAACCAGCAGCGGCACGTGGTGGTTTAATCCTGGTTTATTCCAGGTCTAGACCTGGTCCAGTCCTGGTTTAGTCCAGGCCCAGTCCAGGTTTAGACCTGGTTTAGACCTGGTTTAGTTCTGGTCTAGACCTGGTTTAGTCCACGTTTAGTCCTGGTCTAGTCTCTTAGCCAATCAGGACGCAGAACACAATGTTACACTATTAAAAAAAAAAGTTACACTATTAAAATAAATAAATAAATAAAAATCCGTGAACCGCGATAGAGCGATGGATTGCTGTATTTTGTTATTCAGCATCAATACATTTGTCTGCTTTTTACTAAGGAATAATTAATTGAGGAAAATACAATAATCGATCGATAAGGTCAATCAACTATAGATTAATGAATTAATCAATAATTTGCATCCTTAGTCAAAATCCTTATCAAGTAGGGATGCAAATTATCGATTAATTCTTTGATAGTTGATTGACCTTATCGATCGATTAACGATAAACTGATAAGCGGCGTTTTTCACCTGAATTTTAGTGTTTCAATAGGATCTTTAAGAATATAAGCTATAGTATACATAACACGGAGTCAAAAAATATATCATAGTATTATTATATTGTATATTCCTCAATTAATTATTCCTTAGTAAAAAGCAGACAAATGTACTGATGCTGAATAACAAAATACAGTAATCCCTCGCTCTATCGCGGTTCGCAGATTTTTTTTTTTTTTTTTAATAGTGTAACATTGTGTTCTGTCCTGATTGGCTAAGAAACTAGACCAGGACTAAACGTGGACTAAACCAGGACTCGACCAGGTCTAGACCTGGACTAAACCAGGATTAAACCATCACGTGGCCCGAGTTTCGTGCCCAAGCCACAAACCAGCCGCATGAAACCAGCAGTGGCATTCCGGGCGCCGCGGTTCGATCTCGCCTCGCGCATACACCCAGGGCTGCTGAGCAGTGCCGTTGGCGCCTGCGGCCGGCTATGAGTCGAGTTTGGCGCAGCGCAGTGCGCGGTTGCCTTGTTTCGTGACAACGTGCGCGTGTCCGCGATTAGCGATTAATTACAATTAATGCATTTTGATCGACCAACGTCTTAATCGACAATTAATCGTTAATCGATTAATTGTTGACATCCCTATTATCAAGTTTAACAAATATCTCGATATATTTAAAATATCGAGATATCGCCCACCCCTAGGTTTGAGTAACCCTTTATTATTAGTCTGTCCCAAAACTCTGAATACGCTGTTCCACTTTGTTATGTCACGAAGCGGTTGTTTTCAAGTTAACGGCTACTTTTTACCTTTGAGTCGAGGCAATTCTAGGGCTGAAATTATCTCAGTGATTCTTATGTATATGTGTATGGTGTATGGAGTTTAAAACTACAGTAGAGCACTTCCTGTATCATCACATGACATCACAGGTGGAATGGAGTGTTTCCAGTTTGAGAGAACTAAATTAAACTGGCAGACCGGGGTGGTGGTCCCTCTGTTTAAGAAGGGGGACCGGAGGGTGTGTTCCCCTTCTTAAACAGAGGGACCACCACCTCGGTCTGCCAGGGGAATCACACTCCTCAGCCTTCCCGGTAAGGTCTATTCCAGGATGCTGGAGAGGAGAATTCGACTGATAGTCGAACCTCGGATTCAGGAGGAGCAGTGTGGTTTTCGTCCCGGCCGGGGAACACTGGACCAGCTCTATACTCTCCATCGGGTGCTCGAGGGTACATGGGAGTTTGCCCAACCAGTCCACATGTGCTTTGTGGATCTGGAGAAGCATTCGACCGTGTCCCTCGTGGGGTCCTGTGGAGAGTGCTCTGGGAGTACGGGGTTCGGGGCCCTTTGCTAAGGGCTGTTCGGTCCCTGTATGACCGGAGCAGGAGCTGTGTTCGCATTGCCGGTAGTAAGTCGGACCTGTTCCCGGTGCATGTTGGACTCCGCCAGGGCTGCCCTTTGTCACCGGTTCTGTTCATTATATTTATGGACACAATTTCTAGGCGCAGTCAGGGGCTGGAGGGGATCCGGTTTGGGAACCACAGGATCTCATCTCTGCTGTTTGCAGATGATGTTGTCCTGATGGCTTCATCAGACCGGGACCTCCAATGTGCATTGGGGCGGTTTGCAGCAGAGTGTGAAGCGGCTGGGATGAGGATCGGCTCCTCCAAATCCGAAGCCATGGTTCTCAACCGGAAAAAGGTGGCTTGCCCTCTCCGGTGGGTGGAGAGTCCTTGCCTCAAGTGGAGGAGTTCAAGTATCTCGGGATCTTGTTCACGAGTGAGGGGAGGATGGAGCGTGAGATTGACAGGCGGATCGGTGCAGCGTCGGCAGTGATGCGGTCGTTGTACCGGACCGTTGTGGTGAAGAGGGAGCTGAGCCAAAAGGTGAAGCTCTCAATTTACTGGTCAATCTACGTTCCTACCCTCACCTATGATCATGAGCTCTGGATAATGACCGAAAGGACGAGATCGTGGATATAAGCAGCCAAAATGAGTTTCCTCCGCAGAGAGGCTGGGCGCACCCTTAGAGATAGGGTGAGGAGCTCAGTCACACAGGAGGAGCTTGGAGTAGAACCGCTGCTTCTCCATGTTGAGAGGAGCCAGCTGAGGTGGCTCGGGCATCTGTTCCGGATGCCTCCTGGACGCCTCCCTTGGGAGGTGTTCCGGGCATGTCCCACTGGGAGGAGGCCCCGGGGATGGAAATTACTAAACTAAATAAAACAGATAAGGAAATGGCATAATATGGGCCCTTTAAACTCAACTCAAGTTTATTCACTCTTTATTAGGGATGGGCTGATATGGATTTTTTTGAGCTGATACTGATATCCAGTTTTGGCCTGTTGCTGTGACGACAACCAATATTTGTCGTTACCAATATTTAGCTTTTAATATCCACCGCAAGAACTGTACATCATGCTTGTGTAACAGACTGCCATATAACGCTCGTCTGTTTCCATTTTCACTCATTAGTCTGTTCACAAAGGACACACCGAGAAGAATGGGACAGTACAAAAATATTGATATCAAGTATCGGCTGATATTTATGTAGAAGAATCTGATACTGGAACCAATATATTCCTCCACGCTACTCTGTATGCATTGTTTCCTAGTACCTTTTCCAGCATAAATAGTAGTTTTTTGGGTGAACTCTTGTGCAGGTCTTGTGAGTGCAGTTTGGGTCAGATACAGAGATATGTAATCTTTTTTTTTAAGCCTGTCACAATACATTTCTTGAAGTGTGATTTACTGCAAAATACTGCAATTAACAATAATATAGAAACGTGAAGAGTCCCTCAGTCGTCCAGGTAGAATCCATGATAAACGGAGAAATTCAATTTGTCAACTGGACAAAATTTGTTTGGTCGAAAACGTTTCGCCGCTCATCCGAGAGGCTTCTCTCACTAAACTATTTTTAAATACAGTATCATTAAAGACATGGGTTGCAGCAAAGGAGAAAAAAAAGGGAAAATGAAGCAATAATCAGCCAAAGATTTAAATTTTATTTATTCAGCACTCAAAACTCAAATCTTAAATTATTACATAAAAATGGCAAGAATCTGCCCAAATTACCAATGAAATTGTATTGTTCCAGCTTTCATATATTAATAAATATAAATCCGTATAATAATTGCCATGACAGACCTGTAGATTTGACCACGCCCCCTTAGCCGGCCAATCAATCTGCAGGAGTTGACTACAGCCTTCGTATTACTCAACCCTCATTATAAAAGCTTGTGTTTGTGCTTTGCTTCCTCCCTGTTTACGTGTGGACAGAGCTGCGGTTTCCGGGTTTGGTTGTGACATACTTGATGTCTTCGTTCCTTTTGGGCGTGATCCTTGAATTAGAATTGGCTAATCTCTCACTCGGGCCATTTGAGGACAGAGATTACCATCTGATCCACTATAATCATGTATTGTTTACATGGAGGCACCAGAGCCCACAAACACTTGAATCAAGGCCTGGAAACACTTCTGTTTTATTGCACTCTAATTAAGGCTTGGTGTGATAGGACATAATAATCACATTTTTTACTCATCTCAATGATCATTTGTCATAATTTTACATTTTATTTTGTCTTCTTAAAGTCCCAGTATGCCACTTTTTAGCCAAAAAAGTAAACCAAATAAAATAATTTTATCACACTAAAAAACTTGCACTGTTTCTGATCTCTGTTCTAATGTTGTTTCCTCATCACAAACAGACCTGGAGTTGTTTTGTTTCATTCACACAAGATCAATGATCAAAGTCAAAGACCAAAGTCGGCTTTATTGTCAATTCTGCCATATGGGTTCAACATACAGTGAATCGAAATGTCGTTTCTCTCTGGCCAGGTAGTGCAAAAAAGAAAAAAAAAGTGATTTTATGTGGTAATGCAGGATGTGCTCCGCTGTGTTTTTAAAGGTCCCATGGCATGAAATTTTCACTTTCTGAGGTTTTTGAACATTAATGCGAGCTCCCCTACCCTGTTTAGGCCCCTCATGGCTAAAAGTTGTGAAATGTGTAAACTGAGCATTTGCGGTCCTTTTCTGCGTTTGAAAAAAAGACAGCCCAAACGGGCGATTCTGAACAAGGTAAGTTTCTGACGTCACACTCCAGGAAAAATGCAAATGCAGTTCCACCGCCTGTCTGTATTTCTACCCACACTCTCTGGAACTCACGCCCAGAGAGTTTGGACCGCGAACGAGCTACGCAATGTGAGATGCGATTTTTTTTATTTGCCTGGAGGCACGTGAGAGTGTTTCCAGGCTCGGATGTTCTTTAACCGAGCCTCTGGATCTCTGAAACAGCAGTGGTTTAATTTTATTTTCTGTGGACATGTGTTTATTTTTCAATGGAACGCTTCTCATCTCTTCCTCTGTGCAAAAACGCGGAAGTGGGGCCAGCACACATCGCACCGCTGCACTGGCCTGTCTCTGTCCTCCTCATTTGCATTCAAGCAACAACGCCCATAATAAAGTGTTCCAGAGAGATATTTTTGACTCTGTGTTCATGGGTCTTTCTCATGCACTGAGGCTTGATTTTGAAGAAAGATTAATTTACAGTATTGGGGAACCATTAAGGCGCCATATAAAAGCATCAAGAAGTACCATGTCATGGGATCTTTAAACTCCATACACCTTCACTAAAATTATTCAATTTTAGCCCAGTCTCCACTGAACAAAAGATTAAAAAGTAGCTGTTGAAAACTACCACTTTATGACATGAAACAGAAACAGAGCATTTTGGTTTTTGGAAATGTAGAATATAGGTCTTCAGCTTTTTTCCTCTGGCATTTTTGTTTTGCAAAGGAAGCTCACCAGAGAGCTACACTTTTTAGCATGTGCAAGAAATTGAGTAAATATGAGAGACACAGTGAGCCTTAGATATGGAACAGTTAGGCTATATTCAGACTGCAGCCTGAAGCCAAATCAGACTTCTTTTTTTTTGCCCCTTTGCGACCTGTGTCTAATCTTTTAATGATGGTCTGAACGAGTCTACCCTGAGATCTTATACTATCTGATGAAGGCCCTTTTTCCCCCCAAATGCAACCCAGGCCACTTGGATATGTGGTCCTAACCTAAAACCAATCTGATAAAACATATCCAATCTTTTAACATGTGACTTCATTCTGAACGGCCCATAGCAGTCCCACCACTCCTGGCTGCAACTCTGCACGCACATGTTCCTTTCAACAGCCGTTGCTGCCACTGCCCCGCAAAGCACCATGGCCAAAAAACCTCGTCCTTCTCCGAAATCTCCTCCTTAAAACAAATAAGTTGTACATGTTCTGGCTCCAGTACAACAGCAACTTTAAAATCACCAGGCGCTCAATGCTAGCGTCCATGTTTAGGCTGCTTCCATAAATACTGAGCATGCTCGCAGCGTGTGATGTTGTCATGTCCTCCAGTGGGCATGCGGGACACTTTCGGGGTGTTTAAAATTCTCACTGGAGATCACATACAAGTCACATTTAACTGGAAATGTGAACAACCTTGCAAAAAAATCAAAATTGAGCATTAAGCCCTGCAGTCTGAACATAGCCTTAGGTGCCTATAAATCATAAGCCTTTATCCATTTATTAATGCGCAAAATGAGGCATCAAAAATGATATGTGTACAATGTTTATTCAGCACAGTACATATAATTCAGAATTCCTTGGCAAGCTATTTGGAAGGGTGTGGAGCTGTAGACATGAATAATACAGGGTTCCTCAAAAAAAGTGTGAATGTTTGTTTGGCTATAATCTTACACAGTATGGCATCAAACGTATCTATCGCCACGAAGAATGTTCTATAGTTTAGTTTTAACATTCTATTTTCATGCAGGTGATGTGCCACCTCCAGAGAGTTACATACTAGGGACAAGATCTTGTGCCATAAGATCTCGTTAGACAAAATTGTCACAAGTACACATTTGAGAAAAATGAGCTAGTGAGATTGTTTTTCTCTAGCAGTGCTACAGCAAAACTATAAAATTATATATATAAAAAAAGTCAATTTCTTGTCTTGTCTTGTTCTTTTGGACATGTCTTGACTTATAGAAATTGCATACTGTACCTGTCTGTTGGTATTTTCTCAACGAAAGCAATACAAACGTTTAATTGTCATTTTACACCAAAAATTCTGAAACTCCATCACAATGAGTGAAATTAGGAGCTTCTGGTTTCTGCAATATGGTGCAACATAAAACGGCGAATATTAATCCTCAAAAGCAATAACGCTGATTAGTTGACAACAAAATGGACCATTGTGAGTTTTATATCGTAAATATGAGGGCTGCCACTATTCTTCTATTCATCGATCATCCTAAGGCAAGACTAGCTAATGATATGTGTTTAAAGTAGGGTTGTGCAATAAATCACATTTTAATGGAAGTTCTGTCATTTCTGATGGTCAGTGCCCAGTTTGGGTCTTTTTAATGGAGAGCTCTGCAGCAAAAGCATGAGGTTTGGAGTATTACATCTTATAGTGGTCACTTTCTGAACTCTCATTTGTTTCATGGTTGGTCCTGGTTTAGTCCTTTAGTTCCTGGTTTTACTTTTTTAGTACAGGTGGAGTCTTGGTTTGGTCCTTGCCTAGTCCTGGTATAGTCCTTGCTTAGTTCTGTTTTAGTCCCCTTGTTTAGCCCTGGATTAGTCCTGCTTGGAGACGTAGTTTAGCCCTGATTGAGACCTGGTTCAGTCTTGCTTCAGTCTTGGACTAGTTCCAGCTTAGTTCACACTTAGTCCCCCTGGTTTAGTCCCCTGATTTGGTCCTCCTGGTTTGCTCCTCCTGGTTTGGTCCTCCTTGTTTAGGTCTGTTGGTTTAGTCCTGATTTAGCCCTGGGTTGGACCTGGTTTGGTGCTCTGGTTTGGTCCTTGGTTTTATTTTCCTGTCAATGTTGGAGGTTGCTGTGACCCAGAGGCAGCTCCTGTTTAAGACTCTTATCTGAAGAAATATTCAAAGACTTTAGAGACAGAACACGAGGGGGTCCAGTCATGAGACTGACATTGTTCATTCACTCCACACTTGGAGGAACACAATTTGGAGGAAGAAAGTGTTTGCTGTTAATTTTTGGTGTTAAATGGCACAAATTATATTGTTAATGTTCATAAAATTAGTATTAAAACCCTTTTATTTGGATTTGAAAAGGCAAAATAAAATCAAAAATCAAGATTGATCAATATGAGAAATCACCATTCGTCTTTGTCCATATCACTTAGCTCTATTGCTATGGCAATGACAACATTTGAAACCCATGGATAAATGATTTCAATGTCTTTTTGTGGGAAATGTGTCTTGTTCTCCCATTCCTTTAGCATTGACCTTTTACTTTTTACCTTTTTTATAGTTGCTTCATTAAATAATTGCTTGTTATTTTATTTATAGTTTTATTAATTTGTTTTTTGTTTGTTTACTTTTTAATTGATATATTTCACTACTATGCCCACTAAAGTTCTTCTCTCTTCACCTCAGCCTAGAGGCGGTGGAGAGGAGGGCGTGGCCGGAGCAGGACTGACCCACTCAAGATGGCGTTGCGTCAGAGGAACTCAGTGCGGATCCTGTCGAACAGAGAGCGAGGCTCCCAGACGCGAGGCTCCCAGAGGCTGCTGCAGCTGCTCGTGGAGGAGAAAGTCCGATGGATGAAATGGCAGAGTCAGGTCTGTATGAGAGGGAGGAGAATGGAATAAAATAATGCTATTGCTGTTATTTGAGTTCAGTTGATTTAAAAAAGAGGCCAAACTTTACTTTAAACACTGTCTGGCCTCGAAAGGAACTATTTACATAGTAGTTTGTGTGTGTATAGAAGATTAACGTAGATTAATGTATTGAAACAAGCCTTATACATTAAAACTAATTATTTGATTGTTTGAATGTATAAACTAAACATTAGGAATTGTGCAATCTTAAAATAATATTGAATTTATGATTCTAGTGTTGAGGTTTGTTTGAATCTATAGTATGAACTATAAAAATCAGATTTTTTTTTCCACATAATTCATTTTCCCGTTTCTTTCTCTGACAGAAAGTGGAGCTGCCTGACAGTCCTCGCTCAACCTTCCTGCTGGCCTTCAGCCCTGACAGGTGAAGCTCTGATAGAAACCCACACATGCTGAGACTCCACACTTTTTGGAGACACCACACAACCTTATATTAATTTACTGGAGACTGATCTTAACTTTAATGGGATTACTACTACCATAGTTGCTACTGGCCTAAATTTATAGCCTGCACTCTACTTTTTTCACATGTATTTGAGCTAAGTTTGCCTTGCCTCTGTGCAGGTATATTGCATATAAGCGGCTCTTGAGGAAAACTTGTAGCCAATTAGCCTGTTTGTTATTAGCTTTAGGGATGCACCGATCCACATTTTTTTCACTTCCGCTCCGATCCCGATACCTGGATTTGGATATCAGCCGATACCGATACTATTCCAATACCAAAACCGATTGTTTTCAGTATTATCATCATTATTGTTTAGCTACAAATAATGGTACCCATAATGATAAAACACCTGCAATTCAACATTAAAAAAGAAAATACTTAAATAACCCCCCATATGGTATGACTTAGAGACTTAAGAAAACAAAATAAATCCACAAATTAACATTAATCATTCAGTCCGGGTCATGTGGCCCCCTTTAGCGCACCACTATGCGCTATTTATCACATGACCAGGAAGTGCCCCGGTTTGGCCCCTGAACAAGAGAGCAGCGCGGAGACAGTGGAAGGTCAGGAGAGCATGTGGATCCGTGCACCCTTGCACGCACTAGGGAGGGGAACAGAGTCCAGATAGCAGGGAAACCGTTTGTAAGCAGTCCTGCAGTAGCAGCAAAAGGTTTGCACCGGAGCCTGGCTCTGCAAACCAGGGGGAGAGCTCTGCGCGCTCTGCCGTCTAAGGTGCGCTCTTGGGCCAGAGAGAGAGAGGCACCAGTCGGGGGGGGCAGCTACAGGCGCTCTGTCACATTGTGTCTCATTGAGATGCGCCTCCGTTCAGGAAATCCATTCCACATTTTGCAGCAGGAGCAGAGCAGCCGACAGGGAATCACTCGTGGAGTCATTTCAGCAGATAATGTGTATATACAGACATGGCTCATGGATCGGAAATTTTCGCAGGTTGGATTGGAATTTCCGATGCGTGAATTACGTTGATATCGGAACCCGATACCGATACTGGATCGGATGGGCCCCATCCCTAATTAGCTTTACTGTCACGGCAAAACTCTGCTCTGATCTTGTGAAATGTGCTTATAAATTCATTAATGTGATTAATTAGCATTGTCTGAATGCATAAGGTAAGTGAAGATCACTGCAAACTGATCTAAAATAATAAACTAGTTAAGTTTTTCAGACCTCATCAGGCACACCAAGACTGTGATCTATGATGTACAGTATGAGTCTAATCCTGATCTTTGTTTAACCTCTGTAGGACACTCATGGCCTCGACTCACGTGAACCACAACATTTACATCACTGAGGTGAAGACGGGGAAGTGTCTGCACTCTCTGGTGGGACACCGCAGGACGCCCTGGTGCGTGACCTTTCACCCCACTATCCCTGGGCTCGTGGCCTCGGGCTGCCTCGACGGGGAGGTGCGCATCTGGGACCTGCACGTAAGTACCCTTATTATCATAATAAAGACTTTCTAGTAAGTGTGAATGTTTTCTTTCTTTTCTTTAATGTATACACAAATTATTTCACAATTGACAGGTTTTTGCCCATTTTGCAATGGGGTTGCTAGGCAACAGTTATGGAATTCCCTAGCACGATGTCTTGATTTCCAACCAGGAAGTAAAATTTAATATCTAAATATGATTATCTTAACTTGTTTTAGAAAAATGTGCAGTCTAACCTGTCATCAGCACTAAATTCAGTCTAACCCTTTTTCAGGGCGGCAGTGAGAGCTGGTTCACGGAGAGTAATGTGGCAATCGCATCTTTGGCCTTTCACCCCACGGCGCAGTTGCTGCTCATCGCCACCAACAATGAGCTGCATTTCTGGGACTGGAGTCGCCCTGAGCCCTTCGCTGCAGTGAAAACGGGCAGCGAGACTGAGCGCGTGCGGTATGACACAGCATCCACTATACTTCAGAGAGAGACATGTACAGAACTTTAGAGGCAGCACTGACTTGACTTGTGTTTTTCAGGTTAGTGCGGTTCGATCCCCTGGGACACAACCTGCTCACAGCGATTGTGAATCCATCCAATCAGCCGGTGAGTGTTTGTGCTGTATTAAATCAGTGTAACCTGATGTGACCCTCTGTATAATCCTGTGTCTGTTTCTGTTCCCAGAGCGAGGACGACTCGGAGGTTCCTATGGACAGTGTAGAGATGCCTCACTTCCGGCAGCGTTCCTTTCTGCCGTCACAGCCTGTGCGCCGCACGCCCATCCTCCATAACTTCCTGCACATCCTATCGTCTCGGTCTCCGGCTCAGGGCTCGGAGCAGCAGCGCCCCCTGGGAGAGGGGCCCTCCAGTGACCCTGCTTTGCCTCAGTTCTCCTCAGAGCGCGGGCCGTTTCCTGGCTGCACGCAGCACCTGGGGCTGGTTTGTCTTTGCAGTCGCTGCTCCACAGGGCGCCAATCTCTGGCCCCGGAGCCCTCTGGGACTTCCCCTGAGCCTCCTTCCTCTTTCTCCTCTGCCCGCACTGAGCCGCGGCCTTTGCCTGAGCGGCCCTCCGCCTTCACCAGTGTTTACTACAGCGGCGCAGGCCTGTCCAGCCTGCCCCCCACATTGCCCCCCGCCCCAGGTCTGGAGCCCTCCAGAGGCCCTCCAGAGTGGCCTCGCGGGCCCCTGCTGCCACCCCGCACCTCCACCTCCTCCTCCGTTAGCCTACTCTCTGCCCTGCGACAGGATGGACGCTCATACTACACCTCTGCCAATGAGGGCCGCGAGCGGGACACGGGCACCAGCAGTGGTCACCATCCATTCTGGGAGGGTGCGCGGAGCTCCGCCTCTTTCAGGAACGTGCTGCAGTGTAACCTGAGCCGCTACTTCATGGAGTTTGACCGCATGTCTGAGATGGACCCTCCAAACCAGGAGCTGCTGAACAATAACCTGGAGCCGGAGCGTCCAGGGCCCTCTGCCCCAACCATCATCCACTATCAGCCCCCTGCCCCTCCTCCCCCGCCCACCTCTGAGGGCCCATCTGCCCCCGGGGCCAGGGGACACCTGAACCGCTGCAGAGCCTGCCACAACCTGCTGACATTCAACCATGACTCACAGCGTTGGGAGAGGACCACGCCCACTGCCTCCACCTCGGCCACGCCCCTTGACACTCCCTCGCCGTCATGGCGACCAGAGGAAGGGCCGGAGCGCCGCCCAGAGCCCGAGCAGCCCCCTGCCCCTCCTCCCCAGGAGCAGACTGTGGGCCTTGTCTATAACCAAGACACTGCACAGTGGGAGAGGGTCTATCGCCAAACCTCCAGGGAGCAAGAGGCCTTAAGCCAAGAGGTGCCTGTGGACCCGCCCGACGAGGACTCGCTCAGAAGGTACAGTCTAGACCTGGTCTTTGGGGCTGATTTTTAGGGTTGGGACCTGGGCTTTTGGTCTTTACATGTCTTAAATCCCCTGTGAGTCTGACCCAGTTCCATGTCTTCTCAGGCGTCTGCTCGAGTCTTCGCTCTTGTCTCTGTCCCGATACGACATGACAGGCTCCAGGGACCACCCCATCTACCCCGACCCCGCCAGGTACCCAAAACCCAACATCTGAGTAAGCCACAGGTAAATGTACCACAGTTTCTGACCTTTGACTTCTCAACCTCAGACTGTCCCCAGCTGCATACTACGCTCAGAGGATGATCCAGTATTTGTCTCGACGTGACAGCATTCGGCAGCGCTCGCTCCGGTACCAGCAGAACCGGCTCCGGGCCATGTCCTCCTCTGCAGACAGCCCGCAGAACAACTCCTCGGGATCTATGGACAACAGCGACGTGGACTTCGAAGAGCTTGAGTGAGTCCCAATTTAGCTGTTGTGAACTCAGCTTAGAATCAAAATCTGAAAACCTTATTGGTCACTTGAAGGACAATTCATTGAAATCACTCTAACCTTTTTTTTAACCTAATATTTTTGTATTTAACCTACAAAATTTCAGGACAAGATGCTGAAAGATGTGTTACTTTCATGTAGATTATTTAAGATGTTGATTTTGCACTCTACTTATATAAAATAATTTTGTGGTTGTAGCTTTTATGTTGCTTATTTTGTTTAGTCTTTTTGTTTGTTTTGAACCTAATTTTATTTTTTTCTTCAGTGACAACGGAGACCGAGCGCGACACAGGACGCCTCGAAACGCCCGGATGTCTGCACCTTCACTTGGACGATTTGTTCCACGGTGAGAATCCTGTTCTATTTCATCTGGTTATCCAAAATTCATAGAACCTTAGTTACAAATGTAGCTTTTGTTTCACATCCTATTGCTGTTCTCCCCTTTTTAAACAATATTTTATTGGCTAAATTGTTATTTTTGTGGTTTTCTTCCAGACGGTTCCTTCTCCCCGAGTACCTTCCCTACGCTGGGATCTTCCATGAGAGGGGGCAGCCTGGTCTGGCCACTCACTCCTCCGTTAACAGGGTCCTGGCTGGTGAGGATCATGTGTTTTTGTTGTCTAATTTAATGTAACCCACAACACATACCTTGAGACCCTGGTTATCTTTTTTCTGCAGGAGCGTCTATTGGAGACGGGCAGTCGGCTGTGGCCAGTAACATCGCTAACACCACCTACAGACTGCAGTGGTGGGACTTCACAAAGTTTGACCTCCCAGAAATCAGCAACGGTACGAAACAAGGGGCTCTAATCAGGAATGGAAAAGAATTAGGGCAAATGAATATTTGTGATTTTAAATGTTTTATATTTCCATTAACATTTCTCTATTTTGTTCCTCTTCAGCCTCCGTAAACGTCTTGGTGCCAAACTGTAAGATTTATAACGACGCGAGCTGCGACATCTCCGCGGATGGTCAGCTCCTCGCGGTGTTCATTCCCAGCAGTCAGCGCGGTTTTCCAGATGAGGGAATCTTGGCCATCTACTCACTCGCCCCACACAACCTTGGAGAGATGCTCTACACCAAGAGATTCGGTACAGACATGGGTTCATTTCCACTGTTTTCACTTCTTTAGGTTGGGTTCACATGACCTCACCACATACTTGAATTCCCTATAGTTTAAACTGAGCTGGATTATGCAAGATTGACTTTTCAGAGCTTTTAACCATGTTACAGTTGTTTCCCCTCACCATTTACTCGTCTGAAGTTGTATTTGGAAAGATTCATGCATACTTGAGCAATCTTTAATCGCTTATTTTCAAGACACCATATTGCTGATCAAACCTTGTTTTCCCTGCCACTGGCATACACCGACTACTCTGTACATACTTTTTTTATTTTTTGTTTTCTTAATCTGTGATGCATTTTGTTATAATAATGCTAGCATGATCTGCAACTATCCATTGGTGGTTCCGACTGTTTTGATGACGTATACCCACTGGGCGTCGCCTTTTTCTAACGTGGAAATCAGCTGACTAGTTTTTTTTAAAGTCGTTTTAGATGAATATTGCAATTTAAAAGGTGCTTTTAAAAATATATATATCTGTCACACTTTAAAGCGACATTATTAGTATTAATATGCATTTTTCTGGTTAACAAGTGTTTGAAATCACACATTCTTCCCTTTCTCCAGGTCCTAATGCAATCTCTGTCAGCCTGTCTCCTATGGGCTGTTATGTGATGGTGGGTCTGGCCTCACGCAGGATCCTGCTGCCTCCCACCACCGACCACATGGTGGCGCAAGTGTTCCGCCTGCAGCAGCCGCACGGAGGAGAGACGTCCATCAGGGTCAGTCACAGAGACTTCACTGGTTTAGGGTTGGTGGGTCTATAAGGATGGGTGTTAGAACTGGTGCTGTGCAATATAGCAGATCACAATTGAATTCCTAATATTGATCGCTTACAGTTTTGATTATCGTATCACAAATAAAGCCCCAGTGTGTAGGATTCGTGGCGCATAGGTGGATAGTCGCTATTGCACTTCCTGTTTTTTTTCCTGACCTCGAGGGTCACCCGGGCGCGCCGTAGCGCGGACAGCTCGCGTACCACTACTGTATACATAAAACGCGGTCCCCCTGTTCACTTTTTTTTTTTTTTTTTTCGCATGAAAACACACATTCCCGATCATGTATCATGACAATCTACACATCAAATGAAACCTTACAGTCTCCTCTTTTTGACTATGCAATTCATATCCCGGCACAACAATCTCTCCCCGAGCACAATGGGCTTTTATACGGAAAAGCACAAAGCTTACCTTTGAAGGCTCTGCCCAGGTCAAACTCAGCATTTCACCATAAGCTTGGTCTGAAATCTGTCCGTAAGGATCCAGCGAATAAAATCCAGTAAAACAATTTAGCCCAAAACACGTGTTAGATCAATTACGACGTGTGATCCGGCAACATGCTTGTCGTTGTTTACCCAAAACCACGAGCCTTGCTGAAGGCGGAGCCCAAATGTCCTTCTGCGGCTCTCGTATTCAAAATGGCTACTTCTGTATGGGGAAGATCCCCCTTTTATGTGACTATATCTAAGTCCAAAAGAATACTTTGATTTCATGATGGAAGTGAAAAGGCTTGGAAAACAATGTATTTTTGAATGGGTATCTTCAATTTTGGTAATTAACGGGTAAAAATCTTACACACTGTCCCTTTAAATATTAATTTTCTAAACTTAAACCAGTTCTGTCTGCTCCAAACCACATGCTTTTACTGACTGTAGACGTCGCCATTAAAAAGACACAAGTTGATCAGTGACAATTAGAAATGACTGAATCATGATTTTAATTAAAATGCTATGATCAATCAGTTTGTTGTTTTGTTTTACAGATGGTGTTTAACGTGGTGTACCCCATGGCTCCAGACCAGAGGCGTCATGTCAGTATAAACTCTGCTCGGTGGCTGCCTGATCCTGGGATGGGCCTGGCCTATGGGACCAACAAAGGAGACCTGGTCATCTGTCGCCCTGTGTGAGTACAGACACAAGCGTGGGAACGGGAGCATGGGTACATGCACAGGGCTCAAGCTGACAAGACAATGGGCTTTTTCTTGTCAAGAAAGACATGTACACGCCTGCTGTGTGTTTGTCTCCTCCTCACCTCCACTGCCACATTCTTCTGTTCATGTTTTTTAAGAGAGAGAAAGATGCTTTAAAATAGGATGATATTGAGGGCAGCATTGAGTGCATCTATACCAGTGTCTGCAGAGTGCACCACCCATGCACCTCCTCATGCATATGCTCACTCTCTTCCTCACTGGCTGAGGAGGCGGGGCCGAGGAGCTCGAGGGACTGTCCAGTTTTAGTTCAGTCTTGGCCCAATACATTCTTGAAGGTAGTGATAAAGCACTTAAGCACTTGAGCACTTTATTTGAAGTTTATGTTGAAATCCCATGTAAAAATACAGTCACAATGACACACTGCTTTCAGAATTTTCTGTCATAGCTGAAAATAATTTGTCAGTGGCAGAATTCGGGCTTAATGTAATCTCTGCTTTCTTGTCACTTTTGATAGCATTAGTTAAACTCCACTCTAATTCCTCCTCATTACCTCCTCCTGAGCTCTATACTGCATTTTTCATTTATTTCATTTGAGCATGTTGACAGTGATAAGATTATCCTAATGTCCATCACAGTAGGAAGAGCCCTAATGTCAGTGGTCGTTTGTGGCGTTAACCAGATCGGCCCGCCTCTGCTTTCGAGGCTTCCTGTGTCCAACTCAATTACCTCTTAACACTGCTTTTATGGCTGTGTTTCTGGATGCAGGGCACTCCTTTAGAATTATCATTATTAAGAAATGATGCTGTGCAATTAATCACGTTTTAATTAAGATTGAGATTCTGTCATTTCTGTTTAATTTCTTAGGCCCAAAACTTAGCAGGTTTCACACAGCATACCCAAACATTCACTTTCATTTTCATGCACATGCATTTTCCACAAAGGGATCAATGAGGTGTACCTTACCTTTTCCCATGTGATTTTACCAGGAAGCAGTATTCAGGGTGTATTTAGTGTATAACCCGTCATAAAATATATGTTCAGCTCCTCATGTATCCTTTAAACTGGTGGAATACACACTCTGAACTGAAATGTAAAGGTCCCAAAGCGTACCAAGCCTTCAACATGCTACATTCATTCATGTTCACTCACTCTCATCAGTGTGTCTATATACACTGGATATATAGGCTCAACTTGTTTTTAGGTTTTATGGTTTAATTGTTCCCATGTGTTTATAGGTTTTATCGCAGTGATGGAGAGAGTCCAGCCGAGTCCAGCTCTGAGCCTCTGTTCAGTGTAAACAACAGTGGGACCAGTCGCACCAGAGGCACAGACCGCCCTGGGTGAGTGTGGAGCAAATGGCTCTTTCATTTATTCTCTTTTACCCACTGCACTATTTATTTATCTGAGGGGCAAATGTGGAATTCAAACAAGTACAAAAAAAAAATGTCCCCACTGTTAAACTGGGGATTCTATCCAATGCTTTGCCCACAAGCCTACATTATGAATGCTTTTACATAAATATACAAAAAGGTACTAAACAATACAATTTCGCAAACCATGGTGTGTTTCATTAACAAAATGCATGCCAGTTGTGTTACGATGGCATTCTGAAGGGGGAGTGACTGTTTTTGGATAGTATAGAGTTTTTTTTTTAAACGATAAAAGGTAAAATTTTGATCTAAATATGTAACGTGTTGGCAATTAATTCCCCATAAAAGTGTAATGTCCCTGTGAAAGCTACATATATAAACATGACATATTTGTTGTTTCAGTCCGACACGCTCTGGCTGGAGGTTGGACCGGGACATGGGTCTGATGAACGCGATAGGTCTACAGCCTCGGAACCCCGCCCCTTCAGTAACATCACAAGGCACTCAGACGCCAATCATCCAGCTCCAAAATGCAGAGACTCAAACAGAGAGAGAACCGGAGCCCAGCACCTCACACGCCGCGCTCAGTAAGAAAAACGGGCCTTGTGATGTGACATGATAGAAAATGTAATAGAAAACTGAGGTTTGCCATATTCTGGGGCTCCAACATTAAAGGGATATACCACCCCCAGGTCAAATTTGGGCATCTCCCCACAGTCCAGAGACTAAAATAAGTGGTGGAAAGCGTTTTCCTGGTCACCCAGCCATTGTCCGAGTCTGTCAGCACTGACCGCCGCGGTATCTGCTGCTCCTCCGCGTTAGACTGGAGTCTAACGTCGCCAGAGAAAGATTTCGGCCAAAAGGAATTAATTTGCTCGATGCGTTTCCCAATTACTTTCTGTGTAGTGCGCATTCATATCGAGTGCAAATAAATGTGCAAATCAACACGGAGAGCTTGACTTGGTCATTTTGGGTGGGAACTATTTTTCAGTGCGGAAAAAGACAGCCGAAGCACGCACCACGCTGCGCAACAGGGGAACTCCCTTCCTGGTGCGTAACAGGGATTCCCCTGGCAGTGTGCTGTGTGCTTCGGCTTTCTTTTTCCGCACTGAAAAATAGTTCCCACCCAAAATGACCAAGTCAAGCTCTCCGTGTTGATTTGTACATTTATTTGCACTCGATATGAATGTGCACTACACAGAAAGTAATTGGGAAAAGCATCGAGCAAATTAATTCCTTTTGGCCGAAATCTTTCTCTGGTGACGTTAGACTCCAGTCTAACGCGGAGTAGCTGCAGATACCGCGGCGGTCAGTGCTGACAGACCTGGACAATGGCTGGGTGACCAGGAAAACGCTTTCCACCACTTATTTTAGTCTCTGGACTGTGGGGAGATGCCCAAGTTTGACCTGGGGGTGGCATATCCCTTTAATCGCAATAGGTTGAATGTGATGTCAACATCTCAGATGGATGGGAATGGAAAAGAAATATCCAAAGTTATGATCCACAAATGTTGAACCTTATCATTATTTGTTTGGTTTTGACGCTATAAACTTAAAAACTCCTTTCAACTGACAATGATTGGGGGTTGAATAATGACACCACTAAGGCTATTGTGTAAAAATAAACAGACGACGTCAACCTTTATGACAGTTTTTGGTTCATGTGGCAAGGCCCAGTAATTACAGAGATATGAACCATAAATCAGGTCAACATATCTGACACTTAAACAGCAAATTTCACCATAGAATTCTGACGTGTCCTCTCTGTTTAAACTATGGGGAGTTAAGGAACTTGTGAAGTCACGTGAACACAACCTAACTCAATTTAAATGACGCAAATCGCAAACGCTGCTCTTTTTTTTGGATTCCTCGCCAAATGACAAAATCTCTTCTGCATAAAAACGGCTGACCTTGTAGTTTAGATGTTAGTTTAGTTTAACATGTTCTGAAATGTGAATGTAGTTTTGTTTGTTTGTAGGCCGATTTCAGTTTGTAGGCAAAAACTTGCGGACTCCTTTTTTTAAAATGTGAACTTTGATCAGAATCATATTTGAAAACATCTAAATCTAAGTGCAGTGCTTGCAAAAAATCCTGCCGTAATCATCTGATCCCCACTCTGAACATGTAATGGAAAATGTCCTCCCTCTCTCTGCTCTCTCCCCCTCAGATGTGTCTACAGATGCTCCCTCGACCAGTGCTGCTGCTGATCAGTCTTTTTCACTGGACTCTGGTTCGGAGCCGTCTGTGGATGGGAACAATGCCTCTGCTACCTCCAGCTCAGGTAACCATGGAAACAGATTGGGATACGACAATATTTCAAATTGAATCGCCACACATTGGACAAAAAAGGGTTAAATGTTGGTGAGTTGACATTTTTTAGTTCCAAAAAGCAGTGCTACAAAGACAGAAAAAAGGATTCTGTAAAATAAATTGTAAGGGCCAAAATTGTGAAGTGAACCACAGATTGTATTTACAAGATGAAAGAAGAGATCCGAGGCACTCCGATATGCTTAGCTATAATTTTAGTTCATGTCAAACATCTTCATCAGGGCATTCAAGTCAAAACACATGAAATAAAATTATAGCTTAGCATATCGGAGTGTTTCGGTTCTCTTCTTTCATCTAGTAAGTTTATCTGACCACTTGGGATCTCTGAAGAGCACCTGATTGTTACTGCACTTAGCGGTGATCCAGTGAGCACTCAAACTACTTTTTTTTTTTTTTCGCACATTTTATTTATATTAAATGATGTCAAAATCTCGTCTCAAGTTTGTCGACCCAATCTCTGCCTTGTGTGAATTCTAGTAACAGCTCAAACAACCCTAAGGATCAGTTTACCCTATTTATTTGTTGGAAAGATTCGATTATTAAACTATTTTTCCTATCTATGTTCATGAGAATAAAATGAAAATCCACAAATGTTGAACCTTATCATTAGAAATGATAGATTGATATCACGGGTTTCCTGTATCAAGAGAGGGTCTATAGCTTGTAATTATCCAGTGATGACATTATTTTTATAAGTCTATAAATAAGCAGAATGTACAGGTAGTGGTTTAGCTGAGAAAGGCTGACACGCCTCATAGATATTTGGCAAATATGTGCACACATGAGAAAAGTGATCCAGTTAGATTTTTTTTTGTCCATGTGTTTTTGGATTGGACAAAAAATGCTTGTATGTTGGTGATTTACATCTCTTAAAATTCCAAAAAAACAGTTCTAGAATGGCAACGAAAATATAAAATAAGAAGAAAGTGTTAGGCCAAAATTGGAAACTAATCGCACAATTTATATGTTTGTAATTATGTTATATTAAGTCTTGACTGGTGCTCGGGGCTGGTGCATTGTGTTCTGGGCAGCAGAACACTGCTTGGACTACTGCTCCCGCAACCCAGAAAATGGAAAAGTGGAAGAAGGAGGAATGAATGAATGAATGAAATGACTCTTGACTCATTCTTGCAGATCCGTTCTCGTCTCATCTTGTGGAAATTGTGTCTGCCTCATCCCTACTTTTAAAGATCCCATGACATGGTACTTCTTGATGCTTTTCTATGGTGCCTTAAAGGGATATGCCACCCCCAGGTCAAATTTGGGCTTCTCCCCACAGCCCAGAGACTAAAACAAGTGATGAAAAGCGTTTTCCTGGTCACCCAGCCATTGTCCGAGTCTGTTAGCACTGACCGCCGCGCGCAGCTGCTGCTCCTCCGCGTTAGACTGGAGGCAACGGCGCCAGAGAAAGATTTCGGCCAAAAGGAATTAATTTGCTCGATGCTTTTCCCAATTACTTTCTGTGTAGTGCGCATTCATTGCTTGCCTTGGTCATTTTGGGTGGGAACTATTTTTCAGTGCGGAAAAAGACAGCCAAATCACGCACCACGCAGCGTAACGGGGGAACTCCCTTCCTGGTGCGTAACAGGGTGCGTGCTTCGTCTGTCTTTTTCCGCACTGAAAAATAGTTCCCACCCAAAATGACCAAGGCAAGTTCTCCATGTTGATTTGCACATTTGTTTGCACTCGATATGAATGCGCACTACACAGAAAGTAATTGGGAAAAGCATCGAGCAAATTAATTCCTTTTGGCCGAAATCTTTCTCTGGCGCCGTTGCCTCCAGTCTAACGCGGAGGAGCAGCAGCTGCGCGCGGCGGTCAGTGCTAACAGACTCGGACAATGGCTGGGTGACCAGGAAAATGCTTTTCATCACTTGTTTTAGTCTCTGGACTGTGGGGAGATGCCCAAATTTGACCTGGGGGTGGCATATCCCTTTAATGGTTCCCTAATACTGTGAATGAATCCTTCTTCAAAATCAAGCCTCAGTGCATGAGAAAGACCCATGAAACACAGTCAGAGTCATAAATATGTCTCTGGAACGCTCCATTATGGGCGTTTTTGCTTGAATGCAAATGAGGAGGACAGAGACAGGCCAGAGCAGCGGGTGGGAGCGTGGCCAAACGCACAGCGGTGCGCTGGCTCCACTTCTGTGTTTTTGCGCGGAGGAAGAGATGAGAAGCGTTCCATTGAAAAATAAACACATGTCCACAGAAAATAAAATTAAACCACTGCTGTTTCAGAGGTTCGGAGGGTCGGTTAAAGAACATCCGAGCCTGGAAACACTCTCGCGTGCCTCCAGGCAAATAAAAAAATAAACGGGGTAGGGGAGCTCACATTAACGTTCAAAAACCTCAGAAAGTGAAAATTTCATGCCATGGGACCTTTAAAGAGAGGGAGAGAGGGAAGCAACTGAAACTTTCACATTCACTGACACTGATGTTTCAAATTGATTTTTTTTTATACTGGAACTGGAATTGTGTTAAGTGAGGATGTGGGAAGCCATTTTGCAAATTAAAAGATTTATCTGCATTTGTTGATCATTGTTTCAAAACTACATTGGTTCCCAACACTACACAAGGCAGACGGATTTTGGGGGAAAAAAAAAAAAAAGGTCATGTAAAGGGTGTATATTACACTATTTTATCATCTATGATATTAAGTATAATGACAAACCTTATGATGTCATGTGGTAAGTGCTTCACTGTGTTTTTAAACCTCATACACTTTGACTAGGATCATTTGGATAATTTAAGACCTGGAACTGACATTCTCTACTGAACTAAAGGTAAAAGAAGCTGTTAACGTAAACTACCACTTGACATCACAAGGTGGAACAGAGCATTTTGATCTAATAATAAAGGATTACTCAAACATTTGTGAATGAAACAAAACACAAGGCAAGGCATGTTTTTCTAAGAAGGTAACAAAATTATAACATGGTTTAAAACTCACAGTGTGTGTAATTCAGGGCCTTTAAGAACATGGTCTTAAATACAAGATTTGCAAGTTTTATACATATGTGAAAATGTGGACGGTTCATCATCACCTGCTATCTTCCATGGAGCTGGCTTTGTATAGAACAGGGGTCGGCAACCCGCGGCTCCAGAGCCACATGCAGCACTTTGACCCCTCTGATGCGGATCTGTACAGCGGTCCCTCGTTTATCACGGGGGTTACGTTCTAAAAATAACCTACGACAAGCGAAATCCGCGAAGTCGTCAGCTTTATATTTTACAATTATTCTCCATGTTTTAAGGCTGTAAACGCCTCACCACACACATTCTACACTTTTCTCAGACTGTAATTAACATTTTCTCACATTTCTCTCTTGTTTAAACACTCAAACGTTCGTAGATTTTCAACAAAAAAGCACAGTATTATAGAACGAAACTAAAATGTATTTCGCGTGTATTTTACAGTTCTTATGACCGCTTCGCTGTGACGGGTTTTGTCGGGGAGAAAACTTGCAAACATACAGCCCTTCAGAGTCAGACTGTGATCGAACATTTATATAAATCTGGCAAACTGAACACATCCTGTACAGGAGACACGGAGGAGAATGACTGACGAATCAGCAAAGGTCTACAGTCCCTTAGCCAATCAGGACACAGAAATGCACGTTGATACATTATAAAAAAAAATTGGAATAAAAATCAGCGAAACAGCGAGGCCACGAAAGGTGAACCACGATATAGCGAGGGACCACTGTATTTAATTAAAATGTATTTTATTTTAGTTCATTCATTTTCAAAATGTAATTCTATGACACAAAGCCAAAAAAGATGTTATATGCAGTGTTATTTCATTTTAAATTTCAAAAGGGTTTTGTGGCTCCCAGTGTTTTCTTTACTGTGCGAAACAGGTCCAAATGGCTCTGTGAGTGGTAAAGCTTACCGACCCCTGGTATAGAATGTTCCACAGTAGAGATGGGCTTAATCTATCTGAAGGGATAAAACTGTAAACTACAATATAGGTAGATCAGTTTGTATTTTTGAGCAATAGAAGCACCTGTAATTAATAAATGCTAGATAGATGTGTTTGTCATACCACAGAACATTCCAGGCAAAGCAAGTACATCTCCATGGAGACGAGCAGGTGACAGACCCTCCATCAGAAAAGTTGCACAGTGCACCTATTCAGTCGCTTTAATTGTGACATTCAAATAGTGATTTTGGTTCACTAAATTCTGCATCTCAATTTCCAATTTTGTATGTCTGCATATACCAAGCCTCCGTTATTTCATTACCTGTTGTTAATTTTCAGGAGAGTCTTCAGAGCTGGTGTCGGGGGAGGACGCTCTGGCGCGTATCCGGCGTCTGATCGCGGAGGGAGGGATGACGGCCGTGGTACAGCGCGAGCAGAGCACCACCATGGCCTCGATGGGCGGCTTCGGCAACAACATCATCGTGAGCCACCGGATCCACCGTGGCTCCCAGACCGCCGCAGGCCACGCCCCCTCGATGTCAGGCCACGCCCCCTCGACATCAGACCACGCGCCTTCCACTTCGAGCCACGCCCCTTCTGCTTGTAGTCATAGCCTTTTGACACCTGGTCACGCCCCCTCAATGTCAAGCCACACCTCTTCCACTTCCAGTCGCAGCCTTTCAACACCTAGCCACGCCCCTTCTACTTCTGGTCACGCCTCTTCAACACCTACCCACACCCCTTCCTCTTCTAGCCACACCCCCTCTACACCAACACATAGCCCCGCCCATTTAAGCACACGCCACACCCCTTCAACTTCTGGCAGCCCTGCGCCTTCTTGCTCAAACTCCGCCCCCTCCTCGTCTATGGCAATTTCCTCTGTTTATACGCCGTCGTCGTCATCTTTGTCCCGCCCCTTTTCCCAATCCAACCAATTGCAGTCGGCGTGGGGGCCCCAGTCCCTGCTCTCGTTGGAGGATGTATTCGAAGGACCGGCCTCTTCCGCTTCTTCTTCTTCATCAAACTCCTCCCTTTCCACCCAAAGCCCTGCCCCCAGCCCAGGTCCGAACTCTTACCATGGCGACCCGTACAGTAGGTAGGCCCCTGAGAATACGCAAGAAAAAGACGCTCGAAATGGTGATTAAGTTACAAAAACAAAGAAAAAGCCTTATAATCCAGGGTTCCTACACAGATACAAGGGTGGACACTTGGTTTTAGCAGGTTCTAGGTAAAAAAAATAAAAAAAAGTTACAAAACGTTTGGGGGCCATTGTATTTATAATTTTTTGTTAATCATGTTGCATTTTTGGTTACTTGCAAGACCCACATTTGGCCTGTGACAAAGTGGCAAACTTAAACCTGCTTTTCAACAGTGTAAGAATGACAAATTTTAAAGGTCCACTGCGTAACTTTTTATTAAAGAGGGTATACGCAGTGGACCTTTAAAGATCTGCTTGGACTGCTGCCCCCGTTACCCAGAAATGGAGTAAGCGGAAGAAGATGGATGGATGGTATATGCCACCCGCCTGTCTCCATGGAGATGTTATTGCTTTGCCTGTAATTTCCCACACTTTGGCATTAAACGTATCTATAAGCATTTATCATATTACAGGTGTTTTTATTGCTCAAAATTGCCTTGAAAAACATGTTCTTACTGTGAACGGGGTCGCCTCTCCGCAGATCTGACCTGTAACTTTGCCTGGTGGGGCCTGTCAAAATACCAAGTACCAAGTGGTGTACTGCGTAACATTCTAGGCAAAGCAATGACGTCACGGCGGAGACAAGCAGGCGCTGAATTCTCCACCATTAAAACAGTTTGAGAACCACTGCTCATTGTAAAGCCTGTTGTTTGGGCAGTAGGAGTTTGCCCTCTGCTCGACTAAAATAAGATTGTTTTTAGTAGAGGCTAGTTGAAAAAATATGTTTTGTTTTGTTTTTTCTCATTATTTAATTTACTTTTTTTACTGTTTGGAAAATAAGATGATGTGCAGTCAAAATAAAACCTTATATCATCCATGTACATTTCATTAAAACATGCAGTCAGTGAAATATTTTGTAAACGTTTGTAAATTAATTTGTAAACATTTTGCTTTTTTACTTTTTTTGGTAACAGGATAACAATTTTGCAGCATAGTTTGGAAATAAGATTACGGATTACTTTTTTTTTTTTTTACAAATACAACTTTACCTATTTGGATTTTCTGCTAATGTCAGTGAGTTTTTCTTGTATTTGGAAATTAAGATTCCATAGAGCAGTGGTTTTAAAACTTCAAAGGATATTTAAAACATTTTTCATGTACCCATCTTCCAAAATGGATCTAAAAAAAAAAAAAAGTAAAGGAATACGTTATTCAAGACATGTAGACCAAAACCAGGTCAAAGTTGACAATGCAATTTTGAATTCATCAAGTACTGCGGGGTGAACCAGTTCTAAACTAGTACCATAATAGATAATTTAAAAAACAAAAAATTTAGATCTTAACCTGACCCAGAATCATACCTCTCTTGGTGTGTTACATTGGATAGTATCTAATATTCAGATTTTCAGCAGTTCATTTACCTTGCAGTGGCCCCAGTATTTTTTACATAATAACAGCTTTCAATAAAAATAAAAATAAAATAAAAAATGGAAATTTGCGTGTAAAAATTGTGAAAACTCAGTGAGCAAATTGTGTAGGAACCCTGTCCATCTCTCATTGAAACGGTGCTGCTTGGAGTTGAAGGGACATGGTATACAAGAACATTACTACTACTATTACTACTACTATTACTATTACTACTACTACTATGAGTACCCCTCTCCCCTTTCTTTGCATTTTAAGAGATTTTACTATCAAAAAAAACTTGGAAAAAAAAACAAACTGTTGCCCTCGTGCTCCTTAAGTGGCATTTTCGTGCACTTAAACAACAAAAACTGCTTGATCATTCCACAGTTGAAGAAATGGAAGAAAGGGCTTGTACTTGAAAGGTTTAACACAAAAAAACAAAACAAAAAAAAACACGGAAGAGGAATTTTGGTAAAGACAAAAAAAAAAAAATTAATCAAAAAGTGCCATCGTTTGAGGCGGGACTTGTACAAAAAAAAGACGATAAAAGCGGAGGATACTACCGACGAAAAACTTTTTACTCCAAAAACCGTGCTGCATTGGTGCCATGTGATGGTGTGTGTGATTGAAGTGTAAAATTGTGAACATTTCTTGAAGCCTGGAAATTTTTCTTTGTTTTTTCTCCTTTTTATTCTAAATCTTGTTGTGAAATTACAAAACTGTACACTTATGGTTACCTTTGCTGATTGGGTCAAATTAAGGGACGCTCCTGAACTACTACTGGTTTTATCGCAAAAACTTAAAATGCATGCGTGGTCTGCTACATTCGAAGGCAGCTAAGTTGAAGGAAGTGGCTAGATTTTCAACAATTTTGTGGTTGACCAAAGCAGTGTTAATAGCTTGAAAGACCATTAAATAAAGCTAACTTGCTAAGCTAACTTTTAGTGATGACTACTTTCTATTTACTTTTTCGCAATATTGTACTTTCAATCAATGAAGCCCAAACAAAGGATTCAAACGAGTTAAGAAAATCCCTTGCACTGTCTAAATGCTTGTGGATTGATACTTTGCAGTGACATCGCGCTGGAGGTGTTGTCCATGGTGTTGGCAGAATCTTCATCAGTTACCATGGTGACTCAAGTGAAAGATTAGCAAACGCAAGGATTGTCTCAGGGCTCTCAAGTCTCACGCATTGAGAGTGTGACACACGCAATTCGACGTGTTCACACGCTCACACATGGCATTTCTCACGCTGAATTTTTTTTGTGTGTGTGTGGCCAGAAAATCGGTCTGTGTGGCTCAGTTTATGCAGGCACCGTGCGTTTTCAGCGAAAAAAACTCCCCCCTCCTCCCCGCCCTGCTCCCCGGAAAAAAATCTCAGTTTCAGCCAATCAGGAAATAGATTGTTCTGTTGTTGGGCAGACTAGTTTCAGCTGCTAAGTGCACACAGCGACTGTTGGTGATGATAAAACAAACTGAGAACCATCAGGTAATAACTTCATTTATATAACTCTCATTAGTTGCTTTGTAGTTTAAGTTTGCTCTTTAGACAAATTCAACGCAATTCACACGGCATTTCTCACGCAATTCAAGAGCGCATTTCGGCGGCGGCATGGGAGGGGGGGGTGTCCGTGACTTTCCGCTTTTCCCCAGACACCGGACTTAAATGACACTGGTGCATCCTCTATGTCCTTGCCGCTATCTCCACTCTCACTTGCCATTTCTATCTAACTTTATTTACCGCACTCATTCATCTTTCTCGCGAGCCGAGGTTACGTACGGGCATGCCAGAGGCAACTATACATTGCGCATGCCCGGAACCGTCAGGTGCGCACCGAACGGTTCGTCGTGACAAGCGAACCGAACGGTTCGTCGGTTTTTATGAACTGTGACACCCCAACTTTAGATGGAGCAGAGCCTCACACCCTCATGGAATAATGATGACATCCACTGCAAAGTATCAATAGGTGAAATATAATAAATAGTAAAGGCACTGTACCTGATTTTTGCAGACTTAAAAATGTAAAAAAAACCAACATAATTTTAAATGGTTTGTAGTGGTCCAAAGTTATTCCTCACTTACCGTAGGCATTCCGAACATTGCAGTTATTCACCTTGATGATTTTATAAGTGTTTTCAGAACCGTCAGAGGCAGAGTGGAGTTCAACAACTAGCATGCTAATTTCTCTCATTTTTACCCTAAGAACTGCTTTTACAATACATCTGTAGTGAAGCAAAATCAGTTTTACTCTATTGCATAAAAAAATCAGGTACAGCTTCTTTAAAATCCCAACTCAAAGCTTAGCGGTTCGATTCCAGCTCAGCCCAGTGTATACAGATGTGTCCTTAGGCAAGACACTTCACCCACATTGCCTACATTTTTATTTTTATTCTTGTAATTGTTAAGTAAATTCTGTTAACACATTCTTACATTTTAAATCTCGTAAACGATTTTGAAGGATTTAAAGGCGCACTTATGTAGTGATCCGCTGCTTGCTTGTTTGTCACCATAGAGATGTTGTTACTCCTTCCGGAATGTTCCACAGTACAGTATAGCGTTAAACATAGCGCTTATTCAGTTGCTCCTGCTTTTATTGCACAAAAACAGCTCAGAAAAGTCTGCTGCTTGTTTCCTCGGAGACAGGTACGATTAACGTCATACTATGGAACATTCCAGGCAAAGCGATGGCGTATCCGTGGAAATTAGCGGTTGGCGGACGCTCCATGAGAACACGGCGCACCTTTGCATCTTGACTTGTCTTCTTTACGCAGCTAACCAACTTCGAAGCTAGCAGCTACTGTTTTGTTTTTTTTCTATGAATAATTTTGCTTTCACCACTGCTTTGAAAACCCTTTGACTATACTGACAACATTGTAAGATCTTTTTACACTTCTTCTAATACTTTGACATTCTTTTCAACAACCAATCAGAACCGAGCGTCCCTTCGTTTTCTACCAATCAGCACTTGGACTCATATCATGGCCTATGTTTTTGGAAACTGTGTTCATAAACCAATGAAATCCAATGACTGAATGAAATCTATACTGCATGTAGCCCATTCTACAAACGCGTATATCACATATTTGTTTAAAGTGCATATGACAGGTTTTCATATTTTTCGATTGTCTGACTTCTTTTGGCGGGATCGTATGTGTTTTCAATATTTATCATAGTTTTTACATCAGTTAAGTGGCAGTTTGTGTGGGAAAAAAGTCGAAAAGTACAAAAATACAGGAAGAAGCAGTGCGTTCTAAAACAAAATCCCCCTGCCTACGTTAATCTCAATAGTACGAAACAGACTCTATACACAATACTGATTCTGATACCACAATGATAAAAAAACAACAACTTTTAGACAATAATTGATATTCAGCATTAAATCGTAGTACTTTCTTTTATATTACCTGCTAATACTACAACCGATATTACAACTGAGACTGAAAATATGATTTACTTCCTTTTAATATGTTCTGTAACTGTTATTTACCATTTCAAGTAACTACAGAACTGCTTTGTAAAAATACTACTTTTAATAATACGAGGAGATGTTTTGGCTGTTAAATCATCTTATTACACTAGTTTATAGAACAAATTGGATATCTCAGGGGTGTCAAACTAATTTTGGTCCAGGGGCCGTATCCAACCTACTTTGATCCCAAAGGGGCCGGATCAGAAAACTCATGACACATATACCCCAAAAATAGCAATAAGTGTAAATATTTGTGCAGAGAAATGCAAATCTATTACACAAGTCTTTTTTTATTTGATGAACTCTTTCTTTTACAAAATATTATAATATTTTGGACAACCTGAAACTTTTAAGAAAAATGAAATTTCAACAAAAGCGCACAGGTTTCCCATTCACCTCCATGAACAAATAGGAATTAGTCAATTTTTCTTGGAAAATCCTGCACTCGGCATCCACGTTTCTCATTTTTAACATTTTGCTGATGAGGGTGTCACGGTCGACAGTCAAAACGATGTTGACCGTGACACTCTCATCGTTTTGACTGTTGACCGTGACACCAGTGCAGAAAAGAGGTGCAGAAAATTACAAATATTTTAATAGAAAATGAAAATATAGTTAAAATACAGTGGTACCTCACCTTATGAAATTAACTCATTCCAGAAGTGGTTTCGTAACGTGAAAAATTCGTAAGTTGAGTAGCTATTTCAATGGAAAAAGCCTGATTCGTTCCAAGGCCCCGATCCAAGTTTTTTTTTTTTTTATAGTGTAACATTGTGTTCTGTGTGTTTCTCACATTTGTCTCTCGTTTAAACACTCAAACTTTCATAGATTTTCAACTAAATTATTAATAGTGAAGTGTGGGGGGAGGGGGGAGAAAACTGCGCTCTGACACGTGTGATAGCGCACATGACCTGGCGCGGGGCTGATAGCAGGTCTAGACCAAGGTCTAAACCTGGACTGGACCCGGACTAAACCTGTACTAAACCAGGACTAAACCTGGACTAAACCAGGACTAAACCAGGACTAGACCAGGTGGATTAAAGCAGCGAGGAGGGGACTGCACGAAGTCTGAGCGCATGAACACATGAACGAGACCCATGCAAGAGCCGCGGCTCCTCCTGGTTTAGTCCAGGTTTAGTCCAGACCACCGCGGCTCCTCCTGGTTTAGTCCAGGTTTAGTCCTGGTTTAGTCCAGACCACCGCAGCTCCTCTAGACCTCCTCTAGACCTCCTCTAGACCTGGTCTGGTCTAGAGGAGGTCTAGACCACCGCGGCTCTTGCATGAGTCTCGTTCATGCGCTCAGACTTCGTGCAGTCCCCTCCTCGCTGCTTTAATCCACCTGGTCTAGTCCTGGTTTAGTCCAGGTTTAGTCCTGGTTTAGTCCAGGTTTAGTCCTGGTCCAGTCCAGGTTTAGACCTTGGTCTAGACCTGCTGTCAGCTCCGCGCCGGGTCATGCTGCGCTATCACACGTGTCAGAGCGCAGTTTTCTCCCCCCTCCCCCTTCCCCCCACACTTCACTATTAATCATTTTGTTGAAAATCTATGAAAATTTGAGTGTTTAAACAAGAGACAAATGTGAGAAAAGTTTAAATCCAGTCTGAGAAAAGCGTATAATGTGTGTGGCTGAGCGCGCATTATTTGAATTTTTGAGATTTCGCGTTTCGTAACTTGAATTTTCTTTCGTATCTAGAGACCAAAATTTACCGTGAAGGCGTTTCGTAACTTGGAATTTTCGTTTGTTGGGTCATTCGTAAGGTGAGGTACCACTGTATTTAAATAGAAAATCAGCCGAGGGCCAGATTAAAGGTCTGGGAGGGCCGGATCTGGCCCCCGGGCCGCATGTTTGACACCCCAGGGGTATCTGCTGAACTGATATCTTGGAACCGATATCAGATCCACCAAAATTTTCAGTATGAGCACCGATGTCCGTTATTAGTACCATATCGGCACATCCCTAATCACTATGTGGCGTTTTTTATTATTCTTGTGTAAGTTAGACAAGTTTTGGCCCTTGTTAATATTATGGTTGCTAGGTAACAGTTATGGCATTACCTCTACACATTTCCTCATCACAAACACACCTGGAGTTGCATTTTGTTTCCTTCACACACATTTAGCACACAAACCCTGCATATTTAACCCTGCAATTCTTCTCTCAAACACAAAACACTCTGTCCCATCTTGCGACGTCACGCGGTAATACAGGAAGTGCTCCACTGTGTTTTTATTTTTAAACTCCATGCACCTTCACTGGAATCATTTGGGTTATTTCAGCCCTGGAATTCCCAATCTCTACTGAACAAAAGCTAAACGGTGTTAACTTGAAAACTACCGCTTCACGACGTCATGAGGTGGGATGGAGCATTTAGAGGTAACGGCATTCTGAAGCTCACGAGAGTCCATTTTGCATAATATAGAACCTTTACCTGTCATATGCACTATTTTTAAGGCTGTTGAGAAAGACACATTTCAACTCAAATTTTGTCACACACACACACACCTGCTTGCACTATTAATACTGTTGTAAAAATGCTGAGACAAATGTGTGAAAGGGGGAAAACTGATCAAATCAAAATATATCTGATTTCACACCAGATGCCCTACCAGACAGTGTTATTTTTTTCTCAATTTGATTCAAGCCTTTGTAAATGTTTGATCGATTGGATTCCCATAATGTTTTCATCTTTCATTTCTGTAAGTTTAGCGCTAGTAGCTAGTTGTAGGGATTTGCGTCTTTATTTGATTTTATGTCAGATGCCCTACCAAACACAACGGTTCACATCGATCTTTAATTTCAAGCGTAATTTTTGCCAATTTAAAATCTTTGTAGATTCCAAATGTTATCTATCCTCCAGGAATTTGTATGTTTACGTGTTATGCCAGATGCCCTCCCTGATTTAAATTAGATGCCAAATATTTTATAATTCACACATACATTTTCTGGTTTTGCATATTTTCTATCTTCCTTATATGAGCTGAACAAACCAAAAATGGTATTATTTCATGCCACATTTGAAACAGAATTTTTCAGAAAATCCTCAAAATGGCAGCTTCGTCTCGGTCCTTATTGTGGCTTTTATCGACAAATTTAAAGTTACTGAAAATTTTAGTCAAATATTTTTCAGTTTTTTATTTCAGTTTTCAGCTTTTTCAGATTTGAACAGTTTTTCCCCTAAAATGTCTGTGTTACGTATGATTGAATTTTTGTTTTGTTTCTCAGCTGTTTTGATCCTCTTCCTCCCCAAACTTTTACAGAAAGAAACTTGAATCTTTGCTCAAATTTTCTTTCATGTGATGGGACTGTACAGTTTTTGTTGGCTGCTTTTGAAAAATATTTTGTTCTTTTTTTTTTTTGTTCTTTTTTTTTTTTTGTAAGTCTTGGACAGTTGTTTCCCCTGCGTGAGTGAATTGTTATCATGGACCTATTTTCGGAGGCCGTTTACTTGGTGGATTTTGTGTGTTCGCAGGGTTAACGAATCAGGGCTTAACCCGCCTAATCTGCAGCGGCTTCAGGGGAAAGAATCTGAAAAACTAGGTTGGTTTTGGACAAAATGGCTGAATATGAATTAGGTAGTTCTCAGTAAAATTCTCATTAATTTTTATAGTAGACTTTTCAAACTAATTTCAGTTAGTGCCTCTTGCCCATACACTGTATACACAGAAGTGGACTAGGTGACGTTGCCCATGGCGTTCAGCTCCAGTCAAATGCAGCTTACCGAGGCTAGCAGCTATAGGGGTGAATTTGGAGCAGAGTTTGATATTTGAAATCCAACCACGAGTATCCTAGCAACCAAGGAGCCAATCCAAACTGAGGCTGTTGAAGGTAGACCCTAACCTGCTTTCGTTCGTTCCGAGCTGAAAGACAGCCTGGCAACTATGGCAAGCGAGCTCTCTCGTTCCTGGGAGCCAATCAGAGAGCGGGGAGGGGTGGAAAGACGGTGACGTGTACTAAGTGACAAACGGAAGCTTGTAGTTTGAACTGACAACTGACATGATTGGCTATGGGCTACGTATACGCCAAATGATAGACATTCATAACGCCCAATAAACGGCCGTTGGCGATCGTAAACCGCACTTCCGCTACGAGATATTTCGAAGGTGGCTCCTAGATCATATATCACTTGTGATATGGTCAGCTGTAAACCAGGCAAGGTAGACCCCCTTCTGGGCTGCACCGTTAGTTTAGCAGGAAGCAATGCTGTCAATCAAACCTGTTGCCAACGGTAGCAGGAGCGACTTCAGGGAAAGAAGGTGCCTGATCTGTCTGCTATTAATGTTCATATCTTGATTTCTAGACAAGGTATTGAAATAAAAACACCAGGACCATGTAGAGTGGGTTAATATGAACATTTTAATACTAAAATGAGGAGTCTGACAGCTAGAGGTGTAGCATAAATTCTGGGCCCGAGGTACAAATCTTCTTGGTGGGCCCACACTACATGTCATCTAATGAAAAACGCATAAAAAGTGCCCCTCCTTGCACTGGGCCCTGGCTAGACAATACCCTTTATCCATCCAGTCCAACGCCCCTGCTGACAGCCACAGTTAGAGAGAGGGGTGACAGTTTTTCAATACAAAGTGAATTGGAGCCAGTCGATGGAGCCACGGTGAGCTTCATTTGACTTGAGCCAAACACCAGGGGTGACGTCACACTTCTTTATACAGTCTATGTAGCTCATTTCTTACCAGTAGATGGTCAAAGCAGGCACACTGTCAGACAGCAGTAATGTAGATAGCATCTAGTGGTCGGCTAATCTAATTACAAATGGTTGCTTTAAGATTTATTTATTTTTTTGCAAACAGTTTAAAATGAATTAGAATTTTGCTTTGTGTTGAGCTCCATAATGTTTCAACATTAAAGGAGAATTAACGTTTTTTTACAATCTGAGCCTTATTTCGGTGATAAAACAAGTCGTTTTACTCACCCATAGCACTTTGGTGTCATATGGAGCACTTCCAGAGATGTTTTAGATTTGCGATCTCCGTAATGTGAGTTCTCGGGGAGTTTGCGGTCTCCAAATAATACAAACTTTAGCACTTTTCAAATCATAGAAGCTTGATGTCTTAGTCTACGCTTTTGTTTGAGTCAAAAGTGGCCTGTAATCCGAGATTTGGCCATAGTTTCGAGTAGATGAGGACGTCAGTGCGCATGTGCGGAGTCACAGTCAGTAGTCGAGTTGTAAAATGAAAGCAGGGGGGATGGTGAAATTTTTCATTTATGTGACATATTTTCCGGGGGGGTGCGAGTGAATTGTGTGAGACTTGAGAGCCCTGCGCGGCTCGCTCACAGCTGATCGGCGAACAGGCGCAAACAGGCGGTAATCGTCATGATTGGCGGGAGCACGATCGGTGCGTAATTATGCTGCAACATGATTGGAAGCTGGAGCACAGTTCGGCCTATGATTGGCTCTTGGCACTGGCTGTTTTGACTTAAAGATGGCGAATTTCACCAAAAGGTGAGGAATTTTCATGCCTGATTGATAAAATCCCACAAGGGATGGAAGAAGGGATGACTGTTTTAGAAGAGGGATGATTTTGACTATTTTTTCCCACGGGGGGGATGCCCCCCCCCCCTCAACTCGAGTACTGGTCACAGTTTATTTCGCTCTCAGCTCCCGGGACGCAAACATGAAACGCAAAGCTGTAAATTATGGATCGCGTTACAGAACTCGCGTTACGTATATCGCTAATCTAAAACATCTCTGGAAGTGCTCCATATGACACCAAAGTGCTATGGGTGAGTAAAACAACTTGTTTTATTACCGAAATAAGGCTCAGATTGTAAAAAACGTTAACTCTCCTTTAACTTGACCCAGTCTGTAAAAGAGATTCTGAATTTTAGTGGGATTAGTTAAAGGGCCCATATTTCCTGATCTTGGTTCTAATGTTGTTTCCTCAGCACAAACTGACCTGGAGTTGTGTTTTGTTTGATTCACACGTGTTTAACACACAAACCCTGCATATTTAGGCTGTGTTTTTCTCTCAAAACAGAAAACACTTTGTTCGACCTTGTGGTGTCATGTGGTAATACAGGAAGCGCTCCATTGTGTTTTTAAACTCCACACACCTTCACTGGAATTATTTGTATAAACTACAGTAAAGGACTGAACTAAAGGTAAAAGGTAGCTTGAAAACGTCCGCTTCATGACATCACAAGAAGGAATAGAGCATTTTGAGCTTTGGAGACGGACTCAAACATGTGAATGAAATAAAACACAACTGCAGATATGTTTTTATAACATGGCATAAAGCTCACAAGAGTCAATTTTGCATAATATAGGACCCAACCCCAACTTTGTGTAAAAAAATTTGACCATTTTCAAAACCAACCTGCATTTTCAGAGTAATTTTTTCAGATAGCCGTTGAACTGAATGATCCTGGCTTTACTTGATCAACGAACATTTTACAACTACAAAACCCCCAAATATTGAGACACCAGAGAAAGACCTGATTTCTCATTCTTCTCCCTGTACAATTTTTAAAACGCCAAACAAAATTAAAAGAAAAAAACACGGTACAAATTACAAATATTTTTGCTTTACCGCGTCACAAAGTGGCGCCGGCTTGTACAGACCCTATCGATTTTTGTTGTTGTAATTAAACATTTTTGACGAGATTGTGGTCGGATTAAGAAATGTTACAGAAATTCAAAATGTTATCAAGCTTCAAACCCACGTCTTTTACCAGTTTATTCTATTATTGCTTTTATTAGCAACTGGCAATGTAAAATACAGCTCAGGTTGTCATTAGAAGAGTAGTTAATAAATTATCTGGATGAACCTGATGAATGTGTCGTGTGGTCTGTTTTGTGTTTTAAAGCTTCACTGTATAACTTTCAGTGGTGGAAGAAGTACTTAGTTTTGTTTCTTATGTAAAGTACAGATACAGGACTAAAAAACTAGTCAAGTAAATGTAAAAGTATCACATGAAAAATTCTCCTAATAAAAGTATTTTAAAAATCTGTTTTAAAAGATAGAGATTTTGAGATCAAATAAAATTTCCAATGTAGTAATTTTGTTCAACAGAAACAATTGAATCGATATTTTTTCTAGCTTTATTTATTTTTACCGAGGGTGAAGGAAGTCTGGGAGTCCCTGCTTAGACTCTTGCCCCCACGACCGGGCCCCGAATAAGTGGAAGAAAATGGATGGATGTGTGCTACGTTTGTATATCTGCCTAATTCAACATTAAATGCTAATAACCTCATTCTTGAGTCTATGCCCTTTTTCCGATCCCTTTCTGAAAGCTCACAGATGAATATTTATTTTCTGGGTCATTCCAGAATTGGAGGACATTTTACGTCCCACCCATCAAATATTAAATAATCCACATACAAAATACTAAAACATACAGTTTCTGAGTGAATTTACTTGACTGCATTATCCCACTCAGGAAAAGCACCTTTGGACAGTCCTCATTTTTCATCACTGCAGCACATCAATGGAACAATACTCCCATACATATCAGAGACTCATTATCATACCACACTTTTAAGACTCTTTTTAAAAATGCTTAATTGAGAATCAGCACTGCACACATTAGTCACATTTTTTGTGCTATCCCGTTTGTTGTGTTACTGAGGGGTGTCAGATGTATGTGTGTTCTGTGTGTGTATGTGTTGTATGTATTGTTAATGTGTTACCAAGTGTGCATGGCTGTCACTATGAGTGAGCCTGAAAGCATGTAAATAGTGTAAATAATTTTGTATGTACATTGTTTTAACTTGTTTTTTTCTTAGGGTGACAATGTAACATCTGTCCAGGGACTGTAGATGAAAACTAGCCTCTTGGCTAAATCTGTTGCATTTACAGGAATGTTCATTAATGTACACTGTCCCTGTCAAATAAATAAATAAATAAATAAATAAAGACAGTACTTTTACTTAAGTACTTTTCTCATCAAAAACATACCTGGAGTTGTGTTTTGTTTCATATTTAACACACAAATCTTGTATGTTTAGTTCTTCTCTTAAACTCCATACGCCTTCACGAGACTTCTCTGTAAAGTAAAATGTATTTATTTATATTTTATTTAAAAAATAAAACTCCAAGTATGTTTTTGAGAAGGTAACAACATTCAACCTATGATGAACGTAGGTTGAATGTGGCATTAAATGGGGAGTTGTTGGAAGAGGTAGAGTGTTTTCAGTATTTGGGGTCGCATGTTGGTGTGGATGGTGGAATAGGGGGTGAGGTAGAGTTTAGAATGAATGAAGTACGTAAGATATGGGGGGGAATGAAGAGAGTGTTTGAATGTAGGTCACTGGGAATGGTTGCGAAAAGGAGATTGTATGAGGGTGTGGTGGTGCCTGCTGCGTTGTATGGGGCTGAAACGTGGAGTTTGAAATTTGCGGAGAAGAGGAAGTTGAATGTAGTTGAGATGAGATGTCTGAGGAGTATGTGTGGTGTGACGCGCATGGATCGTGTGAGAAATTAAGATATCCGAGAGAGAACTGGTGTGTTGCGAGAGTTGGCTGAGAGAGCAGAGCAAAAGGCATTGGGATGGTTTGGACATGTTGAGAGGATGGAAAGGGAGCGATTGGTGAAAAAGGTGTATGAATCTGATGTGAGTGGAGTGAGAATGAGAGGAAGACCGCGAATGGGATGGACAGAGGGTGTAAGAAGAGCGTTGAATGCAAGAGGGATGACTGTGGTGCAAGGGAGAGAGGCTGCTCAGGACAGGGATGAATGGAGAGAGTTTGTGTATGAATGAATGGATGGGTGTGGTAGAGGACGGGTCTTGATATGAAGCGGCAGGGGAAACCAGCTTTGGCTGAGGCCCTGCTGTGGAAGTGCCCACACTGGGCTGTGCAGCTGACCCTGGTGCAGTGTGGTGTGGTTTAGATCGGTCCTTAGACCTTAAACCAAGGTGTCCTTTTCCCCAACATCATCATGCCTCTCCGGTGACGTTTGGGTGGTGCTGGCGTCTGAGTGCTGGTTTGTTCTGAGTGCTGGGTTGTTTGGGGGGTTGCTGGCGGGCTTGGGTGGTATCACCAGGTCTGGTTTCGGGGTGCCGAGGGGGCGGCTGGCTGGTGCTTAGGGGTGTGGTCCGGATGGCCGCCTGGATCCGGGGTTCTTTGGGGTTTTGTATGGTGGACGGGGGCACCTGGAGGGGGGCGACGTTATCTAGGTGCACCTTTAGTTATTACTGTTGCTGCTGTTGTAGTGGGATGATTGCGGATGGTCTGGACCTGGACCCTCTCCCAATGTTTTGGATTGTTTTTAATGCATCATTTCTTAGTCAGGGCAAGCTGAATACCTACACCTAGGCTGCAGGACAATGTCCTCCTTCTTTTAATGCATCATTTCTTAGTGAGGGCTGAACACCTACACTTAGGTTTGCAGGACAATGTCCTCCTTCTTTTAATGCATTAGACACAATATAAATAGCATACACATTATACACAATATAGGGCAACATAGGATATGAAGAAATGTTCGGAGAGGGGGGAGAAGTGGATTTTAAAGTGGGGCGACAGCGGTGATGGTGATGGACGGAAGGTGTGCTTGGGTGCTCGTCCCTCTCTAGGTGCTGTCCCTGTGTGGTCCTCTGGAGGATTCCTGGGTGCTGGCGGTGGTCCGGTTTGCGCTCTGGGTCTGGCCGGTCATCCCTTTGTGCCGCCTGGGGCGGGTCCTGGGGGTTTTTCCGCTCGGGTTCGCTGGCTGCCTTCTCGGCTGTCCAGTGCATGGATGGGGGGTGGGTGGACGCCAGTGTGGGAAGAGAGTGGTGATGGTGATGAGGAAAGGACGCTGGTACAAACGAGGGAAAAAAAAAAAAAGTCACGGAAGGAGGGTTTGGGGAAAGGAAGGAAGGAGGGAAAGGAACAAAAATGTATGCCCTGTCTAGGCTACCCCACTATGGTGGGACACAGCCTTTGTATATAGATAGATAGATAGAACAACATTATAAAAACATATTAACAACATTGGCTTAGACCTCACAAGAGTCAGTTTTGTGTAATATAAGCCCAGGCCTTTAAAGAGGGGGTATTACACTTCTATGGGGTATTAACTGTTATGTAAAGATCTCCATGTTACCTTTTATTGTTCTAAAAATTATATATTCACCAAAAACAAAATATAGCTGCAAGCAGCAATGTGGGGGCCAAGCACCGAAGGTTCATGTAGGCCTCAGTATGTAGGCCGCATGCAGGGTCTGACAGGGTCTAACAGAGTCTGACAGGGTCTAACAGGGTTTAACAGGGTCTAACAGGGTCTGACAGGGTCTAACAGAGTCTGACAGGGTCTAACAGGGTTTAACAGGGTCTAACAGGGTCTGACAGGGTCTAACAGTCTGACAGGGTCTAACAGGGTTTAACAGGGTCTAACAGGGTCTGACAGGGTCTAACAAAGTCTGACAGGGTCTAACAGGGTTTAACAGGGTCTAACAGGGTCTGACAGGGTCTAACAAAGTCTGACAGGGTCTAACCGGGTCTAACAGGGTTTAACAGGGTCTGACTGGGTCTAACAGAGTCTGACAGGGTCTAACAGGGTTTAACAGGGTCTAACAGAGTCTGACAGGGTCTAACAGGGTTTAACAGGGTCTGACAGGGTCTAACAGAGTCTGACAGGGTCTAACAGGGTCTGACAGGGTCTAGCAGAGTCTGACAGGTTCTAACAGGGTTTAACAGGGTCTAACAGGGTCTGACAGGGTCTAACAGTCTGGCAGGGTCTAACAGGGTTTAACAGGGTCTGACAGGGTCTAACAAAGTCTGACAGGGTCTAACAGGGTCTGACAGGGTCTAACAGAGTCTGACAGGGTCTGTTCTGACAGAGTTAGACCCTGTCAGTACAGACACATCAAAGACAGATCAAAGGTTGCTAGGTGCGTTGCTAGGCAATTGACAAATTCCTGCAACTTTGACCTGCTGGTGCCACTAGACGGTTGGGGGTGGGGGCCTATAAATCACTGTGGGTAATGAGGAGACTGGCTGGAATGTGCATGCAAAATTTCACAACTTTTAACCAGATGGTTCTAGGGGTTGCCATAGACTCCCATTGAGAAAGGAATATAGAATAATAAGAATCAGGAGACCAGACACATCAAAGGAAAGATCAAAGGGTCGCTAGGCAACGTCGCTAGGCAACGTCGCTAGGCAACGTCGCTAGGCAACGTCGCTAGGCAACGTCGCTAGGCAACGTCGCTAGGCAACGTCGCTAGGCAACGTCGCTAGGCAACGTCGCTAGGCAACGTCGCTAGGCAACGTCGCTAGGCAACGCTGAGCAAACACTTTTTTTTTTTTATCTTTTAATATTATAAGATACACAATAACACACACTTCAGGTACATAATAGTACATATCCTATCACCACAATAACATTCACAAAGCACTAAGAAGACACATCGGGGGATGCGGGTACGGGAATAAACACCACTGGGCACAAGGGCCAAGAGAAACAGGGGGAATGTAGAGGACCAAAGGGATTGCCCCAGGTGAAGAAAGGGGCCTGGGGGAGAGCAAAGGTGATGCAGTGCAAACTAGAGGTAAGATCGGGCCTAAAAAATCCAGCCCGACCCAACCCGGCCCGCGGGTATTAAAGCCCGACCCGGCCCGAGCGCGACCAATTAACTTGATTTGCAGGCCCGAGCCCGAAGCAAACCCGAAATTTCATATTTTATTTGTGAGGAGGAGGGAGGAGGAGGGGTGATTTATGATAACAAATTAAAGCCTGTCTTTTGTAACGAAATCTAAGTTAAACAAGACTGTATAAACATTTACATCTTTTACATCTTTTAACTTCTTCCTCCTCCATATTGGGGATACCAGGTCAAAATAGATGCGGACTTGCGGAGGAGAAGATTATTAAGAGGGCGGCGTTCACGTGCGCAGAGCATGCTCTGGCTCTGCGGCTCCTGTTTAGTAGTTAAATAGCAGTTACATTACAGCGCCTTCTCTGTTTTATCCAAATTATTTATTTTAAAACAAGTATTCCTTAATTTAGTATCCACACATCATTTTAGTATACATTTTTATAAACATATATTTATTTTTAAAAAGTCAGCGAGAGAGAAGCCCGGCCCGACCCGACCCGAAGCAATGATTGACATTTTAGGCCCGACTGTTGGGCTCGGGCTTGGGCTTAAGATCTTACCTCTAGTGCAAACACATTTTTGTGTTTCCTCTGCCATCGGTTGGCCAGTCTCTTTATCCCTCTTTGTCCCACCAGTCTATCAGAGAATCATACACTTCAATTTCAGTATCGAAACAGTCGTATAACCTCTCCATTTTCCGAATGAAGCTGGGATCGTCCAGGGGACCCATCAGACGCGCCCCGGAGTCTCGGCGCACTCAGAGGACCTTCGGAGCCTCTTAACGCTTTGTCTAACATCATCAAGGTCCGCTTCAACATCGCCACTGCAGAAGTCCATCCGCTCTCCCACCGTGCCCGCACACGTGGTAGTGGGCCCAGAGGGGCACGCGGAGGCCGGACCACACGGGCCCGGAGCGGAGAGCGGGCCACACGGGTCCGGAGCGGAGAGCGGGCCACACGGGTCCGGAGTGGAGAGCGGACCGCATGGGCCCGGAGCGGAGATCTGATCACACGGGCCCGGAGCGGAGACCACATCACACGGGGCCGGAGCGGACGAGGGCCGGAGGGACTCGTCCCCCATGGTCTGAGATCTGAGCTTCGCCCCGTTCGTCTTCCGGGTGCGGCCAGACCCGGGGGCCCGGACCCCGGGCCGCGCCGCTTCCCCCGCTCCGGGGGCGAGGCGCTGGACCGCAGCAGCATCCGTAGCAGCATCCGGCTTAGCTCCCGCCGCCACGTCTACAGGGCGGAGGCCCCCGTCAGCCTCACCACTTCGCGAAGAGGAGGCGCGTGGAGGCAGCCCCTCATCCCTCGCCGTCACGAGTGCCTGTGCACTCTGAATCGCAGCATCCTGGACAGGCTCACCGTCCCGACTCGAGGCAACGGAGGAGGGGAAAGAGGAGGCGCAAGGAGGCAGCCCCTCGCCCTCCACCGTCACGAGTGCCTGTGCACTCTGAATCGCAGCATCCTGGACAGGCTCACTGTCCCGACTCGAGGCGACGGAGGAGGGTTCAGCCCCAGCTGCAGGGGGCAGCTTGGCCCGAGCACTTGGCCCTGGGCCCCGCGCACTCTCGGGCGTAATGCCCCTGATCCCCACACTTCCTACACAGGAAGCCAGGGCACTCACGCAACACATGGCCCGGCTGGAGACATCCTCTGCACAGCTTCACCTGCTTGTCGTGTATGACCCTAAAGTACGCAGGCCCCTCCTCAGTGTCGAACCTGACAGAATACAACAGAGACCTGACAGCGGCAGTGAAACGCACCCTCACAAACCTGGTGCCGTCCGCGATGCCAGTCCCCGGCCACACTTTCCTCCGTATCCCGGAAACAGCGGAGACTCCCCAGGAGTTGAGCTTCTGCACGATTTCCTCATCCCGGACGTACGCCGGCAGGCCCAAGAAGGAGACCACCATCTCGTCCCTGCCGATGGCTCGCCCATGGACCCTGGTGTCGCCGATCCGGAACCCATCCAGCAGCTTTTCCTTGGACGCCACCGTTATCTCGTACTTATCCTTGCTCACCATGCGGCAGGCAAGCACAGTCCCACATATCTCCTGCGCGGTCTTCAGCAAGGCCATAGGGGACAGGCCCGCTCCACCCACCAGGTCCAGAATGTCGTGGTTTTATATCTAGGTTTTTAAGCAGACACCGAGCGCAACTCGTTATTCACTTTTCAGACTTTATTAACCACCTTCTTAATACAACTCTCCGCAGTAACCCCCACCTCAAGAACACTTCCCATTTAACCCCTTCGTAATAAAAGCATCTTGTATTACAGGATACACCACATCCCCCTTTCTTGAGAACATTGCAGACTTAAAATGAACATTTACTGCATATGAAAAAAACAACTTTTCTTTTCTCTTTCACACATTAACACCCACGTTTACTTTCCTTAAAAGCATAACCCTTGGATGTCTTTATAAGTCTAGTCTCTGAGGTTTTTTGATGACACGCCCAAATCTAGAACAGACAGGACCCGGGGTCGCTCTCCTTGGGGTCTGAGCTACAGACTCTGAAAGGTTAGGCGAGACGTCCTCTGGCTGTCTGACTGGAGTACTAGGGATTTGTACTGGTGGAGTAGATTCTGGCAATGGTAAAAGGTGATGCCTGTTTCTCCTGATGGCTCCTGAAGGGCTATTGACAATGTATGAGCGGGGTGTGGAATGAGAAGAGATGACTGTCCCCTCAGACTTTGTGTCTGTGATCCACACAGGTTGTCCCGGTGAAAGTTTTGGAAGATCTTTCACACGATGTCTCCTGTTGTACACAGTGATGTCCTTCATTCTCTTCTCCCTCTCTCTCGTCTCCACTGTGACCTTGTCGGGCAGGCTGGGAATGAGCAAAGAAGAAAGCTGGGGTACAGGGGTGCGAAGTCTCCGTCCCATCAGTAGTTGTGCGGGGCTGTACCCATTAGCCAATGGGGTCGCTCGGTAAGCTAAAAGTGCAAGATATGGGTCTTCCGCTTTCTTTAAGAGTCTTTTCACAGTTTGGACATGACGCTCGGCCTCACCGTTGCTTTGTGCAAACCTTGGACTGCTGGTTATATGTCTGAAACCATAGGATGCTGCAAAGTCTTTAAACTGTTGGCTAGCAAACTGAGGTCCGTTATCACTGCAGAAAAGTTCTGGAATGCCATGTCTGGAAAAGATTGACTTTAAGTGTACTATAACATCCTCATATCTTGTAGGAGTCAGTTTAGCTATTTCTACAAATCTGGAATAGTAGTCTACAACGAGAATGTAGTTGCTATTGTTGAGAGAAAAAAGATCTGCTCCAACTTTTTCCCATGGTCTCTCGGGAAGCTCGCTGGGCATCAGCGGCTCCACTGGGTTGGCACGTTCTTTAATGCATATTGTACAGTTTTTCACAAGTTCATTGATTTGCCCACTCAGACCAGGCCACCACACTGCCTCTCTAGCTCTCTCTCTGCATCTAGACATTCCCTGATGTCCCTCGTGCAAGGCTGTGAGGACGGATTCGTGCATAGTGGTAGGAATAACTAGTCTGGCGCCTTTCAATAACAAATCGTCATGTACAGTTAGAGTGTCTCTGTGTGGCCAAAATGCTTTGATTGGGCCTGTGAGCTGACTATACTCTGGCCAACCTCTCTGACAAAATGACATGACTTGAGAGCATGTGCTGTCTGTTTTTAGCCGTTCTTTCAATTGTGTAATGTACATTGGACTAGCGGGCAGGCACTTAACTATTTCTTCTACATAAATGTTTGTGTCGGCCATTAGTTCTGCTGTTGCTTTAGTGTAACGAACAGGCCGTTCGTTACGGAATGAGTATCCACACATGCACTTTCATAGACTTTGCACTTTATATATATATTTACATTGCACCTTTAGAGCACGGAGCACTTACAAGATACGCTAATTTGCACATATAAGATTGCACACATTTGTATTGTTTTAAAGTATTTATTGAAAACATTTTTAGCGTTTGTCACGGAGTCCGGTCGGGCGGGTGCTTCCGGTAATGGTGGCCGCCGGTCTGTGGAGACAAACAACAACAATCAATGTGCAATATGTGCCACTTTTTAAATTAGTTGTGTCTTGTGTGTGTTTGCGTGTGTGGGATGTGGATATTTTAAAGTGTGAAAGTGGTATGCGTGGGTTGAGTTGTGGTTTTACTTACCTGTGTCTCATGTCCAGGTGTCTGGCCAAAAGATTCCCCGGGGGACCAGACACCATTTAAGAGTTCCGGGCCAGCTCAAGACAGCAGACATCGGGGGGAGGAAATGCCACCTATTTTAATTGGGTTTATTCATTTTATACTTTATTAGGTGTTTAGTTTCTAAGAGTTTATTTTTGTATGTGGGTTTTACATGGTTTATTTGATGATGGGTATTTTATTGGAGGATTTTAACTTAGTTTTAAACTGCTAATGTTAATGATACACCCCTTGGAGTTTTTATGGTTTTACCCAGCAGTATTTAAGCCACCTGTATCCTATCATTGATTGCTCTGCTGCTGGAGAAAAGCCACGCTCCTATCCTCCTTGCACCTTAATTTATTTTGCACTGCACTTTGCACGTGAGCACTTTATATTTTTTGTGCAACCTGAAAAAAAACATTAAAAAACTGTGGACCACGTCAACCCTGCCTCCAGTATCTGTTTGGTGGAACTCACTGCAATCCAGCCGCTCTACCCGTCTTGGTCACATTTGGTGCCAGAAGTGGGATCGCTGGCCTGGAGCCGGGCGTGGAATGCGAGCCGCCTCTTGGTCACATTTGGTGCCAGGAGTGGGATCCCGCCACAGTGGTCACATTTGGTGTCAGAAGTGCTGCCCCGCCACAGTGAGTCCGCAAATTAACATGATGCTAAGAGGAGGAAGAAAAGCTGAGGAGCCAGATGAAGGAAATGCTGTAACATCTGACCCCCAAGAGGGCACAAGTGGGTCCCATGATAAAGTGGAGGAGTTGATTGCTCTCGTGAAAGCATTGATCGAGAGGCAAGATGCCAGAGAGAGGAAGCAGGAGAAAGACCAGCTTCAACAGGAGCAGCGCTGGAAGGCCATGCAGCGGCAGTTCCAGCAAATCCAGCAGCAGCAGAGGAGGTCCGAGCACTCTGAGTTGTATGTGCAAGGACAAAATGAGCCATCAGGTGACTATGATGAGGATGATGGTGGTGAAGATTATGGCCCGGACCCTGGCGGCTATGGCTACAGACCGCAGAGGGAGCCCAAACTGCCAATCTTGACCCCAGAAGATGACATTGAACATTTTTTAATCACATTTGAGCGGATGGCCCAAGTTTGTCATTGGCCAAAGGAAGAGTGGGCGGTCCGCCTTGTCCCCCTATTGACTGGCAAGGCACGCAGCGCTTTTGTGCAAATGGACATTCGCCACTCCAACAAGTATCAAAAAGTGAAGGGGGCAATACTATCAAAGTATGAAACTTACCGTCGACGCTTCAGGTCCCTGAAAATGGAGGCAGAAGAGACGCCGCGGGAACTGTATGTGCGACTAAAGGACTTGCTGAACCGGTGGCTGCAGCCTGAGAAAACGTCAGCAGAGGGCGTCTGGGAGAAGCTCATCCTGGAGCAGTTTCTCCGTATGGTCAGCCCAAAGCTCGAGGTCTGGATCCGGGAAAGGGACCCTGCTAGTCTTGCAGAGGCTTTCCTGTCTGCCCGCAAAGGACCCAGAGCCAGCTATTTTGGACGGGAGCCCCGCTTTGTTCAGCCAAGTAAGTCCTATGGGGGTGATCAGGGTTGTGGTCCTGTACCCGGGGGGTTTAAAAGTAGGCCATCTCCACCTTATCAGACACGCCCTGCTAAAAAACCATCAAACAGGTCTCAGACACAGGAAGTCAGGTGTTATAACTGCAACAACTTGGGCCATACACAGAATTTCTGCCCAGCTCAAAAGTCAAAACCCTCTCTGTTGTGTTCAGTGCCTAGGCCGGCTGCAGTACTGACCATGGAGAGTAGGGGGTGCACAACACCTGTGCTGGTTAATGGCCAGAAAGTTAAAGCACTGTTGGACTCTGGTTGTTTCCAGTCTGTAGTCTTGTCCAGTTTGATCCCAGAGGAGAGGCGCTCTAAGGAGACTATACCACTTACCTGTATCCATGGAGATGAGCATACCTACCCAACAGCTGAGGTTTACATTACAGTAGGAGGTCAAACTTACCTATTAAATGTAGCCTTGGTACAAAATTTGTCATACAGTGTTATCCTGGGCAATGACATCCCAACACTATTGGATCTCATGGCTCAGGGTGACGGAAGAGAAGGAGGAAAAGACGGCAACCATGTCACTGAAGAACCCAAAAATGAACCGGTCAATTCAGTAAATGTCCTCACCAGAGCTCAGAAAGCTAAGGCTATGTTTGAGGAGCTTCCTTTTTGGGAGGAAGAGTTGGAGGGTCAGCCAGGGAAGGCTAGAAAACCCAAAGCTCAGAAAAGGAGAGAAAAGTATGCAGGTTCGCCCACAGAAGTCAAGGTATCGAAACCACTCAGTCCAGTTGAGTTTGAGATTCCATTGGACATGGGGACACTCCAAAAACAGGACCCTTCCCTAAAACCCTGGTTTGAGAAAGTGTCAGGTCAGCCAGGGGAAACAAAGTGTTTGGAGGAAACAAAATGCATAGTCAGAAATGGTATTTTGTATCAAGTAAATGACAAAAGTGAAGCGCTTGCCTTACCTCACCAGTTCAGACAGCAGGTAATGGAACTGGGCCACTCCATCCCCTGGGCCGGTCACATGGCATTTCAAAAAACACTGCGTCGAGTTGGCAGTCGTTTTGTGTGGCCAGGCATGTATACACAAATTTCAAAATTTTGCAAAACTTGTGAAAAATGCCAATTAACTGCAGGGAAAGGAGTTGGCCAGGCCCATTTGCAACCCCTGCCCATAATTGGTACCCCATTTGAAAGGATCGGAATGGACATTGTTGGTCCGCTTGAGAAAAGTTCTGCAGGAAACCGTTTCATTTTGGTCCTGTGTGATTATGCCACTAGATATCCTGAAGCATTTCCACTGCGCTCAATTAAAGCGAAGCAAATTGCAAATTGTCTATTGCAGCTGTTTTCTAGAGTGGGTGTGGCTAAAGAGATTCTGACCGATTGTGGTACTAATTTTATGTCCAGGTTGTTGAAACAGGTCTACCAGCTGTTGGGGGTTAAGGGGATCAGGACCACACCTTATCACCCCCAGACGGACGGGCTGGTAGAGCGCTATAATAAGACGCTAAAACACATGCTGCGCAAGTTTGTTTCCACCACAGGGGCTGATTGGGACCAGTGGCTGCCATATCTTTTGTTCGCATATAGAGAAGTCCCACAGGCATCCACTGGCTTCTCCCCCTTTGAACTGCTCTATGGACGCCAAGTACGGGGGCCATTGGATCTTCTAAAGGACTACTGGGAGCAAACAGAGACTGAAGGTGACAACATTATTGCTTATGTAATCAAAATGAGGGAGAGACTAGAGGCCATGTCTGCACTGGCCCAGGAGAACCTGAGGGAGGCGCAGTTGCAGCAAAAGACATGGTTTGATCAAAAGGCAAAGGATAGACTCTTCAGCCCAGGCCAAAAGGTACTATTATTGTTGCCTACAAGTGAGAATAAGCTGTTGGCTAAATGGCATGGCCCTTATGAAGTTACAAAACAGGTTGGAAAAGTAACTTATGAACTGCATATGCCAGAGAGACAAAAGAAACACCAGGTTTTTCATGTGAACCTCCTCAAAGAGTTCCATGAGCGGCAGGGGCCTGCACAGCAGCTATTGGTTCGGGCTGTGCAGGACAAAGAGGAAACGGAAAAGTATTTCCCTACCGGTGCTAAGGAACTGGTTGCTGTTGACCTCTCCCACCTCTCTCCCTCTCACCAGGAGGACATTCAGCCACTGCTTGACCCATTCCTTTTCCAGGAGACCCCGGGCTTCACCTCTTTAGTCCAGCACAAAATACGGCTAAAGAAGGATGCTCCAGTACGCCAGAGGAGCTACAGGATCCCTGAGCGGTTGGTCCCTGTGTTGCAAAAGGAAATCAAGCTAATGTTGGCGCTAGGAATAATTGAAGTGTCAAGTAGTGAATGGTGCAGTCCTATTGTACTGGTACCTAAGAAAGACGGCTCTTTGCGCTTTTGTATTGACTTTAGGTATCTCAACGCGATATCTAATTTTGATCCCTATCCAATGCCTCGGATAGATGACCTGTTGGAGCGAGTCGGGCGAGCGTCCTGCATTACTACCTTGGACCTCAGTAAAGGCTACTGGCAGCTGGCACTGGCCCCAGAGGCAAAGGAGCTGACTGCATTCCGGACACCATTTGGTATGTACCAATTTAAAGTAATGCCGTTTGGTCTGCAGGGGGCACCAGCAACTTTCCAGCGCCTGATGGACCATATACTGCGGGATGTGTCTGATTTCTCGGCTGCATACCTGGATGACGTGGTTGTGTACAGTAGCAACTGGGAAGAACATCTGTACCATCTCCAAGAGGTTTTGCAGAGAATCAGAGCAGCGGGACTGACCATCAATCCCCGGAAGTGTGCAATGGCCCATAACGAAGTGCAGTACCTTGGTTTCACCATCGGCTTTGGGAGGATCAAACCCCAGGTCGAGAAAATGGAGGCAATACGCTCGTTCCCTGTCCCCACCACAAAAAGGAAGGTGAGGGGATTTATTGGATTAGTGGGGTGGTACAGGAAGTTTGTGCCACATTTTTCTGAAAGAACTGCCATATTAACCAATTTGACTAAGAATGCAGCTCCAAACAAGGTGTGTTGGACGGAGGAGTGTGAGCAGGCATTTAAGGACTTGAAAGAGGCCATCTGTACAGGGCCAGTCCTCCATAGCCCTGACTTCAGCCAGCCCTTCATCCTCCAGACGGACGCCTCTCAAACTGGCCTCGGGGCGGTTTTAATTCAAGAAAAGGAGGGGAGAGGAGGCCGGTTGTTTTCCTGAGTCGGAGGCTGTTGGATCGGGAAACCAGGTACTCGACAGTTGAAAAGGAGTGCTTGGGAGTAAAATGGGCTGTTGACTCTCTCAGATACTACCTGCTTGGACGTCACTTTCTGTTGGAGACAGACCATCGCGCTCTCCAATGGCTGCATAAAATGAAGGATGCCAACAACCGCATCACTGGATGGTACCTCTCCTTGCAGCCATACAACTTTACAGTCCAGTACCGGCCCGGAAGAGATAACATGGTAGCGGACTGTCTCTCCAGGAGTGCTGAGGAGGAGGCTGCGCCTTAGGAGAGGGAGGGGGAAATGTAACGAACAGGCCGTTCGTTACGGAATGAGTATCCACACATGCACTTTCATAGACTTTGCACTTTATATATATATTTACATTGCACCTTTAGAGCACGGAGCACTTACAAGATACGCTAATTTGCACATATAAGATTGCACACATTTGTATTGTTTTAAAGTATTTATTGAAAACATTTTTAGCGTTTGTCACGGAGTCCGGTCGGGCGGGTGCTTCCGGTAATGGTGGCCGCCGGTCTGTGGAGACAAACAACAACAATCAATGTGCAATATGTGCCACTTTTTAAATTAGTTGTGTCTTGTGTGTGTTTGCGTGTGTGGGATGTGGATATTTTAAAGTGTGAAAGTGGTATGCGTGGGTTGAGTTGTGGTTTTACTTACCTGTGTCTCATGTCCAGGTGTCTGGCCAAAAGATTCCCCGGGGGACCAGACACCATTTAAGAGTTCCGGGCCAGCTCAAGACAGCAGACATCGGGGGAGGAAATGCCACCTATTTTAATTGGGTTTATTCATTTTATACTTTATTAGGTGTTTAGTTTCTAAGAGTTTATTTTTGTATGTGGGTTTTACATGGTTTATTTGATGATGGGTATTTTATTGGAGGATTTTAACTTAGTTTTAAACTGCTAATGTTAATGATACACCCCTTGGAGTTTTTATGGTTTTACCCAGCAGTATTTAAGCCACCTGTATCCTATCATTGATTGCTCTGCTGCTGGAGAAAAGCCACGCTCCTATCCTCCTTGCACCTTAATTTATTTTGCACTGCACTTTGCACGTGAGCACTTTATATTTTTTGTGCAACCTGAAAAAAAACATTAAAAAACTGTGGACCACGTCAACCCTGCCTCCAGTATCTGTTTGGTGGAACTCACTGCAATCCAGCCGCTCTACCCGTCTTGGTCACATTTAGAATCAATATCTTGTTTGATAGGAGTGCGTGACAGTGTGTCCGCTGTGAAAAGTGCTTTACCAGGAGTGTGACTAATAGTATAGTTGTATCTCATGAGCCTGAGTCTGAACCGCAAGATCCTGGGTGGAAGCTCTGTTAGGGCTTGTTGTCCCAACAAGCTGATGAGTGGCTTGTGGTCAGTCTCTAAGGAGAAGTGTCTCCCAATGAGAAAGTCTTTGAATCTTTCGCAACTCCAAGTTAGTCCGAGAGCCTCCTTCTCTATCTGAGCATACCTCTGCTCTGTCTCTGTCAAGGAGCGTGATGCGTATGCTACAGGTCTCCATTGCTCACCTTCTTTCTGAAAAAGGACTGCTCCAAGTCCATAGGATGAGGCATCTGCAGACAATTTCAGATCTTTGTTTGGGTCATAGAGTGTGAGAACAGGTGTAGATGTCAGATCTCTTTTCAGTTGATCAAAGGCTTTTTGCTGTGCACAGCTCCAAACCCACTGTTTTTTCTTGGATAACAGATCTCTTATGGGTTTGTCTTTTTCTGCCAGTCCTGGAATGAATTTGCCTAACTGATTGACCATTCCGAGAAAGCTGCGCACTTCACTGATGTTTGATGGCTCTTTCATTTCTTTCACAGCTCTGATTTTGTCTGGGTCCGGTTGGACTCCCTGCGCAGACAAAATGTGTCCGAGGAACTTTACCTCTTGCTTGCTCAGATCACATTTCTCCATGTTCAGTGTGACTCCGGCCTCTTGCAATTTGTTCAGCACTGTGTGAAGTCTTTTGTTGTGCTCCTGCTGGTTCTGTCCCCAAATGAGGATATCATCCATGTGACAAACCACGCCTGGTAGCCCATTGAGAATCATCGACATTCTCCGCTGGAAATGCTCTGGGGCTGAGGCGATTCCAAAAGGGAGCCTGTTGAAATAGTAACGTCCAAAAGGGGTAATGAACGTTGTGTAGTGTGCTGACTCGGGTGACAATGGAACCTGCCAGAAGCCTCTGTTAGCATCTAACTTGCTAAAGACGTTTGCTCCGGCCAGGGATCCAAGTGTCTGTTCCACAGAGGGCAGGATGTATTTTTCTCTGCACACTGCTTCGTTTAGGTGAGTGAGGTCTACGCATATGCGCACTGTGTCATTTTTCGTTGGCACTGGGACCTTACCTGAGCACCATTCAGTTGGTTGTTCTATTCTACTGATTACTCCCATGCCTTCCATTCTCTCCAGTTCCTGTTTCACTTTTCCCAATAAAGGGATGGGGACCCGTCTTGGTGTGGCCAGGGAAAAAGGTACAGCATCCTGTTTCAACTTAATAGTGTAAGGTTGCTGCATTACCCCCAACCCCTGACACAATCTTGGGTAATTCTCATTTAACATCTGCTTATCTATGTTGTCTACTCTAGACACAAGGTTTAACTTGACACTTGCGGGCCTGCTTAGCAGTGCAATGTGCAAATCTTTGACAACATACACATTCTCTTGTATTTCCAGTTCCCCTCTACACACTGTTTCTCTGCACATACCCAATACATTGAGTGGAGTACCCCCTGGACCGAACAATGGTCTATCTGGTTTACGTAGCTCTGAATCATTTTGATTTATACAGTAGTACATTTGGGCTGGGATAACAGAAACATCGGCTCCGGTGTCTATTTTAAATCTGACTTTATGGTTTCTGATAGTCAGATCTGCATACCAAGGATCTGATCCTACCTCTACTGAACCTAGGAATACTGGTGTGACGTTACCCTGCTCTGCTTCAATCATATGCACCGATTTAACTGATTTACACACCTTACTGTAATGTCCTCCTTTACCACACTTATGACAAGTCGCATCTTTCGCTGGACACTGTCCTTTGCCGTGCACCGGGGTTTTACCGCATCTGTAGCAGGATTGCTCATTTAATGTTTTGGTCCTCATTTGGTATTTTGGTTGACTTGTGCCTTTGTGTGTTGGAAACTTATGTTTCTTGAATTTTGCCGTCACAACATCTATTTCCGTTTTATATTCCCCTCTGATGTCTGTTTGTTGCCTTTTTATGACTTCTGACTGCCGGGCTTGATTTACTGCTTTCTCCAGTGTCAAATCCTTGTCCATTTGCAGTCTCTCAGCTAAACTAGTGTCTCTCAGTCCCACCACGAGCCGATCTCTTATTAACTCATCATGCAGTGCTCCATAGTTGCAGTTTTCTGCCAAAGCATAAAGCGCGGTGACAAATGTGTCCACAGTCTCATTAACTTGCTGCACTCTTTGATTAAACCGGGCTCTCTCATAGATAATGTTTTTCCTTGGCACAAAATATGTGTCTAACATGTCTCTCACTGCTTGATATTGATGTCTTTGTGCGTCCGATAAAACTTGACCTCGTAGAATGTCGTCCGCCTCATCTCCCATACAGTAGATGAGCGTGTTGACTTGGTTAGCCTCTGAGCTAAGGTGTAGGTTGCTAGCTAGTCTGAATCTTTCGAACCTACGTATCCACTTTTCCCATTGTTGTGGCTTAGAAAAATCAAACGGTTCGGGAGGCTGAATGGTGAATGTGGCGTTCGGGGGTGGATTGGCGTTAGCATTTTCGCCGTGATTTGCCTGTTGCTGGAGCGGTGGCATACGGGGCCGTGTGGCTCTTGCGCTAGCTCCCGCGTCTTCTTCCGACATCTTTTCGTCCGGAGAAAGCACTTTTAAAACTCACTCTGTCGCTCCGAGAACTGCTGGCTGTCACTCCCCGGCGAGTACCTCGTACGGTCGCTTCACTTCTGACACCATGTCGTGGCTTTATATCTAGGTTTTTAAGCAGACACCGAGCGCAACTCGTTATTCACTTTTCAGACTTTATTAACCACCTTCTTAATACAACTCTCCGCAGTAACCCCCACCTCAAGAACACTTCCCATTTAACCCCTTCATAATAAAAGCATCTTGTATTACAGGATACACCACACAGAAGGACCGTCAGATCTTTACCTTATTCTACACCCACATTCTTCCTCGCATCACCACCATTTTTCCTGGTACGATCCTCATTCCTACCACCCGCGTCCTCAGGCGGCTTTGCCGCCGGGCCTCGGGGCCCTGCGGGGGTTGCCATTGCGCTGCCCGCCTGGGGGGGAGCAAAGCTCGCGGAACACGGTGAAACCGCCACCCCCGCAGCTGGGAGGAGGTGAGCCAACAACCGAAAGGAGCTGAGAAGCCAAAATTATCCAAAAAGTTCAAAGAAGGAAACGAAAAAAACACCAAACTAGGCCCGCTCCGGCGGAGCGCGCCGTATGTTCGTGTGCTCGCTTTGAAGTCAGTAGAGCAAACACTTTTTTTTTTTTTTTTTTAAATCTTTTAATATTACAAGGTACACAATAATACACACTTCAGGTACATAATAGTACACATTTCATCACCACAATAACATTCACAAAGCACTCAGAAGACACATCGGGGGATGCGGGTACGGGAATAAACATCACTGGGCACAAGGGCCAAGAGAAACAGGAGGAATGTAGAGGACCAAAGGGATGAAGAAAGGGGCCTGGGGGAGAGCAAAGGTGATGCAGTGCAAACACATTTTTGTGTTTCCTCTGCCATCGGATGGCCAGTCTCTTTATCCGGGCTTTTGCCCTGTCCCACCAGTCTATCAGAGAATCATACACTTCAATTTCAGTATCGAAACAGTCGTATAACAGTCGAATGAAGCTGGGATCGTCCAGGGGACCCATCAGACGCGCCTCGGAGTCACGGCGTGTGGAAGAAATTCACAAGACCTCGTAGGAAAAATGCAGGCACTTTAATGTTGATCAGCAGAGGATACAGACATGATTCTTCAGATGTCCTGTCGTCTTGTCGTCTCCCTGTCGTCTCCTAAGTCTTGGTACAGAACTGAGCTAAATTTAACCTACAGAGTAGTTAACCATTAACTCAAACTAGGACCCTCAGGAAGGAACTTTATGCAGACGTGTCATGGTGGTACATAACATGGTAATAAAACACAGGCAAAGTCCAGTTTAAAAGACCACGTCTTCTAGGTTTTTCACTGAATCAGCATAAATCAGCCATAGTTGTCGTAAACCTCAATGTATTGGTAACTATTGATTGATAACACAAGAACAGGACATCAGCGACCTTTGACGTATTTCATAACAAAGAATATTTCCTCACAGACTCCTCTCTTTGATCACATAAACACATGTGATCACACTTACATAGTAGAGTGGCAAGATGCTCCCTCTACAAATAAAATTAATCATCCCAATATAACAATTTAACCTTAGCATTCATAGAGTATAACACATCTCAATGTCTTTATCAATATATCATGTAAATCATTGTACAAAACTCGGACGGCAGAATAAGTCACAAGGAGCAACACCTTAGGGCTTAGAATTTAGATCATTTATTTATTCAGCCAGAACTTAATTCGTTCAATTTTGATCAGACTAGATTAATGTATCAGTAAGTCGAAATTGCTCTATTAAACCTCTGAGGCAAGGGACAACGCAACAGCCAATTACAATTAAAATAGCAATTGCAGTCACTATGATAGTGATAATGGAGACAATTGTCGCAGCCCATGGGCCAAACATTTTATGAAACCAACTTGTCCAGGCATGTTCAAGTACACCAGAGTTTCTTTAAGCTGTGGGGACAAGGACCTCTTATGGACATGGTCCGGTCCCGTTTTATATAGAACTTGAGTCGGTTTTAAATTCAATGAATCTGTAGGACCTATAGTGAATGGGATAATTAGCATAATTGGCACACACCTGACCATGTTGGAGATAGTATTGCATACAGACGGAAGTCTGCACATAACCACCAAATATCTGCTCATGAAATGGATTGGTTAGTCAAAAGTGCAAAATTGTCATAATTTTCAGAAGTAAAAGTCTGATTACAAAAATTATTAGTGAAACCCTCAATGTCAACTCTGTTGTCAGTCCTTATGTCTGCGTTTGTGATCATATCTCTGAGAAAACATGTATACATTGCAGTTCCCATTTTCCAAGTGGTGGGTATGTCCTTTGAAGTTACAACCGGTAACTTGTCATGGAGTTAATAACACTCATCAGTCCGTTCAAATGATTTTCTAATGAAGAGCTTAAGTATACACGTCAAGTCCTTGTTATTGGAATATGGTATGGATGCAGTAGTTAGTTGTGGTCTGGCAGCTGAACATACAATACAATCTTCTGTGGTCAGAGTATGGACCGTATATTGTACTCATTTTAACCAAGTGTTTTCTATCATTTCCAATCCTGTCTCTATTTGTATTGCTTCAGTCAAAGAATTTATTTCATTCACTGGAGCAATCTTATTAATTACTAATATGGTTATGTGGATATAGCCTTCAAAATTTAAGTTGATTCTCCGATTACATGAAACAGTGGTGATTTTTGAGCACTGGAAACCTATAGCATATATTCCTAAGTCACTAACTTCTGGATTTTGAATTGATAGTTGCATCGCTGAGTAGGGGATTTACTCCCTCTGCAATGCTTTAGATCTGCTTGATAAGATGCCTCATCTTTCCTGATCTTTGTCAGGGTAATTCTCTGCTGTTGATCAGTTCTAAAATCACCTTGGTCTGTATTATGATGATCGTCCGTACTAGAAATTGCTCTGGTATTGTTTGTGACCCTGTGGTCCTCATAATTATTAGCTCTGGTCAGACAAGTGTCTTTACAAACAATTTGGGTATTAAAAACATAATCTATAGCGGGTATGTTTGACATACAGTCCAATATTTCACATACGTCGAATAAAACATTACATGTTTGGCCTTCATAGCAATATTTTTCAATTCTGGAAATTTTAGGAAGTTCCCATTTTGCCCTTTTAGTGCTCCTTGTGTCTTACCCATATGGTTGGCTGAGTTGGTCGTGCCGTGAGTGGTCGTTGTGGTTGTCGTGTTGTTTGCCAGCCGTCCGAGATCAGTCTCAGTCAGTAGAATGTATCCCCATACTATAACAGAGAATAATATAATCAGCGTAGTCAAGATTACACATTGTAAATTTAACAAATTATCATAATATGGCCTATACTGTCCTTTTTCTTCTCTATCTCCTCGATCTCCTCCCTTTTTCCTCCCCTTCTGGAGCCTCAGCGACGGAGGGTCAGGTGGGGTCATCAGGCTGTTCATCGGTTTCAGCATCCGGTTCTGCATAGGCAGCTTCATCCTGGTTCCAGTAGTCCATTGATGGTTTCTTAAATTCCTGCTGCTTGTTCTTCTTTGAGTTCATTTTGGTATTTCTGCAGTTGGAGTTTCATAGTGGCCAGTTCCAGCTCTTGTTTCTTCTCCTCGGCCTCTTTTTTCCCCCTTTGCCACTTGTTTATTTGATGGCTGCAGTGTGCGTCAAACTCATCATCAGATTTAGTGTATATGCCCATCACATCGTCCAGAGCGTCTTGCACTGCTTTTGGCATACCTTTCACCAGAGCTGAGCGATAGATGATTTTCATTCCTGCTCTGGCATCGATCCGCTCTCCTGTGGCATCATGGTATAGATTAGTGGCACGTTGTTTGTAACTGTAGTAGTCTTCGTTGTCTTTCATTTGCATTGACAACAATTCTTCGGTCACGACAGAAGGATAGCGTTGACTGAGTTCTCTCTCCAGCACATCACGATAGTTGTATACGCCTTCTTGATTACACAGTGCATATCTCAAGCTCCTTTCGATAGCTTTTTTGATGTTTCTGGCAACAGTTTCGTCAGCAGCTTTGGTCAGAGCAGCCTGAATATCACCCCAGCAAAGTTGGTCTCCTGCGGTTTGTTTAAAAAGAGCTCTTAGCCATGGTAAGCCACCTTTGGTAAGTCTTGGAAGTGTCAACATCAAAGCACTCCAGTCTTTGATTGAAAATGGCTGATAGACCACAGTTTGACCATCTGTTCTCACTGGATACACACTTGCTTTTGGCCCTCGTTCCTTCCGATGGCTGGGAGTATAAACTCCTGTCAGTACTTTGTGTGTTGCTTTGGAGGATGAGTCTTCTCCAAAATGGGAGGGCTTCGAGAATGTAGCAGCTTTAGTATCGGGAGTTCTCAGCTTGCCGCTGGTGTAGGGTGAGGGATGGTATGGTCTTGGTGACTTGTGGTAATAATCTCTTCGTTCAATAGGTGGGTCGGGTAATGATCGGTACATGTTATCAAATAGAGAAATCTCTCTGTCAGTGTCCTCATCCCATGCCCTTCTACTTCTTCTGTGTGACCTTCCTCTTCTCTCAGCAGACCCTTTTTCATCTTCGGTGTCACAACAAGAATCTCTGAATTGTCTATGAGTTAGCACTGAATCTTCCTTTATTTTCTCTTCTTTTCCGGTTTTCTTTAGGACCAAGATAGAAGACAGTTCTTTGGTATCTTGTAGGACTTTCAGCTCTCCTGCCCATTTTTGTAGCTTCTTAACCATCTTGAGTTCCCTCTCGTGCTTTTGTATTTTTGCTTGACAATTAGAGTCGTTTTTGATCTTCTGTATGTTTAGGCGGTTCACTTTATACAGGATGGCATTTTGTTTAGGCTCCAGTTTGCATTGTTGTATTTTTTCTTTGTAATAGTCTTTGATGTTCTTCCACTGCTCATCAGTTGGGGCTATGGCGCCCTCCCCTCCGTGTATCATCTTCTTCTTGGTGAATTTTTTAATCAGGGTTTTGATTTCAGTTTGATTTGCTCGGGCTTGTTTGGGGTCCGCTTCATCCTGGAGTGCTTTATTCAACCAATATTCTGTCAACTGGCCAACCATGATAAAGTGTGAGGACATTTTGTGGTAATTTGTTTTTTAAAGTTGAATTATTTATTTGTTATACAAATTTTGGGCACAACGTCCAGTTTATGGCTTTTTAGTGAATGTATCGCTATTTTGAGTACTGTATACTTTTGATTCTACCTTTGGGCTCTAAAAAATTTAATTCTTGGGGGCTTCTCCGTTCTATAGACAGTTCTCTAGAAGGGAGAAGAAATTTGATTTAGATAATTGTGACTTCGGGTTATAATTAGTTTAAAATATTTAATTTAAAATTTTAATCACCTGATTTACGCACAGTTTTTTTTGCCTCAATTAGAATATGTGTCCGTCACGTTTTGTTGTCTGCGGGACGGTCCGAATTGCAGCTATTAAGTTTTAAGCTTCTGCAACAAAGAGAGAGAAAAGTAGCGTAGGAGTAAACGTAGAATTTTGAAAATAATTATTTTATTAATATTTAATTTAGATAAAACAAAAAACTCCCAATCTTAAGTTAATTATAAAAGCAATTAGTTTATCCAGTACCTCCTTTAATATGACAGGTGATACAACCTTTTATATTTTCGAATTGTACCCGAAAAAATGAACTGTAATAAATTAAAAATAACCTTGAGCAATTTAAACCTCTATACTCCAATTATTTGTGTTAAATTTTAAAATGTATCTACCTCCTCAATTGTTTTAGGGCCTGATTGCCGATAAGATATTCACTTTAATAATTGCAATGCTGTCTCAATAGCTTAAACTGTTTCTTATTTATTTATTATTTCGTTCATTGATGGCACCGTGCAAAGAGTAATTCTCACACTGCTCCTTTAAACTCAAACTAGTCCAACTCGTACTGAGCAAACATACAGACCAGAGGCGCTCCGAGCCTGAAGCAACAAAGCGCTTTCTTTAATTCCCACATAACACTCAAAATACAGATTGACACTATTCTATCCTTGTCCCTAATTTTTCTAATTCCTTACTCAACTCTTACAGTATTAACAAGAACAACAACATTAATAGAGCTAAGTTACGGCTGACATATCTTCCCCTGTGACCTCTTGACCTCTCTGCTCGCTGCCGCTCATACACTCACACACACACACACACTCAGAGAGACCGCAGGCAGAAATAGACAAACACTCATAACAAAATGTATTATTCCCATGAAATTGATTAAACTAGCAAATCTTTGAGAGCTGAATTTAAAATATTTACAATTGTATTAAATTTAGAATTTATTGGTTTAAGTAAATTACACAATGCAAGACTTTTAATTAAGATTCGCCAAAACAAGACAATTTTCAGTAAATAAAAAAATCTCCCGTTTTAGGTTATTCTCCAAATATTCCAGGACATGCAATAATTTCAGAGACTTATTCCGAATTTTAAGAACATGCAATTTATTTCTAAGAACATGCAATTTTAAATTACTCAATAAATGCAGAATTATTTGATCCAAATATCATTTGTAAGATCATGACACTCACACAACCAGAATTTCCACAAACATCTCTCCAATAAATGCCATAATTCTTATCTTTCAACATTCTTCTATCACATTTTATTTATAATCAAAGCTTTCAACAAAACTTTACATAAACCACCCTAGCCAATGTTTAACTCAGATCAAAACTGGGTCTTATCCATCATAACAGCTCTAAACATCTCTCATCTCATGTTTGCTCAAATAAGTGCTTAAACAATTTCAACCATTTACAAAGTGCCATCAATTTGAACGATTTATTAATTTAATTCATTTAATTCAATTATACTATCCTCCTCACTACATACATCGCTATACATATCACCTCTCAGGGACCCACCGAAGGTAATTCTAAATGTGTCATACTCTTCTTTTAATTCTTTCAGTATCTGCGTAATTTTGGTGGAATTAGCCGAACACAGACTTTTCGTTATTTTTTCAGCTTTTTCGGTAATCTCCTTTACAAGCTCAGCTTTTAGTTTCAAGTGTATTTCTTTTTCACAAACTTTTGATGACGCTCTCGTAACAGTACTACCAGACGGGGAAAATCATACAAAGACAACCTGCTTGTAATTTAGGTCGGTTTTTCCAGGTACAACTCAATTTAATTTCGGTCACATCAGTTTCCTGTACCAAAGTATTATTAATTTCGTCACAAACAAAATTGCCCATCCCCTATAAGATTGAGTATGCTACGAGTGTCTGTCTATTTGTATCAGTTGCGTTTAGTTGGACAATTGACCTTCGGCCAATTCTACAGAAGCAAGTGACGTCATGTTCTTCGAACTGTTACTTCTGCATCTTGGGTGTCTTGAGAGCTTAAGGCAATCAAAAACACCAATAATGTTACTTTTAGTATCTGTTGATACTATATTTTGGAATTCCTTTTTTTGTAAACTCAAATTAGGAGTTTTTGTTTTTTTTTTTTGTGTAAAGTTTAACCACAAAAGTGTTTTTTCTTACAAAATCCGCTTTTTTCTCTCTCGTGCAAAGCAATAAACACGGAACTTAATTAATAACTTTGTTTTTTAATCACGCTTTATCAAATTTAAAGCTTAAACGTTCATTATTATTTTGATTCTACGCTCCTTCTTTTCTCACGTGTTGGCGTACAAACACGGACTTCTTAATTACTGATTTTATATTGTTTTAAAATTACCACTTAATTTATTACAAAGGTCCCTCACAAAACATCACATATAATTTTGGTTTTGGCCAATGTGACAGATATTCTTTGAAAAAGGCACTGCCATACCGTTTTGTGAAGCGCTTCTGGATGCGTTGTTTCTCAAAGGGGCCTTTGGGGGAGACGACGGCCTGGTCCTTTCTGCATAGTTCGGTCACGTCGCGGTGTCACCAAATTGTGGAAGAAATTCACAAGACCTCGTAGGAAAAATGCAGGCACTTTAATGTTGATCAGCAGAGGATACAGACATGATTCTTCAGATGTCCTGTCGTCTCCCTGTCGTCTCCTAAGTCTTGGTACAGAACTGAGCTAAATTTAACCTACAGAGTAGTTAACCATTAACTCAAACTAGGACCCTCAGGAAGGAACTTTATGCAGACGTGTCATGGTGGTACATAACATGGTAATAAAACACAGGCAAAGTCCAGTTTAAAAGACCACGTCTTCTAGGTTTTTCACTGAATCAGCATAAATCAGCCATAGTTGTCGTAAACCTCAATGTATTGGTAACTATTGATTGATAACACAAGAACAGGACATCAGCGACCTTTGACGTATTTCATAACAAAGAATATTTCCTCACAGGCGCACTCAGAGGACGTCCGGAGCCTCTTAACGCTTTGTCTAACCTCATCAAGGTCCGCTTCAACATCGCCACTGCAGAAGTCCATCTGCTCTCCCACTGCGCCCGCACACGTGGTAGCGGGTGCCTAGCACCTACGGTGCTTGGCCCCTAATAACATGTTTAATAAGCCTTGCTTTAGTTTTTGCTGCTCTGAAACAACACTTGTTTGAATCAGTCTCATATTTATCCTCCTGAGACCCGCCCATTCATTTGTGTCCTTTATAGTGCACATTGAGTTAACCAGTCGATCTTTTAAGTGTTTTGACATAGACTCTAGTTTGTGGCTGCACTATGATAAAAATAAATAAATAAATAAACCAAATTAATAATAATAATATAATAATAATAATAATAATAATAATAATAATAATAATAATAATAATAATAAACATGCATAAATAAGTAAACAAATAAATAAATAATACATAAAAATATAAAATAAATAAATAAATAAATACATAAATTGAACTTCTCCTTTGATCATAAATACATAAATAAATAAATAAATAAATAAATAAATAAATAAATAAGAATTAAAAAATAAATAAGAATTAAAAGGGAATCAAAACTTTTTGAGGTGACTGTAGAAACTTGTCAGAGATGTAGGTCATCAAAACAAAAAGTTTTTGTTCGGTTGTTAACTTCACATGGATTTAACACCATTACAGTCCATTCCAGAGGACATGTTACAACATTATGAATAAAAATAAAAAATTAACTAAATGTAAACGCTGAGGTGTTCATTTACCGCCAAATAGAAAATTAAAATAATAATTTAGATACACTTTTTTCTTTGGGTCCCAGGAGGATATTCTTGATTCTATGATGAGACTGTAATAAAATCTCCTCTTCCTCTCGTCCTGTGACAGAGTGTGTGTGCCCAGCTCCTGACGTGAGACTGTGAAAACTCAGTCCTGTTTAACTCTGTTTTAATCTCTTGTTTATTGTCTCTTTAAAGTGATTTAGACCAGAGCCAGCTTCTATAGTCTTTGTTTAGACTTTCTGTAATGCTGTGGTGCTATTTTAGACCAGACTTGGACTAGTCCTGTTGTGATATGATTTCGGTCCAATAAGTAAGTTCCAAAAAAAAAGAAGAGATTTTGATTCGATTGATTTATTTGTATTTAAAAAGATATTTCAGTAGGCCTGTTAAAGGAACTGTATGTAGCCTGCACTATTGCTGTTTTAAAAAAAGTCACTATAATCACAACTGAACCTGTGTCTCCAGAGCTTTAAAGGTCCCATGGCATGAAATTTTCACTTTCTGAGGTTTTTGAACGTTAATGTGAGCTCCCCTACCCTGTTTAGAAAAAAAACACAGCTCAAACGGGCGATTCTCAACAAGGCACCTTATTGACGTCAGCTCGAAAAATGCAGTTCCACCCCCGTCTGTCTGTACTCAGCGTCTCTGTAAATCACGCCCAGAGAGTTTGGACTGCGAATGCGCTAGGCAATGCGAAATGCGTTTTTTTATTTGCCTGGAGGCACATCCGAGTGTTTCTAGGCTCGGAAGTCCTTTATCTGAGCCTCTGGGCCTTTGAACAGCAGTGGTTTAATTTTATTTTCTGTGGAAATGTGTTTATTTTTCAATGGAAAGCTTCAAATCTCTTCTCCGCGTAAAAACGCGGAAATGGATCAGAGCGGACAGCTGAGAGCTGAGAGCTGAGAGCTGAGAGCGGAGAGTTTGGCCACGCCCCCACCCTCTACTATAGGCCATCTCTGTCCTCCTCATTTGCATTCAAGCAACAACTCCCATAATGGACTGTTCAGAGAGAGAAAAATGACTCATCTTATCTCTGTTTCTCATGCACTGAGTGTTGATTTTGAAGAAGGATTCATTTACAGTATTAGGGAACCATTAAGGAGCCATATAAAAGCATCAAGAAGTACCATGTCATGGGATCTTTAACCTGCAAATAGAGAACATATACAAGTTTTCCTCATTCTCAGTATATGGACAGGCCTCATGTGAAAGCTCAGAACCTCCAGAATTCCCTCCCTGGGTAATCGTCTTGAGAACCAAAACACCAAATGATAACATAAATAAATAGGCCATCATGTACAATGCTTTTGTAATTAAGAATAAATCAGTAATTGGATCAACAAACTGCAGCACGGAAAAGATTCTGCAGTCTGTGAAGGAGGCATCTTTAACTCAACTTAAATTTGGAAACCTTTCTTAGACGTTTTAACAGGACTGGACTTGGCTGTTGATGTTTGATGCTGATTTTCATTGTTAATATTATGATTTATTTTTTCATTTTATGTGTGTGGTGCATGACATGTTGGATTGTGGAATGTGGAGAAAGGGCTGGGGTATTGGAGTTTTATTTATTTATTTATTGTTTTATCTTTTTTTTTTCAAAATTGAATAAAATAAAATAAAGAAGTGTTATCAGTAAAATTTGATTAGAACATGTTTACCTCATACCTGGGGATACAGTTAGGTCATGTTTATTGAATTTAAAATCAAAATCTTACATTCTTTCTTACATTCCTCTTCCTTTTCTTAAAGATATAACATTTATTTTAGGGAGGCTCAGTATTTATTGTGTGTACAGTTTCTGTACACTAGTGGGGGATTTTTGTGTCACTGATATGACGTACTTTCAATATTAGTAGTATTTTTATGTACTTTAAATATTTTACCATGACAGTATCAGTATCTCCCCTCTCCTTTGGTCTCTGCTCATCTCTGGGTGAGTCAGTCCCACACAGATCTAATCAAGTGTAATGTCATGTATGTGTACCCTTCCACGCTCCACGAGTCCCAGTGGACAGGGCCAATCATGTGACCCCAGCCGCTGCAGCTGATTGGTCGATAGGGGAGAGGAAAGTCTGGTAATGATGACAGATGAGGTTTCCCCAGTATAAGAGGAGTCCAGAAGTAGAGACCAGTGCAGAGGGACACACAGAGGCACACATGGAGGGGCAACGGTGAGAAATATATTATATTTTGTCTTTAAAGGTGCACTGTGTAACTTTTCTGCTCGTTTTCATGGAGATGTTACTGCTATATGTCGTGCAATGTGCCGATCTATCATGTATTTCATTACAGGAGTTTTATTGCTTGCAAATGACTTGATAAATATACTTTCTTACTATGAGCCTGCTCTCCTTTCCACAGATCTGACTTGAGATAGACAGTGTTGGGAAGTAACTGAATAGATGTATTGAAAATATGTATTTTGAATAATAATTTTGAGGAACTGTATTCTGGTACAGTTACTCTTTCATTTGGTGGTATTCAGAATATAGTTTCCTAAATTAAAAGGGAGACATGGCGGTACTTCGTTGTGTCATTTTGGCTTTGAACTGCCTGGTGTTAGAGAGAAAAAGAAAGAAAACACAGCTTTTGCAGTGTGCATTTTGAGGGATTAAAAAAATATAAAAACTGTAATATAACTTCTAAATAAGTAGCAATAAAAATAGTATATACTTGTATATACATATAAATGTTTATACAAGTAAAGTAAAAAAGAACTAATATAGTAATATAAATACAGTATATATACAGTCGTTGTACAGTTGTAGGGAGTATTATCTGTTACATAAGGTGAGTTGTTGTACAGTTGTATGGAGTATGGTATGAATGTCGTCCTGTATCTCTCACTGTTTGAGCGGAGCTGTAGGAGCCTGTTAGAGAATGAGCTCCTCTGTCCCTCTATGGTCTGGTGCAGTGGGTGAGCAGGAGTGTCCATGATGGAGAGCAGTTTGTCCAGTGTCCTCCTGTCCCTCACTGTGACAAATGTCTTCAGCTCACAGCTGATCATGTGACCAGCTTTGCGGATCAATTTGTCAATCTGTCCAATATCCAATATCCCCCAGAAGAACCACAGCGTAGTCCAGGGTGCTGGCCACCACAGACTGGTAGAAGATCTCCAGTAACTTGCTGCACATTTGAAAGACTCTTACTTCCTGGAAGACTGGAGATCTTCTACCAACTGCAACTCAACGTAAAACTATTCAGAATACAGTACTCTGACTGGACCATGTATTAGAATAGAAGAAGTGACTTTATTGATCTCACACAGGAGAAATTCTTCTCTGCATTTAACCCATCCTGTTATTAGGAGCAGTGGGCAGCACATTACTGCGCCCGGGGACCATCTCCATGATCTTCTTGCTTCGGTTTGGTCAGAATTTTTACCTATGCTGCATGTTTTGGGTTGGTGGGGGAAAACTGGAGTGCCGCTCATGAGCGGATGAGCGGCGAAACGTTTTCGACCAAACAAACTTTGTCCAGTTGACAAATTGAATTTCTTCTTTTATCATAGTCCTATAGTACTAACAGTAGAAATACTGTTATTCTCTCATATGCACTGAGATATAACATTACCTATTTTACTGCATTGATATATTTCTATGATTATTGATTTGTCATAATTCCACCAATTGACTCTAAGTCAGACTCCTGTAGAAAAAAAAAACTCCGAAAACAAGGTTTTCAAATTGAGTCGTCTGGACATGTTAAATAGGTTGAAGACATTTTAACCTCTGATTGAAGAAGCTTTTCCATAGTTTATAAAGCCAGTGGTCAATGGCCACATAGTTTTATACAGCGCTTTTCCACCTTTCAGGCACTCACAGCACTTTACATCAAGGAACCACACACACATGCACACAACTGTATGCACACACCAGTGTATGCACACAGGGGGACACACAGGGGGGCGAGGTTGGGGTTAAGTGTCTTGCCCAAGGACACAACAACAGCATTCATCTGTGGGAGCTGGAATCACACTGCCAACCTGTGGGTCAGTGGATCTGTCAACCAGTGATGTTTAGCTCGAGAGTGGGATTAGATGACAATATGACACATTTTACATTACTGTACTGTATACCGTTGCTGTTGTAGTAGTAGTAGTAGTAATTATTGTAGTCATTTTGAGTTTAATTATATTGTCCAGAGTGTAGCGCTCCTCTGGCAAGCGATCAAAGAATTAATAAAGAATTAAATAAAAATATATCAGATCCTTCATCCCCACTGCCATCAGTGTATAACTCCACTATATAGTCCAAATGTGCAATATTTTCTATACTCTCTTATTTACTTATTTTGTTATTATTAATTATCTTGTCTGCATGCACTTTCTTGCTCAAACTTTCTCTTGCACTAAACTGCCTGGAGCTAATGTGGCAAGTGAATTTCTCCTATGTGAGATCAATAAAGTCTTATCTTATCTCTCTTATCTTATCTTATCTTATATTATGGCGTATTTTAGTTTATTTATGTAGCTGTTATGTCTGCTGTCTGCCTGCTATATTTATTCACTTTACAGTACTCTACTCCGAGCCCCTCCCGTGTGACTGAGCTCCTCACCCTATCTCAGCCACTCTGCGGAGGAAATTCATTTTGGTCATTTGTATCTGCGATCTTGTCCTTTCAGTCATTACCCAAAGCTCCTGACCATAGGCGAGGGGAGGAATGTATATTGACAGTAACATGAGAGCTTTGCCTTTTGGCTCAGCTCCCTCTTCACCACAACAGTCTGGTACAGCGACTGCATCACTGCCGACACTGCACCGATCCGTCTGTCAATCTGACGCTCCATCCTCCCGTCACTCGTGAACAAGACCCCGAGATACTTGAACTCCTCCACTTGAGGCAGGGACTCTCCACCCACCCGGAGAGGGCAAGCCACTTTTTTCTGGTCAAATTAACCTGCATTTTAAAGACCCTATAATCTATTTTTCAGACTTTTTAAATAACCTTTAGACATCTTAAAGGGCCTGTATTACGTTATTTCTGATCTATGTTCTAATGTTGTTTCCTCATCATAAACATACCTGGAGTTGTGTTTTGTTTCATTCACATGTTTAACACATGCATATGTAGGTTGAGCTCTTCTCTCACACAGAAAATATTCTGTTCCACCTTGTGATGTCATGTGGTAATGCAGGAAGGGTTGCCCTGTGTTTTTAAACTCCATATACCTTCACTAGAATCACTTGGATGATTTAATCCCTGGAATTGCCCATCTCTACTGAACTAAAAGGTAAAATGAGCTGTTGAAAACTACCATTTCGTGACATCACAAGGTGAAAAAGAGCATTTTGAGCTTACAGAAGCTCACAAGAGTCAAGAGTGAAATCTAACTGTTCTTCTTCTCCTCTATGCTTTAAGAGACATCCATCAGTCTCTGGACCGAAACTCCTCCTTCACCTCCTGCGGCACTTCCCGCTCCCCAGACGCTTCCTCCTCCTCCGTTACCTACAGCCCCACCTCCCTGGTCCTCATCGCCATGGCAACCGCATCCCTCAGCATCATCACCGTTGTCGGCAACACACTGGTCCTGCTGTCAATCAAAGTCAACCGACGCCTCCGAACCGTCAACAACTACTTCCTCCTCAGCTTGGCCATCGCGGACCTCGTCATTGGACTTTTTTGCATGAATATGTCTTCTTTGCACCTGCTGTTGGGACAATGGCCACTAGGAGGAGCAGTGTGTGACATGTGGCTAGTTTTGGACTACGCCATTAGCAGCGCATCGGTCATGAACTTGCTAATCATCAGTTTGGATAGGTACTTCTGTGTGACACGGCCGCTAAGTTATCCAACATGGCGGACAGGGAAGATGGCAGCAGTGATGATTGGTTCGGCGTGGGTTTTGTCGTTTACGTTGTGGACGCCACCGATTTTGTACTGGCAACGTGACGGAGGACAAAGAGCTGTGCCCGAAAACGATTGCTACATCCAGTTGCTAGCGAGTCCTACAGTGACATTAGTGACCACGGTGCCTTCGTTCTACCTCCCGGCTCTGGCCATGGTGGGGCTGTATTGGAGAGTGTCAGCCCACAGTCAGAGTCGTTTGGTCAGGGTGGGTTCAGGGCGAGGTGGGACGTGCAGTGGAGAGGGAGGCGGGAGAAGGTTTTCGAGTCCGTCGTTTAAAGATGTAAATGCTGCGAAGACGAACAGGAGCTGGAACAGTGAACTGGAGATCAGATCGGAGGCGTCACAGACCATCACCCAATCAGAAGCCAGCACGCCCAAACATGGATGCAACAGGATGTTCTACAGGAGTCCAGGTATGCTTATTATGCATTGTGGATACTTCAGTTAACAGCCCATCCATCCATTTTTTCCCACTTTATCCAGGGCCAGGTCAAGGGGGCAGCAGTCTAAGCAGGGACTCCCTGACTTCTCTCACCCAGACACTTCCTCCAGCAACTCTAGGGTGTTCCCCAAGGTGTTCCCAAGCCAGCCGAGAGACATAGTCCCTCTAGCCTTTCCTGGGTCTTCCTTGGGGCCTCCTTCCAGCCTCCAGATCCACAAAGCACATGTGGATAGGTTAGGCAAACTCCCATGAACCCTTGAGCACCCGATGGAGAGTTGGTCCAGTGTTCCACGACTGGGATGAAAACCACTGTAGTTGGAAGACACCCTTCAGCCCCCCCTTCTTAAAGAGAGGGACCACCACCCCGGGCTACCAGTCCAGAGGTACTGTGTGTCAGCCAACACAGCTCCACAACATCCAGAGACTTAAGATACTCAGGATGGATCTTATCCACCCCTGGAGCCTTGCCACCAAGGAGTGGGTCCACCTCCGAGTCCCCAGCCTCTAAATGATGATGGTGGGATTGAGATCCTCAATGTATTCCTTCCACCATCTAACATCCCCATTTGAGGTCAGCAGCTCTCCACCCACACTATAAACAGTGTTGGTGAAGCACTGCTTCCCCCTCCTGAGGCGCGCCTGTACCCATCAGCTGCCTCAAGAGTCCCACAAGCCAATAAGGCTGATAGGACTCCGTCTTCCATCCCTTACTTCTGGTGTCAACCACTGCGTTTGGGGATTGCCACCATGTCAGGCACTACAGATCCTACGACCACAGCTATGAGCGGCTGCATCGACAATAGAGGTGGAGAACATGGTCCACTCAAACTCCATGTCCCCAGCCTACCCCGGGATCTGTCACACCCATAGCATTGCAGCTGAATGCAGTGGGTGTGATGTCACCATAGCATTTTGTCAGTCAAAGCTGTTGCTAACGCCCAGTGGGAGTGACCTGAGGGAAAATAGGTACTGGAGTGGTTATTAATGTTCATATCTAATTTATATCATATCTAATTTAGAGAGAGAGAATAGTGAAATTAAAAACCCAGGGTCATGTAAAACGTCGTTATATGAACATTTAAGACCAAAATGATGAGGCTCACAGCAGCTCACAAGTCAACTGTGACTAGCGCTCAAAGGAACCACTTTGCACCCAACTGACATAAGTTCAACTTTATTGTGTGAGCAAAGAAAGCCGAAAATCATCAGCCTTCAACAGTCCAAGATGTTCTGGGTAGTGTAGATGCTCCAGATGGCTTAAAATCATAAGGAGGAACCCTAAGGAGCAAGCTCCTAAGGTTTCTAGCACTTTAAAATTGTAACTTCTTAAACTAGTTCTTATAAAAATCTTTTCCTATTTTTTTAAGTGGTTCAATTGGTAATGTGTTAAGAGAAAACGAAACACCCAAACTGAGCTAATACAAACATTTAAGTGCACCTCACCTCAATTTAAAATAAATAAACACATGTAGGTTTGTTGTGTTTACAGTGGACTCCTCTCCCTCACACGTCTCTGACCTGACCCGTATGGACCCAGACTCCAGCAGTACCGTGGACCTCCACAGGATGGCGTCAGCTCTGTTCAGCCGCTCTTGCCCCAGCCTCAGGTCCACAGAGCGCAGACACAGACGTGTTCTGGCCCGGGAGCAGCGCGTCACTCGGACCATCTTCTCCATCTTGCTGGCCTTTATCTTCACGTGGACCCCGTACAACGTGATGGCTCTGGTGGCAGCCTTCTGTCACCGGTGCGTCCCCAGGCAGCTCTGGCGCCTCGGCTGCTGGCTGTGCTACGTCAACTCTGCCTTGAACCCGTGCTGCTACGCCCTGTGCAATCACCGCTTCAGGGAGACCTATTTCAGCCTGCTCAGGTGCAGAGGCAGGAAGACTAGATGATTATAGGCCTGCGTTAAACCAGCGTTAAACCAGCGTTAAACTAGCGTTAAACCAGCGTTAGACCTGCTTTAGACCTGCTTTAGACCTGTGTTAGACCTGCTTTAGACCTGCTTTAGACCTGCTTTAGACCTGCTTTAGACCTGTGTTAGACCTGCTTTAGACCTGCTTTAGACCTGCTTTAAATCTGCAGCACACTTTGCAGCCACCACCCTCTTCAACCTGTTCCAGGGTTGATTATAGGCCAGGTCCTGTAGGTCTAGGTTTAGACTTGGTTTAGACCTGGTTTAGTCCTGGCTTAGACCTGATTGAAGAAATAAGTTCTGTGGGGTAATCAAAAATGTTAAACTGAGAAGAGCACGGCATAGCTACATTTTGCTGCCATCGTCTGGCCCAGATACACCAGATTTACATGTTCTTCAAATTTGTAAAACATGCATTTTTCATTTTTTTTTTTTTAAGTTTCAAATGTAACTTTTTAGTAGGAATTGCATCACCTGCTTGCCTCTTTGTCTTTGCCTAGAATGTTCCACAGCATGGCATTGAACACATCAATTTATTTCAGTAGAGGTACATTTGTCACTCAAATACAAATGAAACACGTATTCTCCACTCCACAGTCTCCACTCCACAGCTCTTATATGTAATTTGGCCAAGCGGTGTTACTTGATTGTCTCCATGGCGCTACATAAGTAATATGCCATACTGTGAAACATTCTAGGAAAATAACCCACCACTTTAGAAGTTACACAGTGACACTTAAACGTGCACATGTTTTTCTAATTCTGACAGTGTTGTATAAAGTACTGGAAAATCAAACTCAAGTAAAAGTATAGGTACCCCTCCCAAAAATGACTTTGGTAAAAGTCGAAGTCACTGACTGAAATGTTACTTGAGTAAAAGTCTTAAAGTATCTGGAACTTCTTGTACTTAAGTATGACAAGTAATGTAAAAATAAATGTACTCAAGTAATGCAATTAAAAGTACAAGTAAAAGTATCAAGCAAAGGCAGTCTGAATTTAATATTTTTTAATGTTCACCCACCCCCCCACAAACATTTGTTTTTTTTTTTAATAACAGTGCTGAAAATAAGGCATACATAACACCATTGAAGGAGTGTTTTTGGAGGAAGAGGGTTTTTTGCAATTGGGCCCTTAATTTTACTGTAATATGGAGCACTGTTGAAGATATTGGGCTTGGTGATATCCATGATGAAACGCCGTCCTATGAGCAAGTAAATGCAGGCACAAAATACGTTATATAAATCCTTCTCTATCAGCGTAAGAGAACATTGTGTTTAAGTACGGCCAGGGATGCTCATGGTCAGGTCCCCCTTCATTTGTAGCCGACGTGGATGCTGTCTCCTCTTCCATCAGGGATGTTGATTGATTAAACTAGCTGCATGAAACCAACAGGTGTAGGCTGATTGTCATGCGCAAGTAGTGAACAAGCCCAGGCACGTCCTGACTTCCTTGCAGTCCTTGAGGTTTTTTTTGTAACGAGTAACTAAACGGCACATTGAAAATGTATCGGAGTAAAAGTATGCAATTAAATGTAGTGAAGTAAAAGTTATCTTTTTTTTTTTTTTTTTAAACTCAAGTAAAGTACAAAGTCTCCCAAAATGTACTTAAGTACAGTAGTGAAGTATTATTACTTCGTTACTATACAACACTGAATTCTGACTTGTTTTGGTGGGATTATATCTGGGTTAAGAAAAGTACAAAAATTCAGAAAGTAGTGGTCAGTTCTATAACAGAATCCCTCTACTTATATCATTAACAAAAACATCAACATCAAGAAAACACCATCTAAAATGCAAAGAAAATGTACGCACAAGGAAGGCATTTTTCTGACATTCATTTAAATGTCCTATAGTACGCAAAATGGACTCTTGTGAGCTTCAAGCCATGTTATAATGTTGTTACTTAATCAAAAACAGACCCAAAGTTGTGTTTTGTTTCATTCATACATGTTTGAGTAACTTTTTATTATTAGTCTGTCTACATCTCAAAATGCTCTGTTCCACCTTGTGACATCATGTAGTGGTAGCAGTTTTCAAGTTAACATCTACCTTTTATCTTTAGTTCAGTAGAGATGGAAAATTCCAGGTCTTAAATGATCCAAATGTTTCTAGTGAAGGTGTTTGGAGTTTAAAAACAGAGTGGCGCACTTCCTTTATGACCACATGACATCACAAGGTGGAACAGAGTGTTTTCAGTTTAAGAGAAGAGCTCAGTTACATGCATGTTAAACATGTGAGAATGAAACAAAACACAACTCCGGGTCTGTTTGTGATGAGGAAACAACATTAGAAAGAGAAACAAAGATCAGAAAATTTAAAAACAATAGTAAAATGTTCAATTTAATCATGGTAATTATGTTTTCATTAAACATGTACAGTAGTGGAAAACTTTACAGGAAATTTGCAATGTAAACAGAACACTCCCAGTAATTCTTTTGCTTTGTGTCATGATTTTAAACAAAGCTGGAGATTAAATATTAACCAAATAAGGCAAAGAGTGACTGTAAAAACACATCTAAAGTTAACTGCTGTTCTATCTGGGTCAGAGACTGTGACAGAACAAATGTACACATTTATTTTACAACAATATTTCAATTAAAATACAACAAATCCTTCTCATAAAGCTCCCATGTTTTAAATATTTACAAAACATTACATTAAATACATTCTGAAGTCGGTTTTATTTTGACAATGTCTGTGTTTGTAAACTTTTCCTTCAAACTACCCAAAAATAACCAGTAACCAGTACATCAAATCAGAATGCTAACTGGAGGCACTGCGCTGACAGACACTCTTAATCTGAGTTTTATTTGAACACAATCTGACCAGAGAGAGCTGACCTAATTGGGACTGAACAGGTGAGAGGATTTGTGCTGTTAAACAAGTTTTTGCTAATGTTTGCGTTGTGTCGCCATTGTAATCGCTGAACATTTTCACCATAGAACACCCATTCTTTTCAGTTTTTTAACTTACATTACAAGTCCTTGTTTAAAAATTGTATAGTAATAGTCCCTATTACTATAGGGACTATTACTAGTTTAGACCTGGTATAGTTCTGTTTTAGACTTGGTTTAGACGAGTTATAAGGTACTTGGTGTAACATTTTTAAACAGATATTAACATGAAATACTAGTCTGGACTAGTATGATCTGGTTTTGGCCTGGTTTACCCCTACGATTTCAGTAACCTCCGCCCCATTTCCAACCTACCCTTCATCTCCAAAATCCTTGAAAAGACTGTTGCCTCTCAACTCCACACCCACCTCAGTAATAACAATCTGTATGAACTATTCCAATCAGGCTTTCGACCCCTCCACAGCACAGAAACTGCACTCATAAAAATCACCAATGACCTCCTTATGGCAGCTGATACTGGTTTACTTTCCATCCTCATCCTCCTTGATCTTACCGCAGCGTTCGACACTATCTCCCACAGCACCCTCCTCCATAGACTATCTTCAATCAGCATTACTGACACCCCCCTCACCTGGTTTACCTCATACCTCACCGACCGCACACAATATATTCATCTCAAATCACACACATCCAACACTTTTCCTGTCTGCGCGGGGGTGCCCCAGGGCTCTGTCCTGCCCCTGCTCTTTATCATCTACATACTCCCTCTTGGCCATATCTTCCGTAAGTACAACATTCATTTTCATTGCTACGCGGATGACACCCAGCTCTACCTTTCCTCCAATGGTGGGAGTGATGAGGACATCACTCCCACCATTCTCCCTTACCCTCTGCTTGGTTCTCCTCCAACTTCCTAATGCTCAATAGTTCCAAAACAGAAGTCCTCTTAGTAGGCACTCCATCCACACTCTCCAAATCTAATAACTTCTCCATTAACATTAACAACTCAACTGTCCATCCCTCTTCTCAGGTCAAGAGTCTGGGTGTCATCCTCGACAGCACACTTTCATTTCATTCACACATCAATAATGTCACCCGGTCTGCATACTTCCACTTACGCAACATCTCTCGTCTCCGGCCCTCCCTCACTCCTCACACCACTGCCGTCCTATTCCACAGCCTCGTCACCTCTCGCATCGATTACTGTAACTCTCTTCTTTTTGGTCTCCCCAACAAATCCTTCAGAAACTGCAGCTCCTACAGAACTCTGCAGCCCGGATTATCACTCGGGCCCCCACTATCCATCACATCAGCCCCGTACTACAACAACTCCACTGGCTCCCCATAAAACAGCAAATTCACTTCAAAATACTCATTACCACATTCAAAGCATTACACAACCTAGCCCCACCATACATATGTGACCTCATCCACATCACCAATCCATCCCGCACCCTCCGCTCTTCCTCCTCTCTTCAGCTCTCTGTCCCCTCTGCCCGTCTCATCACCATGGGGAGCAGAGCCTTCAGCCGCTCTGCTCCTCAGCTCTGGAACTCTCTCCCTCCTGACCTCCGTAATATAGACTCTCTCCCACTCTTTAAATCCAGACTCAAAACCCACCTGTTCAGACTGTCCTACCTCTCATAGCCAATCACTCCACTCGGATTTTGTTTTTATCTTGTTTTATATGTGTTATTGTATTGTTTGTTTGTGCTTTTTATTCGTTTTTAACCTTGTGCAGTGTCCTTGGGTGTTCTGAAAGGCGCTTTTAAATAAAATGCATTATTATTATTATTATTTAGTCTTGGTCTAACCTTATAGTCCATGTTTAGACCTGGTTTAGTCTTGGTCTAACCTTATAGTCCATGTTTAGACCTGGTTTAGTCTTGGTATAACCGTTATAGTTTTGATTTGTAGTTTGATTTGTTTGTAGTTCTGGTAAGACCTGTTTTAGGGTTAGGTTGTTCAAACTTCCATAACGTAGCTCTTGATTAAACCAGTTTCAGTCCTGGTCCAGTCCTGATTTTTATCTTCAGAAACGTTACTATGCACGTCCAAACCTTCATGAAAATCTTATAAAACAGACTTGACATCTCTCTAAAAGTGTCCCTCAAAGCCTCTGTAGTCCAGGATCATAACCGGTTCTCTCATAGTTCTGGATTAGTTCTTGTTACTTCAGTTTATTGTGTTTGGGGATGCAGCCGCTGAGCTCGATAATTTCAGGCCAGGTCACGTATTTGTTCGTCTTAGGGTCATTCTTTATGTGCTGAAAGAAAAACAACAATATTTAAACTGTGTGTAGCCTGAGCTCTTACTTTGCTACTAATACTACTCTTAAAAAGGTACTAGAATCACATCTCAGTATATGGACCAATGATGTGCTGGTGAGGCACTGATGTCATCACAATCAGGTTTACAAATATGTAAACCAGGGCCTGCGTTGGTCTTCCTTTAATTATAAACTCCTGCTTCGACTGAAAGTCCAGTTTAGAAAACTGCTTGAGCTTTAATATGAAATCTTCCTCCAATTAAAAAGTAGAGACAGACAAGAAGAAAAAAAGTGAACAGATTGCTAAACTTGACTTGCTAACTCTAAATTGTAGCTTGCTGTCACTTATTCTATATCTATGGGATAAGAAAGTGGACAAAATAATTTGTAGTCACAAGAAATTAATCCATGCGTCTTTGGTTGTAGTTGAGCATAAAACAAATATTTGGATAAAACAAATGTTTGGATAAAACAAATGTTTGGATAAAACAAATCAGATGGAAGAAAGTGGACAAAAATACGTCATCAGTTACGTCATCACGTTACGTCGGCCGAGACCACTTGAATGGAGGACATATCTAATTGTTACGGTGACAATGCCGTTTCCCAATTCAGTGACGGCACGCTTGTGAGTGTGCCGTCGGTCTGTCGTCGAGACGGCGCATACTCGCTATGTCCTTAGTGCACTACGTTTCTCACATGGCCGCCTGTGAAATTGAACAGGTCCCGCCTCAGCTCAATGACAGTGTTGCCAACTTAGCGACTTTGTCGCTATTTTTAGCTACTTTCTGGACCCCCCTAGCGAGAAAATTAGACAAAAGCGACTAGCGACAAATCTAGCGACTTTTTTTGGTGATCAGACGCTCCAAAATCGCGGGAGGGGGAAAAATAATTGCGCCGTTTTCTCTCTTTCCCCGTTCAGAGAAAGAGACAGAGAGACACAGACAGAGAGGGGCAGTGGAAGAGACACTCACCAGTCTCTCCTCTGCTCCCTCCCATCTCGTCAGATCACCTCGGAGTCTGGTCATTCCTCTCTCTGTTTCTGTCATTCAGTTTCTCTCGTCACGTGCATATCCCTCTCATTCTTTAGAGCATTTCTTTTTTCTCCTCTTGTATTCAATCGCAATGCCACAACCAAAAGTGTATACACAAAAGTACAGACGGGAGTCTGTACTTTTGAAAAGTACTTTTGAAAAGCACAGAAAAGTTTTAAAAAGCTAGTTCTTTAGCACAAAAAACAAAAAATAAAAAGCTATAGCTTGCCCACTATAGCACAAAAAAAAAATAAAAAGCTTTAGTTAAACTACAGCACAAAAAAAAAAAAAACACAAAATAAAAAAGCAAGCTATAGATCTTGGACTACAGCTCAAAAAAAATATCTAAAAAATAAAAAACAAATAAAAAAATAAAAAACAAACAAGTATATGTAATAACAACACCAATAAAAGGTAAGTGTCACGGGGTAAGAAAGGTTAGGATGTGCCCCCCCCCCCCCCCGCCCCCCCCCGCCGCTCTCACGTTTGGATTGGACCGCTCGCTCGTCTAGCTACTTTTAGCTACTTCTGGGCGGGCCAATAGCTACTTCTGATGCTGGGGAGTTGGCAACACTGCTCAATGAGCCAGGTGGTCTGCTCCTTGTTCCCTAAAGACAAAAATATTATACTATTGCGACTAGTAATACTTGGAATTGGGACATGGCCAATGTTCCCCCTAATTTTTAATGTGTCTGAGCAAACACACTAACTCCACATCCGAAATGAACCCCCCCCCGCGCGGCTCGCACTTTGCAGATATAAAAAAATGACCCCGCGGCTGAATAAAAAGCTCTTTCGTCCCTGGTTTACAGGGCGCGGCACAAGTTTTCTTGTGCGCTGAGAATGTGCGAACAGTGCGCAGCTTAGAGTAAACGCTGGACATGGCGACACTGTAGAATATCCAGCATTACAACAGCAAAGGAAATATAGAAGTGTAAGGGGGAAAGCATGTGAACGGTAATACAGGTGCCGTGATCTATGCCGTTACGGCTACTGTCACACATGTTTAGTGTAGTTTATGAAGAGTTTCATGTAGCATAGTTGTAGGTGAGGTGAACCAGTAGTACGTATATTTTATAGTGACGTCGCAACTCTCACTTGTGGATGTCGCTGGCGAGTCGGTCTTTGTAGTCCCGCGCTGTGCATGCTGGGGCTTTTAAGTGTGCGGAGCGTGCATGTTTGCACACTTGGTCCACGCCCCGATTTCCATGGAAACGACGGCGCCGTTCAGAGCTCGTCTTGACGGTGCAGGGGGAAAAAAACGAATGGAACGGCCCTTGTCGCGCCGGATATGACGCATATCCCGTTCCAAGGACGCTAACAAGCGTGCCGTCGGGGAATTGGGAAACGGCCAGTAGTGTTGTACCTGAACGTGTTCACTGAACGATAGTTCATATTTTGGGCGAACGTGAACTGAACGCACTGTATTACTGCCTGATGAACGAACTGTGAACGAGGTCATTCTGGTGTCTGTGAACGACACGCGCTATCTATTTAACTTCGTTAACTCTAAACTGGGAAACGGCTCATGTCTCCATGCTGCCTTTTTTATTCTGTCTTGCTTCGATGACACATGCAGCGATGCAACGCTGGTGTTGCAAAATGAAATGTTTTCCCGCGGGTTTTCGCCTGGAACGCTACAGAAATCTGAGACCCTATTGAACGAAGTTAAATGGATAGCGCCTGTCGTTCACAGACACCAGAATGAACTCATTCACAGTTTGTTCATCAGGCAGTAATACGTGTTTGACATATTTTTGTCCACTTTCTTCCATCTGAGAAATTCGTATCCAAATATTTGTTTTATCCAAATATTTGTTTTATCCAAATATTTGTTTTATGCTCAACTACAACCAAAGACGCATGGATTAATTTCTTGTGACTACACGTTTTCGCTTGGATTAATTTTATTCGCTTGGATTAATTTCTTGTGAATACAAATTATTTTGTCCACTTTTTTATCCCATAATATCCCTGGGCTCACGAGCACCTCTACCATGAGGCCTCACCTGTACGTGCCTCACCCGACGCCTTTTCACAGCCGCTTTAGAGCAGAATGTGTCACTGCTGAGCTACAGTCAGTCAGTCCATGTGAGGCACGAATGGCTGGTGCCTCTCTGCACCAGTATTTGAACGGTAAAAGTGAAAGTTCAGCGATTTTGGAAAATGGCGAAGTTAAATAGAAAAAAACTAGTAAATAGTACAAATCATTGGATAAATACAACCATTTATTTTTTAATTTTACTTTTTTTTCTCTGTGATGCACGGCCTCACCTGCCTCCCCTGACTGCACGTCGCTGATATGGACAGCCCTCATGTGAAGCTCAGAAGCCCCAGAATTCCCTCCCTGAGCTGCAGATGCTGCACTAGTACTGATCCATGACTTGCTGCAGGTGCTGGAGTTTAGGTAGTGACCATTCAGATCAGAGAGAGGCATTCTAGGTTTAAACCAATTTGAATTCAGCACTAAAACTGGCTCATTCTGCTTTCTGATCTTAAAGGAAAAGTAACTTTTTTACAATCTGAGCCTTATTTCGGTAATAAAACCAGGGCTCTCAAGTTTTGAGCGTAATTTCCGAGGAGCGGGGGTGCGTAATGCCGTGTCAATGCGTGAGACTTGAGAGCCTGCTGTAAATGTTTGTCTAAAGAGCAAACTTAATGAGAGTTATATAAATGAAGTTAAAACTGAGAAACTGAGATGTTCTCAGTTTGTTTTATCATCTCCTCCTGTTCAGTCGCTGTCCTTATCACTGAGCGCGTGCTGCACTGTCAACAGTCTCCCCAACAGCAGAACAATCTATTTTCTGATTGGCTGAAAAGGGCGCGGCGCCTGATATCTGAGATTTTTTTCCGGGGAGCGGAGCAGGGAGGAGGGGGGGGGAGTTTTTTTTCGCTGAAAACGCACGGTGCCTGCATAAACTGAGCCACACAGACCGGTTTTCTGGGCACAAAAAAAAAAAAATTCAGCGTGAGAAATGCCATGTGGCGTGTGAGCGTGTGAACACGTCGAATTGCATGTGTCACACTCTCAATGCGTGAGACTTGAGAGCCCTGAATAAAACAAGTTGTTTTACTCACCCATAGCACTTTGGTGTCATATGGAGCACTTCCAGAGATGTTTTAGATTTGCGATCTCCGTAATGTGAGTTCTCGGGGCACATGTTTGCGGTCTCCAAATAACACAAACTTTAGCACTTTTCAAATCATAGAAGCTCGATGCCTTAGTCTACGATTTCGTTTGAGTCAAAAGTGGCCTGTAATCCGAGATTTATCCATAGTTTCGAGTAGATGAGGAGGCCAGTGCGCATGTGCAGAGTGTGCTCTCAGCTCCCGGGACCCAAACATGAAACGCAAAGCTGTAAACTATGGCTAAATCTCGGATTACAGGCCACTTTTGACTCAAACGAAAGTGTAGACTAAGACATCGAGCTTATATGATTTGAAGTGCTAAAGTTTGTGTTATTTGGAGCCCGCACGGGGCATATTACATGCTTGGGGAATATATTATATGCCCCGAGTTATGGCTAGAAGTCGCACTAGGCTAACGCAAATCTAAAACATCTCTGGAAGTGCTCCATATGACACCAAAGTGCTATGGGTGAGTAAAACAACTTGTTTTATTACCGAAATAAGGCTCAAATGGTAAAAAACGTTACTTTTCCTTTAAGAACCAAAACCCCATATTATTACATAAACAACCTTATCATCATGTCCAGTGTTTTTATAATTAAGAATAAATCAGCATTAGAATTGTTTGCTAAAAGGTACATTTGATTTGTGTTTACCTGTACACAAGTAGGTATGTACAGCTCCTGTCATTACACAAACTTGACTCTTGTGAGATTTAAGTCATGTTGGAATGTTGTTACCTCCTCAAAAACACCTGGAGTTGTGTTTTTTTCATTCACACGTTTGAGTAATTCTTCCTGTATGACATCACAAGGTGGAACAGAGCGTTTTCAGTTTGAGAGAATAACTCCGCCTAAATATGCAGGGTTTGTGTGTTAAGCATGTGTGAAACAAAACACAACTCCAGGTGTGTGATGAAGAAGCAGCATTATAACACAGATCAGACAATAGTGTTTTTAAAGCTCATGTAGAATCCGAGTTTGAACACAGCTGAGACTTGAGTTACCTTTTCAAATGTGGAGTTCACTGCGAGTCCTTTCCCGCCTACGAAAATCCAGTTATCTCTGAATCCAAGAGACTTCACCGAGGAACTGCCCAACCCCAGGATCAACTCCCGTGCCTCTTCATTTAATCTAAACACACAATGTAAAATAATAATAAAAAAGTGAATTTATGTTTCAAGGATTTTGTCTTATCATTTCAGAAATGTTTGTGAAGAAGCTCGAACAGTTGGAGGTGGTGATTTTAAGATCTGTGGTTTAGACCTGGATTGGTCCTGATTCAGTTTTTGTTCTGGTTTGGTCCTGGTTTAGTCCTTGTTCTGTTTTATCTTAGCCCTACTTTAGTTCTGGTTTGGTCCTGGTTTAGTCCTGTTTTAGTCCTGGTTTGGTCCCAGTTTAGTCTTGTTTTAATCCTGTTTTGGTCCTGGTTTTATTCTGGTTTAGTCCTGGATCAGTCCAGGTCCTGGTTCTACTTTAGTCCTTGTTTGATCCCAGTTTAGTCTTGTGTTTTTCCTGGTTGAGTCTTTGTTTAGTCCTATTTCAGTCTTGGTTGAGTCCAGTTTCAGTCCTGGTTTAGTCCTGGTTTAGTTCTTAAATAGACTTTACTTTGATGAGGGCTCGTCAAATGAAGCAATCAAGATGATGGAGCCTGTTTCTGTATGTTGGAGTAATTCAATCAGAGGTTTCACATCTGCAACAATAAAAAAGATAAAATAATGAAGATTTTAAAGGTCCCATGGCATGAAATTTTCACTTTCTGAGGTTTTTGAACGTTAATGTGAGCTCCCCTACCCTGTTTAGGGGCCCCCCATGGTTAAAAGTTGTGAAATGTCTAAACTGAGCATTTGCGATCCTTTTCTGCGTTACAAAAAATCGGAGCTCAAACGGGCGAGTTTGAACAAGGCACCTTATTGACGTCAGATCGAAAAAAGAAATGCAAATGCAGTTCCACCCCCGTCTGTCTTTACTCAGTGTCTCTGTAAATCACGCCCAGAGAGTTTGGACTGCGAATGCGCTAGGCAATGCGAAATGCGTTTTTTTATTTGCCTGGAGGCACGTCCGAGTGTTTCTAGGCTCGGAAGTCCTTTATCTGAGCCTCTGGACCTTTGAACAGCAGTGGTTTAATTTTATTTTATGTGGAAATGTGTTTATTTTTCAATGGAACGCTTCAAATCTCTCCCCCCGTGCAAAAACAAGGAAATGGATCAGCTGAGGGCTCAGAGCCGAAAGCGGAGTTTGGCCACGCCCCCACCCTCTACTATTGGCCAGCTCTTTTCTCCTCATTTACATTCAAGCAACAACACCCATTATGGAGTGTTCCAGAGAGAGAAAAATTACTCTTTCTCATCTTATCTCTGTTTCTCATGCACTGAGTGTTGATTTTGAAGAAGGATTCATTTACAGTATTAGGAAACCATTAAGGAGCCATATAAAAGCATCAAGAAGTACCATGTCATGGGATCTTTAAAGGTGCATTCTGGAACATTTTTACTTGTCTCCATGAAGATGTTATTGCTCTGTCTGGAGTCCTCTACAGTTTGGCATTAGATGAACTTACTTATTAATCTTTATTACATTACTACTCTCATCTCTATGGAAACAAGCAGGTAGTGTACTGTCCATCAGAAATGTTACGCAGTGCACCTTTAATATTATAGTCAGATCACCTTTTTTATTGACTTTGCTATAAATCCAAGTTTAGTCAAGTTTAAGTCCTCTTTTCTTGTATTACCTCCACCATACATATTGTAGTGTCCTGTCTGTAGCAGCTCTCCAGTTGTTCCTACAAAAATACACATATATTAAATATTTCAATATGTGTATTAGTGTTTAAAAAGGAATAATGAATACATGATTAGATTAGATTATAATACAGTGAACCATCGCTCTATCACGGTTCACTCTTCGCGGCCTCGCTGTTTCGCGGATTTAAAAAAAAAAAAATTTCCAAAAAAAATTTTTTTTTTCTTTTTTTTTATAGTGTAACATTTTTTTTATAGTGTAACAATGTGGTCTGCGTCCTGATTGGCTAAGAGACTAGACCAGGACTAAACGTGGACTAAACCAGAACTAGACCAGGTCTGAACCAGGATTAAATCACTCCGTGCGGCTTTTGCGTTCGTTTGTGCGTGTTTGGTTTGTGGCTCGGGTTGAGAGCACGTGGTCCGGGTGCCGCAGTTCTATCTCCCCGGTGTACACGCGGCCTCGCTCTGCATTTTCTCATATTTGTCTCTAGACACGTGCTGCTCTGTCACGATGGATTTGTCCACGATGAGGGGTTTATCGTGGACAAATCCGTGACAGAGCAGCACGTGTCGCGCACTTCTCCAAGGGGTTGGTGCGCGTCTCGTCCCGGGACGTGGCAGTGCTCCTCGCGCGTCTGGCGGGGCTCCCGGGGCCGTGTCTCCCCCCACGCGTCACTATTAATACATTTTGTTGAAAATCTATGAAAGTTTGAGTGTTTAAACTAGAGACAAATGTGAGAAAATGTTAATTCCAGTCTGAGAAAAGCGTATAATGTGTGTGGTGAGGCATTTACAGACTTAAAACATGTAGAATAATTGTAAAATATAAAGTTGTCCTACTTCGCAGATTTCACTTATTGCGGGCTATTTCTGGAACCTAACCCCCGCGATAAACGAGGGATTACTGTACATAATAATAATAATCAAGAATAAAATAAATAATAATAATAAATTAAAGCCGCAAGCGGCGTTGGTCGGGACCTCGCACCTGCGTTTGTTCGTCTTACTGAGACGCACACCCATACCGAATTTCGTGTGCCTGGCACAATTATCTCACTTCCTGTTGGGCGTGGCCATGACATTGTAGATACCCTGTCAGAAGAGACCCTCTCAGACCCTGTCAGACCCTGTCAGACCCTGTCAGACCCTGTCAGACCCTGTCAGACCTTGTCAGACTCTGTTAGACCCTGTCAGACCCTGCATGCGGCCTACATGCTGAGGCCTACATGAACCTTCGATGCTTGTCCCCACATTGCTGCTTGCAGCTATATCAGATCAAAGGTACAAAGAACAAAGACCTTTGATCAGGGCGTTGCCTAGCAACAAATACCTCCCATTCATAACTCATCACTCCCATTCAATAAATACCTAATTTTATTGATCCGCCGTATCGTCATATTACCGCCTATTTGAAAATCCTTCGCAATTTAACATCTCCAACCAACGTCTTAAGATTATGTTCACCAAAATTTAAGCCTATCTGAGGTACGGTGTAGGAAAAGTGTTTCAAATTCCATACCTAACTTTATCGATCCGCCGTATCGTCATATTACCGCCTATTTGAAAATCCTTCGCAATTTAACATCTCCAACGTCTTAAGATTATGTTCACTAAAATTTAAGCCCATCTGAGGTACGGTGTAGGAGAAGTGTTTCAAATTCCATTCTATGTCAAATACCCCAAAATCACACAAAAGGCCAATTATCTCACTTCCTGTTGGGCGTGGCCATGACATTGCAGTGAGGCGTTTGTTCGTCTTATTGAGATACACGTCCCTACCGAATTTCGTGCGCCTATCTTAAACGGTATGCCAGCCCCGAAAGACAACGCGCTAGGGGGCGCTATCGAGCTCCTGGGGGTCCCCGGGGGACGGGACTTTTTGTGGTCGTACTGGCAGCAATTTGTGATGCCCGTGCAAAGTTTCGTTCGTTTTGAAGCATGGGAACATGCTCAAAATTGCCCCAGCGTGTATGAACAAGAATAATAATAATAATACGGAAACGAAGCAACAACAATAGGGACCTTCGTCCCCCTTCGGGCTCGGTCCCTAATAATAAGTATTATTAAGTTGGATACAGACCATTTAGAATAACTATATTAATTCCAGCCCCAGTATTTTTCTTTGCTGCTCCCAGAACTCTGCAAAAAGAAGAAGAAAAGAGTCCTGGTTTGGAAACTGTCTAGTTTAGACTTGGTTTAGCCCTCTTGGTTCAGTCCTGGTTCAGTCCTGGTTCAGTCCTGGTTTAGACCTGGTTTAGACCTGGTTCATTCCTGGTTCAGTCCTAGTTTAGACCTGGTTCAGTCCTGGTTCAGTCCTGGTTTAGACCTGGTTTAGACCTGGTTCATTCCTGGTTTAGACCTGGTTTAGACCTGGTTTAGACCTGGTTCAGTCCTAGTTCAGTCCTAGTTCAGTCCTAGTTCAGTCCTAGTTCAGTCCTGGTTTAGACCTGGTTCAGTCCAGGTTTAGGCCTGGTTTAGACCTGCTTCAGTCCTGGTTCAGTCCTGGTTTAGACCTGGTTTAGACCTGGTTTAGACCTGGTTCATTCCTGGTTTAGACCTGGTTCATTCCTAGTTCAGTCCTAGTTTAGACCTGGTTCAGTCCTGGTTTAGACCTGGTTTAGACCTGGTTCAATCCTAGTTCAGTCCTGGTTTAGACCTGGTTCATTCCTGGTTTAGACCTGGTTTAGACCTGGTTCATTCCTAGTTCAGTCCTAGTTTAGACCTGGTTCAGTCCTGGTTTAGACCTGGTTTAGACCTGGTTCAATCCTAGTTCAGTCCTGGTTTAGACCTGGTTCATTCCTGGTTTAGACCTGGTTTAGACCTGGTTTAGACCTGGTTCATTCCTGGTTTAGACCTGGTTTAGACCTGGTTCATTCCTGGTTTAGACCTGGTTTAGACCTGGTTTAGACCTGGTTCATTCCTGGTTTAGACCTGGTTTAGACCTGGTTTAGACCTGGTTCAGTCCTAGTTTAGACCTGGTCCAGTCCTAGTTCAGTCCTGGTTTAGACCTGGTTCAGTCCAGGTTAAATCCAGACCTACAGTTGGTTCATAAAGCAGATTTTCGGTGGGACGACGTTGGCGGCTCCGCTCATAATGTGAAAACTGAAGTGATCCTTGGAGCAGATCACTGTTGGACACGGGTTTACTGCAAGTGAAAAACAACACACACGTTTATTGTCATTTAGTTTTATTATTACAAAACTACACACAAATACATTAAATAAGTGAAAAAATACCTGCTTTCTTTTCCATCTTTAACTTTTCTGGCACTGTCCCAACTACAATACGAGAGGAAAAAAACAGGAAATTTTATGAACTTTTAACTCCACATACACGTTTTTGTGGAAATTCAATTTCGTCTAAGTCCTGGTTCAGTCCTGGCCCTGTATTGGACCTGATTTAGTCCTGGACAGTCCTGAGTTAGTCATGCTTTAGTCCTACTTTAGTCTTGGTTTGGACTTGTGTTAGTTCAGTCCTGGTTCAGTCCTGCTTTAGATCTACTTTAGTCCTGCTTTAGTTGTGCTTTAGTCATGGTTTAGTCCTGCTTTAATCGTGGTTTAGTCCTAGTTTAGTCCCGGTTTAGTCCTGGTTTAGTCCTGCTTTAGTCTTGGTTTGGACTTGTGTTCGATCAGTCCTGGTACAGTCCTGCTTTAGATCTAATTTAGTCCTGCTTTAGTCGTGGTTTAGTCCTAGTTTAGTCCCGGTTTAGTCCTGGTTTAGTCCTGCTTTAGTCTTGGTTTGGACTTGTGTTGGATCAGTCCTGGTACAGTCCTGCTTTAGATCTACTTTAGTCCTGCTTTAGTCATGGTTTAGTCCTACTTTAGTCATGGTTTAAGTCCTAGTTTAGTCCTGGTTTAATCCTCCTTTAGTCCTGCTTTTCTGTGTAAAGACTGCAGTAAAAGCTTGACTTCCTTGTCTGATTTGGCCCCTGCTGAATGACACTAACCTTTGACCTTTAACTGAATGCACAAATATTACAGGTTATTTAAAGACTTACCGCTGGTGATTTCCCTGTACTTTAGGAGTAGGAAGACGGAAAAGAAAGCCAGAGACAGGGCCGACAATATAAACTTCCAGAATCCTGAAAATGTAAATTTAAATTTAAATTAGTTTAGTCTTTGTCCAGACCTGGTTCAGACCTGGTTCAGACCTGGTTCAGACCTGGTTTAGACCTGGTTCAGTCCTTGTTTAGTCTTTGTCCAGTCCTGGTTCAGTACTTGTTCAGACCTGGTTCAGACCTGGTTCAGTCCTGGTTCAGTCCTGGTTCAGTCCTGGTTTAGTGTTGCTGTGCCTTTGAGCAAAACAGTGAAGAAATGCAACACTTACTCAAAATGCCTGGGCGATGGATTTTGGATCCACCTAGAAAATAAAACATATATTATTGATTGATAAGACATGTCTTATCAATGTCTTAAACCGCTATATAAGTAATAGTACTTTTCAACACAAAATACTACTATTAAAATTACACAACATCATATTTAGTTAGTTTAGTCCTGGTTTAGTTTTGGCTCCTGCTTCAGTCTTGGTTTAGTCCTGGTTTAGTTCTAGTGTACACCTATTTGATCCTTTTTCGTTCTAGTTCAGACCCGGTTAAGTTCTAATTTAGACCTGCTTAAGCCTTGGTTTAGTCCTGGTTAAGTTCTAATTCAGACCTACTTGATCCTGGTTTAGACTTAGTCCTGCTTCAGTCTTGGTTTAGTCCTGGTTAAGTACTAGTTTAGCCCTACTTAACTGTAATTTATTCTAAGTCTTAGAAAAGACTTATTATAAGTCTTTTTTAGTCCTGGTTACGACATGGTTTTAGACCTTTGGTCTTGTTTAGATCAGTTAGACCTAGTTTAGTCCTGGTTCAGTCCTGCTATAGTCTTGCTTTACTCATGTGTTAGTCCCTCTTTAGTCCTGCTTTAGTCCTGGTTTAGTTCTAGTTTTTTTGGTTTTGTGCTTGTTTACACCAGTTAGTTTAGTCCTGATTTCGTTCTGATGTTTTAGTCAAGATTTGGTCTTGGTTTAGTCCTGCTTTTATTTTGCTTTACTCCTGCGTTAGTCCTTCTTTAGTCCTGGTTTAGTTCTAGTCTTTTGGCTTTGGTCTTGTTTAGATCAGTTAGACCTAATTTAGTCCTGGTTCAGTCCTACTTCAGTCTTGCTTTACTCCTGCGTTAGTCCTTCTTTAGTCCTGGTTTAGTTCTAGTCTTTTGAGTTTGCTCTTGTTTAGAGCAGTCAGATCTAGTTTAGTCCTGATTAAGTCCTGGTGCAGATTGGTCCAGATTGGTCCTGGTTCAGTCCCGGTTCAGTCCACTGTTGTGTATTCTGTGAAGTACTTCCTGCTTTAGTTGCCCTTTGATGAGATGCAAAGAAGCGATTTTGCAAAACAGGAAGGAACTGGGCTAATCTGATGCAAAAACTGTCAGGCCAAAATAACACAGACAAACAGAAAACTTTCACAGGCGACGCATCTTAATGTTCACAACGCACTCTCCACAGATCTGACCTGTAACTTGACCTGGTGCTATCAGCTGCTTGTCTACATGATGGAGATAGATACGTTTAATGCCATATTGTGGAACATGCCTGCTGACAAAACAATAACATCTCCATGGAGACGATCAGGTGACATAAACTAAGACTTTGTGGGTGTAGTGGTTTATTTGTATATTGGCGCCTACTGCTGCTATTCCAAATTCTGAGAAAAAGTTGAAAAGAAAAGTTTAAAACCCTATTAAAATCACATCTAAAGTGCAGAGACAATTCACGATCGACATTTTTGTGACGGTTTAAACATTCATTTAAATATATAATACAATATGTAAGTATGTAAACAGCGTATGGATGTGGTGACTGAGACTGAATGGGACGAGTTTTACTTATTGATTTCATGGATGAATAATTGCATTAACATACACTGTATTTTATTGGCATGTGTGCCATGTATGACATCAGCCTGCACAGGCACTGAAGATGGAAATTAGTCATTTTGCTGTAACCTGCACAAACATACAGTATGACCGCTTTGTGTGATTTTATGTGCACTGTTCCTAAACAAATAAACTAAAAAAATAAAAATTAAAAAAAAAACAGTGATGTTGTCATTCATTTTCATTGTTCTAATCATAACTAAAATTTTAGTGTATCAGATATTGGCTTCCCAGATATGGATTCAGCAGACATCCCATTTGGGTCTATAAACTGGTGTAATAAGACCATTTACTGGCCCGAAACAGCCCATCATATGAAACTTAAATTTTTACAAAGCTGTTCTATAGATACAAAACCCGTTTGGATCAGGTTTTTCCATATGCTGGTTGTGTTTAAAGAAAAGTTACTTAAAGGCAAAGTATCGACATCAGTATCACAGCACAACCTGGATTGGTGCATCTCTAATCATAACTATTGCGTAGTTTAGACATGCTTTGGCTCATTATGGTTGCTAGGTAACAACTGTGTCATGTCTGCGGCCCATGTTTAACCAGGAAGCAAAATTACAAAAAAAAAAAAAAAGTAGGCAAGATTTTTGTTAAGTCTTAAAGGTGCACTATGTAACGTTTTGGTTGAGGGTTCGTCACCTGCTTGTTTCTATGGATACATCATTGCTCTGCCTGGGATGTTCCACAGTGTGGCATTAAACAGCGCCGCTTTACATTTATTCAGTCATAGGTGGTTTTATAGCTCCAAGATACCTATAACAACAGGCATAAGAATAAAAACAAAACTTAGGTGTGACCCTTATAACAGTGACAACAGAAGTCACCTGTGGTATTTACACAACCACAACCCTGTATTCTGCATCTTTCTGACTGTAGGGGTGTTAAGTAATGTCATAGGATGTCTAACCCAGAAAACAGGTCAGCCTCAGGGACACTGCAGTCTGTTTAGTGTGGAATGTTCCACTGTATGTCATTAAAGCAATAAAAAAACAGTAATGGAATATATGCAAATAAGATCAGACAAGTTGGTTTACTTCTGGTATGCAGTGGCTTTTGACCTGGGTTCAGGGGCGTTCTTTGACGGGGTCCACCTGGGCAATTGCCCCTAGCACCATCGCGGGGAGGGCGCCGCGGTGGCACGAAGAAAAAAAAACAACGGTGCGGAGCGCGCGCCCGCGGCGCACGGAGGCGCGGAGCAAGGGTCCACGCGGATCCTTGTGCGGGGGGTGGGGGGCTGGTGCTGGCTGATGAAGACAGTTACGTGAAGACAGAGTAGCGCGAAATGGTTCAGGTATAACAGTCTGACTCTGACCTCTCGCGCTAGGCAATGCTGCGAGCACAGTACAGAGTTTGTTTTAGGGGGAGGGGCCAGGGGGGTAATCATTCGGATTTCGGTCAGTGTCTTGAGGAGGTCACGGTGTACAGTATGACAAACAGTCGCGGTGATGGACCGAAAAAGATTGAAGCCATCAGGTGCCCAATTTTGAAAGAAACGGAAAGAAGAGGAGGAGAAGCGAGCAAAAGAAAAAGGTATGCTATCGACTAGTCTTCAAGTTTACTTCATGATGATGATGTTGTATTAGTTAAACTCCCCTGATGTGATTGTTGATGCATGTTTGCCCTTCCCCCAAGCACGAAAATGTTGCTATCATCATTGCTTGGATTAACGAAGGCTAAAAGCTATATACATGGTCGTTCAAACATTTATCGTGTCCTATAGCGCTTAGCTACAGGGAAGAGTTGTTGGCGAATGTCGACGAAATGTTTTTTTGTTTATTTGTTTTTTTGCTGGAGTGCACTTTTGCTTTTCTTAAATGGCTATAATGTGAAATAATTGCGCCTTTGGTCTTTTTTATGTTTTTATGTTATGTAGTTGTTGTGAATTGAGTTTGTAGGGACAACGGTCTTGTCTTGGGGTCTTGGGGTCTTGGGGGGGGGGCAAGAGTGGGTTTCGCCCAGGATGCAAATCACTCTAGGAACGCCACTGCCTGGGTTAGTCTTGGTTTAGAACTAATGTGGGCTTGTTTTTGTCCTGGTTTAGACCTGCTTTAAACTTACTTAAATGTTTTAAATGTTTTACTGTTTTAAAAGTTTAAAAGTTTGTATTTTAACTGTTGCTTTTAACTGCTTTTAACTGCCTATAATGTATATTATACTTGTTGTAAGGCGACCTTGAGTGTCCAGAAAGGCGCCTAATAAATAAAATGTATTATTATTATTATTATTATTATTATTATTATTATTATTATTATTATTATTATTATTTATTAATTTATTTATTTTTTAGTCCTAGTTTTGTCTTGCTGTAGTCCTGTCTTAGACCTAATTTAGTCCTGGTTTAGCCTTGTTTAGTCCTGGTCTAGACCTGATTTATACCTGGTTTAGCCCTGCTTTCATCCTGGTTTAGATCTAGTTTTGTTATGGTTGTTATGGTTTAGTCCTGCTCTAGTCCCGGTTTAGACCTAGTTTAGTCTTGTGGGGTATTCTCAATCTCAGCGGATCAAGCTTTATATTGACAATAAATGATTTGAACCTTTGTGTTTATTGCAGCTTCCCTTTTGTAATGAAATACTTTCTCAAAAAATGAAACCACAAATGTATTATTTGATGGTTCTGTTTAAATAAACAGAATGGCCTCTCTACCCATTGCTGATATCAAAAGCTTTTCCTTTCTGAAAGCTTTGAATAAAAGGTACTCTTACTGACAAAGTGCATGCGACAGGTTTTCATGTTTTTCTCATTCTGACGTGGTTTCCTGGGATAGTACCTGTGCTTAATATTTATCATAGTTTGACATCAGTTAAGTGACAATTTGTAAAGAAAAGCTGAAAAGAAAAGTACAAAATGTTCTAAAACAGCTATGTTACTAACAGTTTTATATTATAGCTTAACAAAATAAAAGTGTCATTTATTTTTATTAGTCTAATCATAACTACTGTGCAATTCAAACAAGTTTTCAGCCTTGATTGCTAGATAACAATTATTATTACTTTACCTCTACTTCACTTATACATTTTTAGGTAATTGTTATATTTTACTTCAATACATTTGAAAATGCATATCTGCAAATCTGGACTAAAAAGTAAAAAGTACTTTGAAATGGCTTTTTTAGATTTATCACATTCAATTTGAGTTTCCATCCCAACTTTGAACAAACTTTGTAAAATTACTAAATCAGTTGAATCGCTTAAAATCAGCTAAATTTGTTTTTAAATCAAAATCACTCATTAAATTATTCTATAAATCTCTGCAAAATACTTTTTACTCTTTAAGTACATATTTAAATGTCTGCTTTAAGACTTGACTAGACTTTTTCATGTGATATCTAACTGTTTGCCCCAACATTGAGTACTTCATTCACCACTGCTTCTACTGCCCAGTCCAAACAAGAAGTAAAATTAAAACTTCACAAAAATTTACAAATCTAGAAAAGACTAGGCAAGATTTTGAGTCAAATTTAATAATAAAATAATTTGGTTTTAGTGAAATGTGTAGTCTAATCTGTCCTGCACTTTTAATCTATTCAGAATTTTGTATAAATTTAATAAAACAGAATAAATTCATTTGTTTTCAACTCACCAATGCGGACCTGCAGCATGTTTCCTCTTTCTCTCACTCAAATGAAGGCTGCTTCCACAAACCAGTCCTTCCTGTTTCACCTGGCTCACAACTGACCAATCACAAGGCACCTCTTACCCGGTCCACCAGTTGGACGCGAGGATCTGGTTAGAGTCCACCTGTCGCAGCAAAAGGCTATAAACTATGTAAACAATAGAGATATGCAGGTTTAAAGTTATAAACCAGGACCAAACCAGGACCAAACCTGTAGTCCTGGTTTATAACTTTAAACCTGCATATCTCTATTGTTTACATAGTTTATAGCCTTTTGCTGCGACAGGTGGACTCTAACCAGATCCTCGCGTCCAACTGGTGGACCGGGTAAGAGGTGCCTTGTGATTGGTCAGTACACAGGTGAAACAGGAAGGACTGGTTTGTGGACCAAACTAGGATTAAATCAAGCCTAGATCAGGTCTACATCAGGACTAAACTAAAGACTGTATAAACAAGGAATAAGTCAGGACTAAATCAGGACTGAACAAAGACTAAATCAAGCCTACATCAGGACTAAACTATAGACTGTATAAACCAGGACTGAACCAAGACTAAACCAGCACTAAACCAAGATTAAATCAAGCCTAGGTCAGAACTATCTTAGACTGTCTTAGATAGTTTTTGTTGTGTTTTGTCTTTATATTGTATTTTGTACACTGTCTTTTTTGCACTGCTTGGCCAGAGAGAAACGAAATTTCGATTCGCTGTATGTTGAACACATATGGCAGAATTGACAATAAAGCTGACTTTGATCTTTGATTTGAACTATCCATCCATCCATTTTCTTCCACTTATCCAGAGTTGGGTTGAGAGGGCAACAGTCTAAGCAGGGACGCCCATACCTACTTCACCCCGGACACTTCCTCCAGCTCCTCCGGGGGGACAAGGGCCAAGGTGTTCCCAGGCCAGCCAGGAGACATCCATCCTCCAGCGTGTCCTGGGTCTTTCCCGGTGCCTCCTCCCGGTGAGACATGCCTGGAACACGGCTCGTCCAGGAGGCATCTGGAACAGATGCCCGAGCCACCTCAGCTGCTCCTCTCAACATGGAGAAACAGCGGCTCTACTCCGAGCTCCTCCCGTGTGACTGAGCTCCTCACCCTATCTCTAAGGGTGCGTCCAGCCACTCTTCAGAGGAAACTCATTTCGGCCGCTTGTATCCGCGATCTCGTCCTTTCGGTCATTACCCAGAGTTCATGACCATAGGTGAGGGTAGGAACGTAGATTGACCGGTAAATTGAGAGCTTCGCCTTTTGGCTCAGCTCCCTCTTCACCCCAACGATCAGGCACAGCCACCGCATCATCTTTGCAAAGGGCTGTTCGGTCCCTGTATGACCGGAGTGACTTTTTTTCGCTGAAAACGTGCGGTGCCTGCATTATCTAACCGATTTTCTGGGCACAGAAGTGCTGTGCGCTGCGCTTGAATTGCGTTACTAAATTTCAGCGTGAGAAATACCATGTGTGGCGTGTGAGCTTGTGAACACGTCGAATTGCGTGTGTCACACTCTCAAAGCGTGAGACTTGAGAGCCCTGTCTCTGCTGTTTGCAGATGATGTTGTCCTGATTGCTTCATCGAACCGGGACCTCCAGTGTGCACTGGGGCGGTTTGCAGCCGAGTGTGAAGCGGCTGGGATGAGGATCAGTTCTTCCAAATCCGCGGCTATGCTTCTCAACCGGAAAAGGGTGGCTTGCCCTCTCTGGGTGGGTGGGGAGTCTTGTTTTTGTCCTGATTCAGGGTTAGTCCTGGTTTAGATCTAGTTTAGTCCTGGTTTAAATTTAGTTTAGCCCCGATTTAGAAACACACCTCCAGGTATATTTTTGATGAGGTAACAACATTATAACATGTCTTAAAACTCACAAGTCCATTTTCTGTAACATCGGACCTTTAAATGCCAAGAATAATTGCTTCAGTTTTTTTCTCCATTTCTCCATTCATAACCCAGTATGAATTAAAAGGTCCCGTCAAGTTAACAGCTCCTTTTACCTTTAGTTCAATAGATTTGGGCAATTCCAGATATGAAATAATTCAAATTATTCTAGTGAAGATGGATGGAGTTTAAAAACACAGTGGAGCATTTCCTGTATTACCACATGACATCACAAGGTGGAATCGAGTGTTTTCGCCGTCATCTACTTGCTGCAGCGGGCGTTCACCCACCTGGAGGCTGCCAGAAGTGCTGTGAGAGTCATGTTCTTTGACTTCTCCAGCGCCTTCAACACCATCAGGGCCTGATGGTGTTGAAGGCCCTGATGGTGGGCCTTAAGCCCAAGCCCGAGCCCGATCTGACCCGACCCGAATTTCGGGTCGGGTTCGGGCCTAAAATGTCAATCATTGCTTCGGGTCGGGCTCGGGCTCGGGCCGGGCTTCTCTCTCGCTGACTTTTTTTAAAATAAATATATGTTTATAAAAATGTATAATAAAACGATGTGTGGATACTAAACTAAGGAATACTTGTTTTAAAATAAATCATTTGGATAAAACAGAGAAGGCGCTGTAAGGTAATTGCTATTTAACTATTAAACAGGAGCCGCTCTTAATAATCTTCCCCTCCGCAAGTCCGCATCTATTTTGACCTGGTATCCCCAATATGGAGGAGCAAGAAGTTAAGGATAAACTAAAGACAGGACTGAAAAGACAAACACGCACCGGTAAGAGTGAGGTGTGGAAAAGCTTCAAATTGATTGTTGAAAATGCTACAGAAACTTGCGTTGGCTTCGCTGAATGTAGTCAATGTGGCGCTTTGCTTTCATACGAGAGCAAAAAGACTGGCACCTCGACGTTCTCTCTAAGCTGCGCGCCTGTGCAGTTGCGCACTGCTCACACATTCTCAGCGCACAAGAAAACCTATGCAGCGCAGGGATGAAAGAGTTCCGCTTTTTTTTTCAGCCGCGGGGTCATCTGAATACGGGGGAATCGTCCAGTATTCAGAAACAAAAGTATGTGTCTCGTATTAAACTTCTACCGGTGTAAGCCACGAGCACGCGCAAGCCGCGAGCACGCGTAGCTCTTTCCGCGTGTAGCGGGGGTGCATGTCGGATGTCGCGCACAGGGTTCCAAGGAGCGCTCAGGGAGTTAGTGTGTTTGCTCAGACACATAAAACATTAGGGGGAACATTCGACGCTGAGCAGGCATTTAAACAGCTGTACTAGCAAAATTGATGATCGTCAAACATCTATATTATCATTTGTTTCAAAAAAACGCCCCTCACAAATAAAATATGAAATTTCGGGTTTGCTTCGGGCTCGGGCCTGCAAATCAAGTTAATTGGTCGGGCTCGGGCCGGGTCGGGCTTTAATACCCACGGGCCGAGTCGGGTCGGGCTGGATTTTTTAGGCCCGATCTTACCTCTACATCAGGCCGACGCTGCTGAGGGGGAAGCTGGAGGACGCAGGAGTTGATGGTCATCTTGCTGCCTGGACCATCAACTACCTCACTGACCGTCCACAGTACGTGCGACTGCGCGGCTTTGAGTCAGAGGTGGTAGTCTGCAGCACTGGGGCCCCCCAGGGAACTGTCCTCTCACCCTTCCTCTTCACCATATACACCTCGGACTTCACCTACAACACAGCCAGCTGCCATCTCCAGAAGTTCTCTGACGACTCGGCCATTGTGGGCTGTGTGTCTGAGGGGAACGAGCTGGAGTACCGCTCGGTCATCAGAGACTTTGTGGACTGGTGTGGGCACAACCACCTGAACCTAAACACCAGTATGACAAAGGAGCTGGTGATCGACTTCAGGAGAAGACCACTACCTCACTCACCGGTGAACATCCAGGAGCAGGACATAGAGACTGTGGACAGTTTCAAGTACCTGGGTGTTCACCTCAACAATAAACTGGACTGGTCCCACAACACCGACGCCCTGTACAAGAAGGGCCAGAGTCGCCTCCACCTCCTGAGGAGACTGAGGTCCTTTGGAGTGTGCAGGCCTCAGCTCAAGACTTTTTATGACTCTGTGGTGGCCTCTGCTCTCCTCTACGCTGTCGTCTGCTGAGCCCCGAGCAGCACAGAGCGGGACAGAAAAAGACTCAATAAGCTGGTCAGGAGGGCCAGCTCTATCCTGGGCTGTCCTCTGGACTCTGTAGAGGAGGTGGCTGAGAGGAGGGTGCTGGTCAAATTCACATCCATCATGGACGACACCTCTCACCCTCTGCACCGGACTGTAGAGGAGCTGAACAGCTCCTTCAGCAGCCGACTGAGGCACCCCCAGTGCAAGGAGCGCTACCGCAGATCCTTCATCCCCACCACCATCAGACTGTACAACTCCACTATATAGTCCAAACGTGCAATTTTTATACAATTTTCTTATCTACTTTTAAAAATAATAATAATAATTATTATTAATCTTGTCTATATGCACTTTTTTGTTCTCTTTTGCACTAAACTGCCTGGAGCTAATGTGGCAAGTGAATTTCTCCTATGTGAGATCAATGAAGTCTTTTTGAGAGAAGAACTCAGCCAAAATATACAGGATTTGTGTGCACAAGAGTTCACGCAAAAACAATTTATGCAGAAAAAGTACAATGAAACTGTATTTATATAAAGACAGATTAAATTTGTGAAAATCTGTCTTTTACAAATAAATACAAAAAATACAAATTCCAGAAAAAAAGAAGTAAACTTCTTTTTTTTCGCTTGACTTTACTCTTATTCCTTAATGAATAAGAGTAAAGTCAACTTTGGAACAAAAAAATACCAACTCTGCTGTTGTTCCATATTAACAACAAATACAACAATCGCATGCATTTCAGAACATTTATGGAAGTCTGAACTACAGGATCTGACTCAAATAACCGCAGGCTTCACTTTTTAAAAAATATATTTGAAAATTTAAAAACCAAACAGAACAACTTTTTACATTATATCACACGTATGAACAGTGAACACACTCAGTTTTTCAGTCCACCCTGTGAAACCCACCCTGTGAGCATTTCTTCAAAACATTTTCTACAACTGATTAAGGCATTGTCCAAAAGAAAGTAAATATTTTCAAATCCAAAAGTAGCAAGAATGTTCCTTTATACAAGTGGTTGAAATAAATACTGTTAAAGTTATAAACAAGATATAAGGGGAAATGATTATCGTGCCAATTTATAAAGGAGGGACAGCCCCTGAGAGGCTTAGGAGAGTACCCAGATTAAAATAGTTTGTACAGGGGAAGGATAGTGAATGACTGGGCAGATGCAGAGGAGAGGGTCAGAGAAAAGGATGCAGAGGAGAGGGCCAGATGGAGCAGAGGAAAGGGTCAAATGGAGGAGAGGGTCAGAGGATGCAGAAGAGAGGATCAAATAAAATGATTAGGCAAGTAAACTGTTACTGTTCAAACCAATGCTAAGAAAAACACTAGAGATCGACTGATGTATACCGTTGGCTACTGCATATCGACATTAAATATTCATTGTAGTTTTGGCTGATCTGCTGCAACAAGAATATGCATAAAGCTTCATCTGAACACTTTAGTTCAAAGAGATAATAGCTGAAAATGTGACTACACCGCACTCCTATGGATTTGTGGTAAAGAAAGTGCTATGGGTGCGTTTTTAATACATTTAAATAACAATTCAGGGAAAATGATCAAAATCTACCCCACATATCAGCCCAAAAATATCAGCCATTGATTTGTCTGGATTCTAAACAACTGATATCGCCACTGGCCATGAAAAAACACTTCAAATTTGCCCGAAACTAGCTTTAGAACAGTCTTTCCTTTCCTTTTGCCGTCATAAGTTCAAATGGGGGGCACTTGTCTATACAACTCTCTGGGAGAGTAACCAAATAGAAAAGCCATATATTTTGAACCTTATTATCTGAATTTGCCATATTAATGTCTTTAAGCCCTTTCAACTGACAACAATCACACTTGTGTGTTTGAATAAAATGCCACCACTTTTAACATCATAGTGAAATAAGTGCCTTTAATTTGTGCGAACTAAGAAAACACTGAACTCTGTGCCAGGTTTTGTTTCACATGGCTAAGCCCAGTAATTAAAGAGATACGGCCTATAAACGAGGTCAACAAATCTGAAATCTGACAGTTAAACAGCAAATTCCACCATAGAAATCCATTTTAAACCATCTATGAGTTTCAGACTGATGAAAAATGAAGACTGTTACCACAACAATTAACAAATCAAAAGCAAATATTCGAAAATCCTCAAAATGGCATCCATGAAAGTAAAACTGAAAGTCATGAATTGACTCTTTAGAACATATTGAAATCATACTGAAATTGTTTCAGTAGTCTTTAACTGATTGTGTCATGTCTGAACTTAAACTTTCATTGTAATTTATAAAAAAGTAATGGTTTTATGGATCAAAAAGTCACGCCGTGTATGTTTTCTGGTGGAGGGTCAGACACTGGCTTGCTTCGATAACCAGACACTTACTAATATGGAAACTAGTATTGAAAATAGATACACAATTGAATAAATATTGATACTAGGACTGGGTATTGCCAAGTTACGATCCAATCAGTACGTGTCCCAACACGATATATGTCCCGATGATTATGTAGAATAACAAAAGCATTGGAAGTTCATGTCCACAATACCCTTAACAGAATACAACGGTCTTCATGCAGTAATTAACAGATTAATATATGCACAGCTCAGCGATTTATAATGATTCGCTGTTTTTTAAAAGCATCACTGTATCAAGATATGATATATTGAGAGCATCCGTGACAGATAGAGAATATAACATATAAAATCTATACAATTTACTAAGCATTTTGTTGTGTATCAACTAATACCGAAGCTCCCAACAGGGTCACCTACTGCTGTCTAAGAATCATGAGAAAAAACTACAGATACAGAAAACTACATGGCTAATACTGATTGTTTAAAATATAGAGCAGGAACCAATGCCTGATAAGCTCTGCTGATATTTTTGGGATATTTTGGTTATTTTCTGCAAATAACGTAATTTCAATTTACTACTACAAATAATGAATACTGTGTTTTTTTAAGTAGTAGATTGACCAAAACCACAAGGCACATAGTGGACGTGCTAAAAAGTCAAAATTTTGGCCCAATATATTAATCGTTCTATGTCCAGGTGCAAGATCACAACGTTCGAGAAAAAACTATGTGGGTGGGGCAAAACGTTCAAACTAAACTATGCCTCTGTGTTGTGGTTTGAAATCAGGTACAGGCCTAATTTAACTCCTTAGCCCTACACATTCTGACCCTCCAGCAGAAAATTTCCACAGCACAACTTAAAAAAAAACAAAAAAAACAAACAAACAAAAAACAGTCCGGACTCTACATGAGCGAGTTGAGGTGTTGTACGTGTCCTACAGTGTTGAGCATGATCGCCCTCTGGTCCAGTATCTCCCTGTCCCGTGCCAGTGCTGCCCTCTCCTGGTCCACCATGGCACGGTCGCGCTGCAGATCCGCTCGTTCCCGCTCCAGCCACATCCTCTCCGCCTGCACCGCCGCCCTCTCCCTCTGCACGGAAGCCTTCTCCTGCTCCACCAACTGTCTGTCTCTCTCCAGCAGGGCGCGCTCTCGGTCCAAAATCCCCCACTCGCGATGCAGAGCGACGTTACTCTCAGTCACAAATGTTTCCGTGCTAAAATCGGGAGCAGTTGGTGCAGTAGTGGCAGTACTGGGAGGGATGTGAATTTGACTGGCTGGTTGGTGAGAAGGTGGTGGAGGAGGAGGTGGAGGAGGGGGTTGGTGAGGAGTAGAGGGTGCTTGGTGAGGAGTGGGATGGGCTTGGTGAGGTATGGAAGGGGCTATTTGGCGCTGTGGGCGGAGTTTGTGGGGCGGGTCGTCGGGTTCTTCGCCACAGTTCTCGGGGTTGAGCAGGGGGGCGCTGTGGGACAAGCGGCCCTCGATGGCGTCGTGCATCAAACTGAACCAGGGCCAAGAAGAAGGGTCCACGGATGTCTCCATCCCAACAGGAGGAAACCGCAGGTCCTAAAGAGAGGTCAGAGGTTAGGATACAAGAAAACATACAGGTTAAAGGGCCTATATTACGCCTTTTTTTAATCTGTTATAACAGCAAAAGAAATATTTTATTTACTACCTGGACGACTGAGGACTACCGTTGTTTCCTCATCAAAACCATACCTGGAGTTATTTCATCCACACAAACCCTGCATATTTAGGCTGAGTTCTTCTCTCAAACAGAAAACACTCTGCTCCGCATTTGCAGAGTGATAAAGATCCAACAGTGACAGTCTCTGAACTGTACCTTGTATCTCCTCTTGAGATTGTCCCATTTTTTGGCAAGTTGAACCGTGGAGACCTTCCCCTGTAGACCCAGCTCTCTCAGGATTGCTCTGAGGAGGACATAATACAGTTTAAAGATGCATCTATACAAACACAGAATATATATGTATATGATACTTTAACAGTGAACCATAGTAAACAGTCAGAGAGTTGCGTTTCTCTCTGGCCAAGCAGAGAAAGTACGGCCAGAGAGGGGCCGCTGCATCTGTGCGCGCTGCCATCTTGGTCATCAGTATAAATATATTTGAAGTAGTGAACTGTAGACTGCAGTACCTCCAGGCAGCTTTGGCGGCGTTCCTACGCCCGGTGAATAAGGCCTCGTTTGCAGCTCTGAGTTTGATCATCTTCTGAGTGTCCTCCTCCGACACTGACAGAAACAAAAGAGAAAATGGATGTATTTGAGTTTCTTGACAAGCAGTTAGTTTGACAATGATAATTAACAACAACAACAACAACAGCAACGATAACTAAAAACAAAGCCTTGAACGTAAAGACCACCTCCTCTACTTACTCTTATACGAGTGCTCTGTGGGCGATGACTCCTCTCCATTGGCATCTATGAGAGTCACATTCCCCTCCGAGTGTCCCAGGCTCTCCTCGTGCTCTGTGTTTTCTATGGAGTTTTCCATGGAGTTTTCTGACACTAGGCTCTGCTCCAGTTCCTGCACCGCGCTCCGGTCTTCCAGGGGGCAGTCTCTCTCTGGGGGCACAGAGGGCGGGGGGGAAGACAGGAAGAGCGTGTCGTCAGCGTTATTCCACACAGGCTCCACGGCGGGTGCTTTTCCGAGCAGACGGCCCTCGAATGCGTCGCTCATGAGCTGGAACCAAGGCCAACCCGCGGGGTTCACCTGGCCCTCCATCCCCTGAGGAGGGAACTTCAGGTCCTGTTAGGAGAAAAGAAAACCGTATAAGTGGTCATTTTCACAAACAAAAATACCTAAAAGGTTCCATACCAGTCCCCCCCCCCCCCAGTCCCAAGTGAAGCTCACTACAGATTTACTGAAAGAACTATATTATTTTACTTTTATTCTACCATCATTTTCACAAGCATTCATCTTGTCATGCATCACATATTTGGACATATTTACACTTTACTGTACAATAGGCTGGGGTTTGCTTTAATGCCATTGCATTACCTGCTTGGGTAGTTCTTTCATTTGTTGGATATCAGAGCATCTATGACAAATGAGTGTTCACCTGTCTGAATGAACGAGCCCTGCGCTGTCAGTGCTTCTGCATGGGAGGCAGTTAATTTTTTCAGATGGCGCTATAGAACAAACCAACAGTATCAACACACTGTTGGAAATGTGTTTCACACACCTTGAGGCCTCATCTAATAGATCTGTGATTTAGGATGCTCAGAATGCACAAGGTAAATGAGTAATATCTTTGAACAACAGCAAACTCTTTAAAGGTCCCATGGCATGAAATTTTCACTTTGAGGTTTTTGAACGTTAATGTGAGCTCCCCTACCCTGTTTAGGCCCCCCCCCCATGGCTAAAAGTTGCGAAATGTCTAAACTGAGCATTTGCGGTCCTTTTCTGCGTTACACAAAACCAGTGTTGAAACGGGAGAGTTCGGACAAGGCACCTTTTTGACGTCAGATCGGCAAATGCAGCTCCAGCCCCTCCCTCTGTCTCTGCTCAGCGTCCCTGTATATCCCGCCCATAGAGTTTGGACTGTGAATGCGCTACAATGCGAAATGCGTTTTTTTATTTGCCTGGAGGCACGTCCGAGTGTTTCTAGGCTCGCAAGTCCCTTACCCGACCCTCTGGACCTCTGAAATACCATCCATCCATCCATCCATCTTCTTCCGCTTATCCGGGGCCGGGTCGCGGGGGCAACAGTCTAAGCAGGGACTCCCAGACTTCCTTCACCCCGGACACTTCCTCCAGCTCCTCCGGGGGGACCCCAAGGCGTTCCCAGGCCAGCCGGGAGACATAGTCCCTCCAGCGGGTCCTGGGTCTTCCCCGGGGCCTCCTCCCGGTGGGACATGCCCGGAACACCTCCCGAGGGAGGCGTCCAGGAGGCATCCGAAACAGATGCCCGAGCCACCTCAGCTGGCTCCTCTCCACGTGGAGAAGCAGCGGCTCTACTCCGAGCGCCTCCCGTGTGAGTGAGCTCCTCACCCTATCTCTAAGGGTGCGCCCAGCCACTCCACGGAGGAAACTCATTTCGGCCGCTTGTATCCGCAATCTCGTCCTTTCGGTCATTACCCAAAGCTCATGACCATAGGTGAGGGTAGGAACGTAGACTGACCGGTAAATTGAGAGCTTCGCCTTTTGGCTCAGCTCCCTCTTCACCACAACGGTCCGGTACAACGACCGCATCACTGCCGACGCTGCACCGATCCGCCTGTCAATCTCACGCTCCATCCTCCCCTCACTCGTGAACAAGACCCCGAGATACTTGAACTCCTCCACTTGAGGCAAGGACTCTCCACCCACCCAGAGAGGGCAAACCACCTTTTTCCGGTCGAGAACCATGGCCTTGGATTTGGAGGAGCTGATCCTCATCCCAGCCGCTTCACACTCGGCTGCAAACCGCCCCAGTGCACATTGGAGGTCCCGGTTTGATGAAGGCATCAGGACAACATCATCTGCAAACAGCAGAGATGAGATCCTGTGGTTCCCAAACCGGATCCCCTCCGGCCCCTGACTGCGCCTAGAAATTCTGTCCATAAATATAATGAACAGAACCGGAACAGAACAGAACTCTGAAATACCAGTGGTTTAATTTTATTTTCTGTGTAAATATGCTTTTTTTCATTGCAAAGTCTCCCATCTGTCTTCCTGTGTTAAACACGGAAGCGAGCAGACAGTGGTGCAGAGCTGCGCTTCCAGCGGGGGAAACCCGCCCCCCCCCCCCGCTCCTTAGCCAATCTCTGTCCTTCTCATTTGCATTGAAGCAGCAACACCCAGAATAAAAGCATTTTATACACATACAGTGCCGTGAAAAAGTATTTGCCCCCTTCCTGATTTCTGTGTTTTTTGCATATTTATCACTCAAAACATTGTCAGATCATCAAACCAATTTTAATATCACACAGAAACAACCCAAGGAAAGACAAAATTCAGTTTTTGAATGATGATTCCATTTATTAGTGCACAAAAAAAATCTAAACCTATCTGGCCCTATGTGAAAAAGTAATTGCCCCCTTAATCTAATAGCCAGTTGAGCCTCCTTTGACAGCAATAACTGTAACCAAACGTTTGCGATAATTGGTGATGAGTCTTTCACACCGCTGGGGAGGGATTTTGGCCCACTCTTCTATGCAGAATTGTTTCAATTCTGCCATATTGGAGGGTTTTCTTGTATGAACTGCCCGTTTAAGGTCACACCACAGCATCTCAATCGGATTTAAATCCGGACTTTGACTTGGCCACTCCAAAACCTTAATTTTGTTTTCTTTGAGCCATTCAGAGGTGGACTTGCTGGTGTGTTTTGGATCATTGTCCTGTTGCATGATCCAAGAGCGCTTGAGTTTGAGGGCACGAACTGATGGCCGGACATTCTCCTTCAGGATCTTCTGGTAAACAGCAGAATTCATTTTTCCGTCAATCACAGCAAGTTGTCCTGGTCCTGAGGCAGCAAAGCAGGCCCAGACCATCACACTGCCACCACCATGCTTTACTGTGGGCACCATGTTCTTTTTATCAAATGCTGTGCCATTTTTACGCCAGATGAAACGGGCTGCAGACCTTCCAAAAAGTTCAATTTTAGACTCATCGGTCCACAAAATGTTTCTCCAAAAGTCTTGAGGGTCATCAAGGTGCTTTTTGGCAAAGGTGAGACGAGCCTTTGTGTTCTTTTGTGAAAGCAGTGGTTTTCTCCTGGGAACTCTTCCATGGATGCCATTTTTGGCCAGTGTTTTTCTAATGGTGGAGTCATGAACACTGACCTTAACTGAGGCCAACGAGGCCTGTAGTTCTTTCGATGTGCGTCTAGGTTCTTTTGTGACTTCCTGAATGAGCCGTCGTCGCACTCTTGGAGTAATCTTAGTTGGTCGACCACTCCTGGGAAGGGTTGCAACTGTTCCCAGTTTCCTCCATTTTTGAATAATGGCTCTGACAGTGGTTCGCTGGAGCCCCAGAGCTTTGGGAATGGCTTTGTAACCTTTTCCTGAATTATAGACTTCTATCACTTTTTTTCTCATTTGTTCTTGAATTTCTTTGGATCGTGGCATGATGTGTTTGTTCTTGAGATGTTGTAGCCAACTTCACTTTGTTTGACAGGAACTATTTAAGTGATTTCTTGATTCAACACAGGTGGTGACAATCAGGTGTGGGTGTGGCATGTAGAACTGAACTAAGTTTTCTCAAAACTGTGGTTAGTCACAGTTAGTTTGTGATTTAACAAGGGGGGGCAATTACTTTTTCACATAGGGCCAGATAGGTTTAGATTTTTTTTGTGCACTAATAAATGGAATCATCATTCAAAAACTGAATTTTGTCTTTCCTTGGGTTGTTTCTGTGTGATATTAAAATTGGTTTGATGATCTGACAATGTTTTGAGTGATAAATATGCAAAAAACACAGAAATCAGGAAGGGGGCAAATACTTTTTCACGGCACTGTATCTAGCCTCATGAAGACTGTCAGAGTCATATCTCATGCAGTGAGTGTTGATTTTGAAGAAGGATTCATTTACAGTATTAGGGAACCATTACGGAGCCATATAAAAGCATCAAGAAGTACCATGTCATGGGACCTTTAAAATTAACTTGTAAAGTTTAGGGCTGCAACTAACGATTATTTTCTTATTGACTAATTTATCAACTATTTTTTTTATTAATAGCTTAATTAAATTACAACTTTTTATGACTTTTAATTGAGCAATTTGTTCTAAATTTTCAGTAAAGATTCGTCTTGTTTTAGGGAACTATTATTAACTAATAGTTAATAAAAGGCATATTTTGTCTTATAGCTGATTATGTTACTGTGTCATGTGAGACAGTTACACTGCTCAAGACAAGGACATAACATGCTGCTTCAGACTTTATATACAGGCTGTAATATAGAACTACAATTTTGGTCAGCCACCCACAATCAGACTAATGGGCGTTTAAAGCTGACAGCTGACAGCATATTCTGCGCTGCGGTCAACATGTAGTGTACAGTCCGCGGTGTTGCTTACCAACCAGGTAGCTTCATCAGGGCAAGGACAAGGGCAAGTCACCAGCACAAGCTGGAGTTTAGTTTAAGTTGCTGATAATAAAAATAAATGTAATGCTAATTTATTTCTCTAATTGCATAATAAATGTAGATGACTAATGGGTTTTCTATTTCATTTTCCAATAATCATGTTCTAGTCCATCAGGGATGAAAGTGACCAGTAATGAAAAAAGCTGAAAGCCACCGAAAAGCTAGGGGTGTCTGGGGGCATTTTTGAACTCTAGATGCTCTGAGATGCAATCTGGGGTCATTTCAGCCAATAAAAACTAAGATGTCAACCACCCATTTTGGTGGGAAAAATTCCCTTTCCCCCTCTTGATGATCACACTTTGCACGACCTTCTCACAAAATTTAGGGCTTAATGATCTTCATGTGGGAAAAGGCTGACTCACATAAATAAGTTTTCATAAATCTATCTCCATTTTATCTGATAAATGTTCATTTCAATTAGTAAACTGCACTGCACTTAAACACTCTGTGCCCCGTTTTTGGACCCTCACCCACAGTTTGAGCACCCCTTCTTTGATTATTTTTTTTTAACCTGTTTTTTCAACTTCCTATCTGGAATAACATTCTCTTACTGGTTTTGCAGTGGTATTTACCTCTGCACATTTACCAAACGCATGTTGTGACAGACACATTTGTGCACTTTTATTAGGCAAAATTCAACCACATGTCGCAGTAGACCTGCTCTGTGCTGTAGACCTGCTCTGTGCTGTAGACCTGCTCTGTGCTGTAGACCTGCTGTGCTGTAGACCTGCTCTGTGCAGACACTAACATATTTAGATTAGTTTTTGCTTCGCGTTTCATCCTTGCACTTTTAAATCAAAGCGCATTGAGGAGGGAGTTTGCGTGCGGTATGAGCAGGAGGGAGAGCGTGAAAAGGCGAACAGCGGCACAGACAGGTAGGATGTTTTATAAAGTCTAACCTGCTCTGTGATACACGCTGGTACACAAAGGTACACGCTGTTGCGAACAAGCTGCATGCGCTGGCAGAGTGCGTGGTGTCCGCGTGGTCCAGACGAGCGCATAGGTTGCACTGCAGTGAGAAAGTTTATTGCTAACGGCAGTGGCCGTAATGAAATATGATCGCAATCATCTCAAGACCAAGACCGATCTACCCACACTACCTTGGCGATTAACTGGTAGATCGTGATTAAAGTACTGTATTGGGCATCCCTGTTTTAGATACTGTTTTTAATTCACACGGTAATACGGGACAAAGTGAGTCCCTATTCAGCTCAATACGGGACGCGTACTTTTGTTTCTGAATACGGAACGATTCAGTTTTTCAAGGGACGGTTACATATATATACATATACATATACACACACTAGGGTTGGGCGGTAATAGGGTAATACGGTATACTGCGGTATCTAAAAATAGCTACGGTATCAGATTCATTACAGTCATTAAAAAAAAATAAAAAATCTTGCCCTAATATAATGTTAACTATAATTAATTTAATGCCTAAATAAAGAGTGTTTGTCCAGCACCTATGTATGTGTGGTTGTGTTTGTTAATTTAATACCATTACAGTTTAAAACTCATATTACTATCGGAGAGATGACGTTCGGTTATAAAGTCACTGCTTCTGATAATAGTTGCGGTCCCTTTAAGAAAGGCGTGACGTTTGACACGTGGCTTTTGTGTTCTAGCACAGCGCGTGTTATTCTCGCGTGTTAATAAAAACAACTCTCCGTTTTTGAGTCTGAAATGTGAGAAGTTTTCGGGTTTCTTATTACAAACGCAACTTCCACACGAGGCTGTTATTCTGGGAGATGAAGACCCCCTTCTTTGGTGGAAATCCAATGGAGTCAGGCGCTTTCCTCTGATAAAATACCTGTGCGTTTGTGCTACAAGCTCTCCATCGGAACGGGTCTTCAGCACCGCGGGCAAAGTTGTCAATCCACAACGTGCCTTACTCGAGCCGGAAAAAGTGAACATGCTGGTTTTGCATTCAATAGCTTAATATTTTTATTTTCAATAAGGAGTAGCTTTTTCTGACGGACGAAAACGGTTCGGGATGTTGTATAGTTGTACGTTTAATTTATTTGATTCATGGTAATAGATTTTAAAAATATACAAACGAGCAGTATTTTCCACTGCGTTCTCAGGACAGGGTTATATATGCACATTTTCGGTTATGTCTTGTTATTTATTGTTCAGATTTTCTTATTTGATAAGATCAAGTATTTTATTTGATTCCTGTTGGTTTGTTAGCTTTAGCCCACAGACAATGTCATTTCGTTCCGTCGGTTGGCTGCTGTATTTGCACTTTAAACATTTGTTAATAAAAGTTACTAATTTCGTACATGTTTTGTTACGTTTTCAGTATCATTAGGCCTATGTAATGCTTGCTATTCTGTTTCTGAACGGTAAAGGTGCAAGCTGCCATTTGGCGAGGCCACTCCACTGTACTGCTACGAAGTGTTTTGGTTTTTTTTAGCCTTAGCAACGGTAATACCGTATACCCCGGGAAAATGTGGAGACGGTTTAACGGTATCAAAATTTGGATACCGCCCAACTCTAACACACACATATATACACACACACTATATATACACACGTGTGTGTGTGTATATATATATACACATATATATATATACATACACATACATATATATACACACACAAATATATATCATATATATATACACACACATGTACACACATTATATATATACATATATGCATATATATACATATACATACATATACATACATATGCATATATATACATATGCATATATATACATACATATATACACATATATATATGCATACATATACATGCATATACATATACATGCATATACATGCATATACATATACATGCATATACATATACATGCATATACATATATATATATACATATATACATGCATATACATATATACATATATACATGCATATCCATATATACATATATACATGCATATACATATATACATATATACATGCATATACATATATACATATATACATGCATATACATATATACATATATGCATACATATACATATATACGTATACATATATATACACATATATACGTATACATACATATACACATATATACATACATACATATACACATATATACATACATACATATACACATATATACATATATACACACACATATATATACACATATACATATATATATACATACATATATATATACATACACATACATATACAGTGCCGTGAAAAAGTATTTGCCCCCTTCCTGATTTCTGTGTTTTTTGCATATTTATCACTCAAAACATTGTCAGATCATCAAACCAATTTTAATATCACACAGAAACAACCCAAGGAAAGACAAAATTCAGTTTTTGAATGATGATTCCATTTATTAGTGCACAAAAAAAATCTAAACCTATCTGGCCCTATGTGAAAAAGTAATTGCCCCCCCTTGTTAAATCACAAACTAACTGTGACTAACCACAGTTTTGAGAAAACTTAGTTCAGTTCTACATGCCACACCCACACCTGATTGTCACCACCTGTGTTGAATCAAGAAATCACTTAAATAGTTCCTGTCAAACAAAGTGAAGTTGGCTACAACATCTCAAGAACAAACACATCATGCCACGATCCAAAGAAATTCAAGAACAAATGAGAAAAAAAGTGATAGAAGTCTATAATTCAGGAAAAGGTTACAAAGCCATTCCCAAAGCTCTGGGGCTCCAGCGAACCACTGTCAGAGCCATTATTCAAAAATGGAGGAAACTGGGAACAGTTGCAACCCTTCCCAGGAGTGGTCGACCAACTAAGATTACTCCAAGAGTGCGACGACGGCTCATTCAGGAAGTCACAAAAGAACCTAGACGCACATCGAAAGAACTACAGGCCTCGTTGGCCTCAGTTAAGGTCAGTGTTCATGACTCCACCATTAGAAAAACACTGGCCAAAAATGGCATCCATGGAAGAGTTCCCAGGAGAAAACCACTGCTTTCACAAAAGAACACAAAGGCTCGTCTCACCTTTGCCAAAAAGCACCTTGATGACCCTCAAGACTTTTGGAGAAACATTTTGTGGACCGATGAGTCTAAAATTGAACTTTTTGGAAGGTCTGCAGCCCGTTTCATCTGGCGTAAAAATGGCACAGCATTTGATAAAAAGAACATGGTGCCCACAGTAAAGCATGGTGGTGGCAGTGTGATGGTCTGGGCCTGCTTTGCTGCCTCAGGACCAGGACAACTTGCTGTGATTGACGGAAAAATGAATTCTGCTGTTTACCAGAAGATCCTGAAGGAGAATGTCCGGCCATCAGTTCGTGCCCTCAAACTCAAGCGCTCTTGGATCATGCAACAGGACAATGATCCAAAACACACCAGCAAGTCCACCTCTGAATGGCTCAAAGAAAACAAAATTAAGGTTTTGGAGTGGCCAAGTCAAAGTCCGGATTTAAATCCGATTGAGATGCTGTGGTGTGACCTTAAACGGGCAGTTCATACAAGAAAACCCTCCAATATGGCAGAATTGAAACAATTCTGCATAGAAGAGTGGGCCAAAATCCCTCCCCAGCGGTGTGAAAGACTCATCACCAATTATCGCAAACGTTTGGTTACAGTTATTGCTGTCAAAGGAGGCTCAACTGGCTATTAGATTAAGGGGGCAATTACTTTTTCACATAGGGCCAGATAGGTTTAGATTTTTTTTGTGCACTAATAAATGGAATCATCATTCAAAAACTGAATTTTGTCTTTCCTTGGGTTGTTTCTGTGTGATATTAAAATTGGTTTGATGATCTGACAATGTTTTGAGTGATAAATATGCAAAAAACACAGAAATCAGGAAGGGGGCAAATACTTTTTCACGGCACTGTATATACACATACATATACACATACATATACACATACATATATACATATACATACATATACATACATATACATACATATACATACATATACATATACATATATATACATATACATATATATATACATATACATATATATATACATATACATATATATATACACATACATACATACATATATATATATATATACACATATACATATATATATATATATACATGCATACATACATACATATACATATATATACATACATACATACACATATATATACATACATACATACATATACATATATATATACATATACATATATAC